>CM031240.1:817373743-817716414 GCA_018340775.1 Taxus wallichiana var. yunnanensis | reverse complement strand
ACCGAAATCATAGCCCACTTCTCTTCCATACCAAAATTCCCATCCACATGTGACGATTTTCATCCCCTTAAGATAAACGAGTCTTATGGGAACGCTTTGAGTACACCATGCTCTACTCAAATGCAGATGACTAATCCAGGACACCTCTACCATATACCCGAAGTTTTACAAAAGCTCAAAATGCCTATGTCCTCACCTTCACCCCCTCATCTCTACCGAATACCTCATCCACCTCTATCAACCTAACCAAACCTTCCCCTACGCTGACTTCACAAATACCCACTGACGTACCCACCTAAACGGTTAGATTTATCCAAAATAAAGTCATTAATCCACCTAGAGATAGACCCAATCTCCTCGAGTCCAATCTATGCCTCCGCCACACTAAAATCCTCACCCCCGATCACACCGCAGACAACAGGGCACGGTTTCAACCCTCACCATCACACCTACCTTCTATATTGGGTCCTCACCCCTCCACCTTGCCTCAATACACCATGCCTCCCATGTCTTCTTTAACACGACTTGCACCTTCTACACCCATACAAAAATCCACGGGCGTCTCAACACCATTGCCCCAAGTATCCTGCCTACCTACCAACCCTAAGCAAACTCGATCATCGAAGGACTTTTTGTTGTCGCTCCTCTTTCCCCGTGGTTGTTTCCTGTCACCACGTCATCTGTGGCCTCATCATCTAACCAATTAAACATGACTTCTACGTAGAAGAAGCCATGCCTAGTTAAACCCAACCATCAAAATCCCTTGCCTAAACCACCACCCGTACAAACCACTCGTACCCAACCATTACCAAAACAATCAATAATCTCACCCACTCAATCAATAACCTCATCTTCATCTGAATTTGACCCGCTCAAAGGATCTTACGCCAAGATCCTTGATATGTTGGTAGGGGATGCGACCATTTCTTACCCCCCCTCGGACCCTATGATCCATCTAAACCTCAACCTATAGGTTATGATGAATCTAAAATCATGCCTACCACTACACATTAGGACACAATGTAGAAGGATGCAAAGCTTTGAAATCCATCTTTTGCCAGTTGTCTATCTTAGATAGAAAATCTAAGAAAGACAACTTACGGAGGGAAAATCCCTTAGCTTCAATCCCTTCTCCTATACCACCTATCCCCGCCTCACCAAAATCTATCATCATTGTAACCCCACCTCTCAAGAACAATGACTTATCCCTGCCATCTTCCTCATCTCGTATTCACGAGATCAACATGATTAGCATTGCTACTCGAGGTCAGAAAAACAATGGAAAAGCTAAAGAGAGCACACCGGCGGTCTCTCTTTCTCCTTCCGCCATCCCGATCGCACCACCACCTAAAGTGGTTATTCGTGGACCTGCCTATCCAGTCTCTGATGGAGTTTCCCATCGCACTATGATCAAATAACTTCACCAATATCTTGTAAAAATGACACTCTATGATCTCATTCAAACATCTGAATCTCATCGACAAGCTCTAATTGAGATCCTCCAAGGGATAGAGGTCCTACCTAATGAAACCCTGCCCGTCACCTCCATCTTAACACCCAACCACGTTGCTTCTCTCACCAAACAACCTACCTCCACAACCACCTCATCCCTCGCACAACAAGCGCTCATTGTCGCTTTTCCGAAGAAGAAATTATCGTCTTTGGTGCAGAAGATCCTGACCCCACTCTTTTCATCTCGCCACGTCCGGACATCCGGGTACATCGTGTTATGATCAATGGGGTGCTAGCCTAAACATCGTCTCTTCTAAAGCCTTCCAACAGATGAATATCCCTCCTAGCTACATGTGTGCCAACCCCACCATGTTGCGTTCATTCAATGATGCTATTACTTCTACCCTAGGCACCGTGATCCTTAACATTCGTGTAGGGCCACGTGCCTTTCCCAAAATCTTCTATTTCCTTGAGGGAGAGTTCCAATATAACATGTTGTTAGGCCGACCTTGGATCCGGCTATGGGATGCTTTCCCTCCACCTTACATAGATGCATAAAATTCGAGTATGAGGGAAGTCATACACCATCACAAATTACACTTCCCCTTCAAAACCGTAATATGTTATACCACCCTAATGATGTGCTTGTACCAGTCAAGGCACCCATTGATCTCGACCCATAAATGCCTCTACTTCAACCACACCTTAACCATCCACCTTAGCCGCACCACACCTTCAACCAATGAAACCACCGATGTGAATACCTCTTCCTTCCCCGCGACAACATCCCAACCTTGGATCCCTTGGTAGTTGTTTTTCAATGCCTTACGCCTGGGGAGTACCACCTATATAATGTTAGCACCTTCCATACCCCACGAAAGTATGGACAGGTTACATGCGCATCTTACCTATGATCATGTCGTGTGGGGGAGGTGATCTCCTACGGACCACCTAATTGCCAAACCAACCTAACATATGGGGGTGTCAACACATCCTTTGTCACCCCCGAACCTCCCCTTTTGGTGTGGTTCCCTTCCAATCTGATTTTCAATATCTAATTAACCGTCGTTTCACCCTCACCTTCCCGACTACCGTGCTTGGAAAGGTTTTGGTTTCGGTCTTTATGAACAAGGCCGACATACGATCATTTGGGTCACCCGCCTTCTTCGCAAAGATCACCATTGGATCATCACGAAACCGAATATTACACTAAATGGGTGGAGGCCGTTCTACTCATTTCAACCAAAAAAATAAAATCGTTGAGTTCATCAACCATCACATTATCTGTCATTTTGGTGTTCCTCATCACCCGATAATGAGATAATGGAAAATATTTCAAAAATAAGTGTTCTGAGCCCTTTGTGACAAATTTGGTATCAAACTTAACTTCTTGTCACCCTACTATCCACAAGAAAATGGTCAAGCCGAATCTTCTAACAAAACCTTAACAAAAATTCTCATGAAATTCGTTACTTGATTAGGGAAAAGCTGGCATGATCACATCCCCTTTGCCCTTTAGGCTGATCGCACCAGCATTCATACTTCCACTAATGCCACACTATTCTCTTTGGTGTATGGTATTGAGGCTATCTTTCCTCTCGAAATACAAATCCCTTCCCTTAGAATATCTTTCCAGGATATTCTCACCAATGATGACTTCCGCTAAGAGTAGTTAGCCCAATTGGAGCTTCTTGACGAGCGTCATCTTACAACTCTTGACCACCTTCAAATTTATCAAAAGCGCATCAAGCGTGCTTATGATAAGTGAATTCATGCGTGTACATTTAAGATTGCTGATCTTGTCCTCAAAGAGAATCAACATGTAACCAAACTAGAAAAGAGCAAATGTGGAAAATTTGCTCCTAATTGATTGGGCCTTACATTATTACTCACACTTACGGATCATGTACTTATCATTTAGCTTCGCTAATGGTAAACTGAGTCGAACCCGTAATGCCTTGCATCTCTCGACCATTCTACTATTGAATTTAGTGTTACATCACTTCTTATCTACCTTGCGCTTGTCCCTTGAGCTCATTTACACCTCATACACCTTGTTTCGTGCATCTCAAAGTAGAATCAAACTCACGTGGTTTGATCATCACCTCCTCTTAAAGATGCCTTCCTTTTTGAAGTCCGGTCCATGAGTTAAAAGTATCAAAATAATAAGTTCTCAATTATACAATTCAGGATATTCTTGAGTCAAACTTCTTACAAAACTAGATGCTTCATGCCAAACGGACATCTAGACCTCTAAGCTATAAACTAGACTGCTCCTTCAAGGACAACTATGTGCAAAGCCACATCTGCTACTATAAGTAGACTGCTCCCTTGAAGGACAGCTATACAAAGTCAGCCTCTATCAGAAGCTTCTCACATTGATCAGCTTCGTGAAGACCTCAAGAACAACAAAATGCATATCCCATATAGACTTCCCGCATCGATCAGTCTATATCTAGAAAAATAAAAGTAGTATTCAAAAGCACTTTTGAGTCATGGACTTGTCTATTTAGGTTTGGTTCTCTTTCGTCAAAATAATCACCTTATAACAAGTTCTCTACACCCCAGCTATACCATCCACCTCACCTCACCATTCTTCAAAACAACAAAACTCAAGGGATGTGACGTATATCTGATATATTGTGATTATACAACTCTTTTCACCTATCGAATTCTCGCATATGCAAGGTACCTAGGGATCCAAGCTCATCCTACGATAATACGTGGTTTGTTTAGCTCTTTTCAACTATGGGACACTTTTTCTTCTTTTACTCGAATCTAGGATTATGTGTTGACCTTAATCGGACACGGTTTCTATGCTTGGGTAAGCTAACCTTCACTTCACCTATACCCACACCAACACTTTGCCAATACCCGACCAACACCAACAACATTACCCTACCAACATCAAACTTTTACCAACCAACAAATTGTCTAACCACAACCAAATTGCTCGAATTCACCTCTCCCCGGTCCTAAGGGAGAACTACATCGATCCGAGGCCCCTCCTTGCTTTGTGCAATGGGCTATGTAGGCAGCACTTAGGAGACATGGGGTCTCCCAAGGTTAGCTCAACCATCCTGTACTATAACCTATCATGTGTTGTGTTTTCCTTAAAAATATAAATCCACCAATCTCCATTTTTCACCACATCACCTACCTCGGCTTTGCTAAATAGACTTATTTTGAATTCATCGGCCCGACCTAAGGCCACAACTCACCAATCACTTGACCCAAGGTCAGAATAACCAACCAATCGGCTCGACCCGAGGCTATAACTAATCAATCGGCCCGACCCAAGGCCGCAGACAATCAATCAATCGCCCGACCCAAAGGCTACCTGACCAACCAATCGCCCGATCCAAGGCCACAAATCACCAATCACCCGACCCAAGATCGTAACCAACCAATCAGCCCAACCTAAGGCTGCACGAATCAATCGGCACGACCCAAGGCCGCAACCAACCAATCGGCCCAACCCACGGCCGCACCCAACCAATCGGCTCGACCCAAGACCGCACCAATTAAGTACGTCGACCAAGGCCCATAAATTACAATTCTATCCACCCATCATGTAGTTGTTTGTTCAATCGAGCTCACCTGTTCATGTTTTAGCATGACTAGGATCCTTAAATTGATCAACCGACCAAATTTTCCTAGACCGAGACCGTGACATTTATCTCAACCAAACCAACCATTTGGTATTGCCTTTGAACATGCCTAAAATTTCCAGATCTTACCCGTTATATCCCCTGGAGCTACTTCCAATGCCTTGGATACCAGGATTATATCAACCTTGTTTGGATAAACTATCGACCTTTGCCTATGAATTGCTTGTTTGCTCTTCAAATTGTGTACCCTGGTCACACTACTACATTTCAACGTGCGTTTGCTTCCTTGAACTTACCCCACCATCTTACCATCATCTCATCATCATTCACCCTTTATCAACCCTATCCCTGATTTCACGTCACCTCAATCTGTGATAGATTTGAGGGGGATTACCTATACCCTTAATCGAGCAACCACTTCTTATTATCAAGGTGCGAAGCTTTACAAGACACGCTACACGCAATAAGGGGAAAATGTAGACACCAAATTTGGGTCTTACGATGCCCTGTGCCCCGCATCTTGTCTCACAACCTAACCCTACCTCACCACCTAAACCTTACACACTTAATTATTTATTAATTACCTTATAATTAATAAATCCACATCTCTAACCTTGCCACCTCACCTCGCCACCTCACCATGACCTAGCCCTAACCCTAAACTAACCTAATTAAGACCTATAACTTGGTCCAGACCCACACCCATGACTCATCACCCCTCACCCGCACAAAAATGAACCTAATAATGACTTGACCAAGCCCACAACTGACCCCTCGGGAGAAAAGGAGGGAAAGTTGGCTATTTTTGTAGACACCAAATTCGTGTCTCACGACCCTCTTGTGACCCGCATCCCATTTCGCAACCTAACCTCATTACCTAAACTTTACACAATTATTTATTAATTACCTTGTAATTGATAAATCCACATCACCTTACCCGCCACCTCACTTTGCCACCTCATCATGACCTAGCCCTAACCCTAAACTAACCTAATTAAGACCCATGACTTGGTCAGACTCACATCCATAACTAATGCCTCCTTACTCGCACCAAAAGCTGACCTTCTAGCCACTTGACCAAGCCCGCAACCGATCTCTCGGGAAAAGCGGGAAGGTGGGCTATTTTACTAAAAATAGCCTACTTTTTCCTTACCGATGCTTGGTTCCTACTCGACATTGCTCATGCATGCATGCAACCGCCATCGGTTCCTGTAAATGGGCTCCCAAACCAAAACAACGGATCGGAATTTCATTTTAGAGATCACCAAAGGATTTCTCGGATCAACAGAGTATCATTGCGGCGAGAAACAGAGTCCGGATCTTCACTTGACAAAGCAGACGAGTAAAGAAACCAAGTGTTTGCAACCAAGGAGATCAACTTGCATCTCGGTCAAAAACCCGAGAAGTCAGATCTTACATGTCCTTTTGTCATAACATTTCTTATGTTTCTTGAATCTCGATCCTCCTAAATCCGTTTGAATCCACTACCCAACGTGCCATTGCATCTAACCTGTCATTCTTTCACTCCTAATCATCCCATTTCCTAATACCATCCAAAAAAGCCACTTATTACAAACACCATATGTACAAGAAGATCTTATAACCCACCCCAGTATCGGTTATCGAGTAGAATCGGCATCGGTCATCGAAGAATCGCCATCGGTTCCTCACGATCAAAATCAAAAACCCTTTTCCTCCTACCCGGTTTAACAAAATAATTTAATTGATATTTTGCAGTCTTTGTGTTAATTCATATTAGCAGTGAACCGACCACCTTTGAAGGGAAGTTTCATATTTCCCAGGCCCAAGGCGCTTCCTCATTTATTGTTTAATCAAAATCTTGTGGTCTTGTGTTCTTATTTCGGTAGTCCTTCCAAGACAAAAGGAGTTCTCCGCATCGGCTGATTTTTCTACGGCACGCGCACACCATCTCGACATTCAACAGTATTCCTCCTAACCCTAACCTCATCTGCTTTCTAAAAGGAATGAAAGGATAGAGCAACTCTATTCCCGGCCGAAAAACATTCCGAGCGAAACATTTTGCACGCGATCGGCCCTGAGGCCAAACCAAAACAACGGATCGAATTTCATTTTAGAGATCACCAAAGGATTTCGGATCAACAGAGAGTATCATTGCGAGTGAGGAACAGAGTCTAGATCTTCACTTGACAAAGCAGAGATGAGTAAAGAAACCAGTAAGTGTTTGCGAACCAAGGAGATCAACTTGCATCTCGGTCAAAACCAAGATAAGTCGATCTTACATGTCCTTTTGTCATAACATTTCTTATGTTTCTTGAATCTCGATCCTCCTAAATCCGCTTTCAATCCACTACCCAACGTGTCATTGCATCTAACCTGTCATTCTTTCACTCCTAATCATCCCATTTCCTAATACCATCCAAAAAAGCCACGCTATTACAAACACCATATGTACCAAGAAGATCTTATAACCCACCGGTATCGGTTATCGATCGGCAATCGCATCGGTCATCGATAATCGCCATCGGTTCCTCCGATCAAAATCAGAAAACCACCTTTCCCCTACCTGAGTTTAACAAAATAATTTAATTGATATTTTGCGCCTTTGTGTTAATTCATATTAGCAGGGGAACCGACCACCTTCAAGGGAAGTTTCATATTTCTGCCCAAGGCGCTTCCTCATTTATTGTTTAATCAAAATCTTGTGGTCTTGTGTTCTTATTTGCAGTAGTCCTTCCAAGACAAAAAGGAGTTCTCCACGGCACCTTTTTTTCTCTACGGTATGCGCACACCATCTCGACATTCAACAGGTATTCCTCCTAACCCTAACCTCATCATGCTTTCTAAAAGGAATGAAAGGATAGGAGCAACTCTATTCCCGTAAGCCAAACATTCCGAGCGAAACATTTTGGTCAAGTGGCTAGAAGGTCGGCTTTTGGTGCGAGTAAGGAGGCATTAGTTATGGATGTGAGTCAGACCAAGTCATGGGTATTAATTAGGTTAGTTTAGGGTTAGGGCTAGGTCATGATGAGGTGGCAAAGTGAGGTGGCGGGTAAGGTGATGTGGATTTATCAATTACAAGGTAATTAATAAATAATTGTGTAAAGTTTAGGTAATGAGGTTAGGTTGCAAATGGGATGCGGGTCACAAGGGGTCGTGAGACACGAATTTGGTGTCTACATTAGCCCCTTATTGTCGTGTAGCTTGTTCTCGTAAAGTCGCGCGGACAATAATATGAAGTGGTTTCTCATGTTAAGGATATAGGTAATCCCCTCTCAAATCTATCACGCATTGAGTGAACGCGGGAAATCGGGGATAGGGTTGATAAAGGGTATATGTGGTAGAGAGGATGGTAAGGTGGTGGGGTAGGTCCAAGGAAGCGGGACGCATGTTGAAATGCAATAGTACGACTAGGGTACATGATTTGACTAAGAAACCAAAGAATGCATAGGCAAAGGTCAATAGTTTATCCAAACAAGGGTGATATAATCCTCGGTATCAAGGCATAGGAAGTAGCTCCGTGGTATATAACGGGTGAGGTACGAAACATTTTGGCACTGCACTTATGGGACCCATTTTGGGTTTCTTTCTCTTTCTTATTTTCATTTTAGGAAGCATATTTGTTGTTGTTGTTTTTGTTATATATTTAGTAAAGAATTTGTCTTGCTTTCCTAGTTTCGCATTAGTGAAAGTCATCTCTCTTGCTTCATCGAATATAATTTTCGATTTGGGTTTAAAACACGTGCATTGCATTCCTGCTTGTTGTTCTCCAATTCTAGTGAACATAGATTAAGTAATGTGTCGTACACGTGGGGTGATATCCACGGTATTGACAGAAATTAACCTTAGTTTCACCGCACAACACATACCGAATCACTTCACAATTAACACAACACTCAAACATCCCCCTTTTCCGTGGTATTCCTCCGCCCGATTGAGGTAGCCTTATAAGCCAAAACAAACTTGACATTTCCCCTAGGTCTTGTTGTTTAGGATTCTGACATCATCTTACGTCTAAAGGCATAAGCCCACGATAACTAAAATTAACCCTAGGGTTAGTCTCTAGATTTGCGTGTGCCTCTCGCTTGTTTTCAAATCCTCTTTTCTCCGTCATACTTTGTCTTCGTGATCAATAAGTTGATAAACATACTCAACATTGCTAAAATCAAATTAGCAGCCTTTTATATCTTCTTATCCTAGACTTTTGACACCGCATCGGATAAGGGACCGACGTCATTCGATTCGGACCGACACCTAAGTTACATTAAACCGCGAAATCGATTCACATCGTCTTCATCACCGACAAACCAAAGAATTTGCCAAATTCACCATTCTCGAGGTTGTTTTTGTTCTTGATAGATTGAAACTTTCCCGTGTGTCTGGGCCTATGGTTGTCATCACTGGAAGCAAGCTCGCCGCCATGGTTTCACATGCCTGCTCTGTGTCTCTACCGAATCAGCCCCTTCACATTCTATAGGAACCCTACGGACACCAAAGTGAGATCCCCAAATTCCTCGTAGGAGACAAGGACTTTGCCAAATTTCTGATGCTAATCCCGGGCCATTGCATAATACTATTTGTCTCATACCCCGACCGTACGCCCGATGGTCACTCCTTATTGCATGCCTATTAGTATAGCTGCTCATTTAGCTCCCACTCCTCCCGATAAAAATACCTTACTTCCCGCATCACTAGCCCCGTCTCCCAATCCGGCAGCCTTCGCAGGTTCATACGACCCCGATTAGCTTTCCTTTGGTTAACCTTGGACCTCACGTATCATTACCACCAACCGCCCTATCTCATCTCTCTTTGCACCACTCCATTCATGACTTACTCTTCGCCACCTATTCACACGAGCTTTCTTTCTCAAGCTCCGCCTACCTTTTCATTCCCATACACGTATCCAAAGAACCTCAACACCTTATATGGGACATCCCTATTCTGTGTGGCACCATCACCTCATCCAACCACAGATTTCATCAAACAAATGATGGACAAAATGCAAAACCTGAGGCTTCCGCTTTCAGAAGTCGTAGGCTTGACATACGAGCAAGTTTGTCGGGAGCCCATTCACCCTTCTCGTCCCCTTCATTCATATCCTCCTCAATGGGAGTTGCCAAAGTTTACTCGCTTTTAACAAGAAAGAGGATCCTCAACAACACTTGCGATCATTTAGACATGCTTGTTATTTGATTGCCCATGATGATGCTTTGTTACTCCACACCTTTCCCATGTCCTTATCGGGACTCGCCTGAGTGGTACAGGTGCTTTAACCCAAAGACTCTCAATCTTCTCTTTTAACCAACTAGCCCAATCTTTCTTGGATCATTTCTCCATTAACATTGCCAAGAAAGTATCTATCACTGACCTCTATGCCATCCGACAATTTGAAGACGAATCTATCGCAGATTTCGTTGGACGATGGCGGGGCCTTATCAACCAACTTACGTATGCCTTGCCTCAAACCAAACTCATCGAACTATTTACGTGGGCCTGCGCTAAGCACATCTCCCCTACCCTCCAAATTCAAACTTTCTGCACATTCGACGAGGCCTTTACCATGGCTCGGAAGCTAGAAATTCGAGCCTTAGAAGAAGAGAAATTGCGGTTGCAGTAACAAAACCCCAATTTCCGAACTCCTGATTCTACCAACAAGCCAAACACCACCACTCCTCACGCGTCCACTTCTTCTAAATCAAAAGGAGCTGTCCACGCGGTAATGGTCAAATCTCAAACACCGTCCAATACTCCGCCGAAAACCACTTATAAGTACAAAGCCGAGCCCACCAATTACACTCCCTTGGGAGAAACTTATGGCGTCATCCTGAGAAATTGCTCAAAGCTGGGGCTATCACCTTGCCCCCTGTTAAACCTCACTCTGGGTTTGACTCCACCCGCGCAATACCTTCCTGGTACAAAGAAAATGACTTTTGTAACTTTCACCGCGTAAAAGGACATAGTCATGAAAACTGCAAGATGTTGAAAAACATAGTGCAGGAAATGGTTGACGCAGGGGATATAACCCTCGATAATCCTAACGCCCCTGCTAACCGAAATCTAAAAATTTTCAACAAGCCATTCCCGAATCACTCGTCCAACAGTAACGTGAACCAAGATATCTTAGCCGAGGAGAGTGTTCATGAGATCCATGCAGTCTTCGATTCTCAGCCAAAAGCCTCTATTGAAAAAATTTTAAATCAAGCCTCTCCACTAACACAGGAGTTTGAACCTCCTTCACCACCATCAAGCCAAAGTGAAATCATTCCTTTACCCATAGAAGAGTTAACTGCCCGGACTTCTCTTCTCATCAACGAGTCTTCTTACACCACATCCCTACAAGACTGTGAGCAGATGTTATCTAATTTATCTATTTCCCAAACGTCCCCTTCTACCACTCTTGCTACACAAGAGGAAGGCTCACCACTCCTTTTGACATCCTTAGACGAGAAATCTCTTACACTAACATCACCACATTCTTTAAACGTGATAGATCCCCTCGAACACGCCCTCCTACCTATTAGTCCCTCATCGCCTAAATCTTTTCAACGACCGGTTGACCTCTTAACATCTATTGATACAGTGCCTCATCTACCTCCTGTGTCACACCCGCAATGGACTGGAATTACAACCCACCTTTCTTCCGTACCAAAATTACAAATCACACCTAGAGACTGTCATTCCACAGAAGATAGACAGGCCCTATGGGAACGTTTGAGTACCCCTTTTTCTACTCAAATGCAAATGACTGATCCTGATGTCTCCACCATATACCCGAAGTGCTTACGTGCTTAAAATGCCCTGTTCTCGCCTTCACCCCCTCACCTCTACCAAATGCCCCGTCCACTTCTATCAACTTAGCCGATCTTCCCATATGCTTGGGACCTCACCAATGCCCGGGCCTAACGCACCCGCCTAAGCGACTCGATCTATCCAAAATAAATCCGCTACGCCGCCTAGAGACAAACTCAATCCCTACCCTATCACAATCAAAACCATCATCGCATACCTACCTTCCATATTGGGACCCCATCCCTCTACCTTACACATCAATATATCATACCTCCCGCATTTTCTTCTGTAACAACTTATGCCTTCCGCACCTATACAGAAATTCCAGGGTATAACAACACCGTCACTCCGCGTATCTCCGTCCACCTATCAACCCTAAACAAATACCATCATCAAAAGATTTGTTTTCAGTTACTCCTATTTCCCCATGGTTGTTTTCTGATACCACGTCATCTGCGGCCTCATCATCCAACATAGCTTCTGCGCCAAAGAAATCACGTTTAGTAAAAACCATGTATCAACACCCCTCGGCTAAACCGCCACCCATACGAACTAACCACGCCCAAACATTACCAAAACCCACACAATCAATACCCTCATCCTCTTCCGATTTTGACCCACTCAAAGGATCTTACGCCAAAATCCTTGCTATGTTGGTGGAGAATGCGACCATTTCCCTACCTCCACTTAGACCTTATGACCCGTCTAAGCCCCGACCTATGGATTACGATGAGTCTAAAATCTGCGCTTATCACCGCACACCAGGACATGATGTGGAGGGATGCAAAGCTCTAAAAACCATCCTTCACCAAATACCACCTCTCCTGATAGAAAGATTAAGAAAGACAACTTACGAAGGGAGAGACCTTTAGTTTCCATTCCTCTCCTATACCATCTCGTCCCCGCCTCACCAAGATCTATCATTATTACAACCCACCTCTTGAAGACCATGAGTTATCCCCACCATCTTCCTCATCTCAGTGCTCATGAGATTAATATGATTAATTAGTGTCATACTGAGGCGTAAAAACAATGGGAAAGCAAAAGAAAACACACCTGCGGCATCTCTTTCTCCGTCAAACATCCCGATTGCACCACCACCTAAAGTGGTCATTCGCGGACCCGCCTATCCCGTCTCTAATGGCATTGCCCACCAAAATATGATTAAACAGCTTCACCAATCGCCCGTAAAAATGACACTGTATGATCTCATTCAGACTTCTGAATCTCATCGACAAGCTCTCGTTGAGATCCTTCAAGGGATAGAGGTTTTGCCTAATGAAACCCTGCCTGTTACCTCCATTCTAACACCCAATCACGTTGCTTCTCTCACCAAACAACCCACTGCCCCAACCACTTCTGTCTCTGTACAACAAGCTGCTGCAGTCAGTTTCTCTGAAGATGAAATTGTCGACTTTGGCATGTAAGATCCCGACTTCGCCTTTTCATCTCCGCTTACGCCCTGGGACATTCGAGTACGCCGGGTTATGATTGACGGGGCGCTAGCTAAACATCATCTCTTCAAAAGCCTTCCAACAGATGAACATCCCTTCTAGTTGCATGTGCCAACCCCATCATGTCATGCGGTCATTCAATGACGCTATTACTTTACTTAGGCACCGTGATCCTCAACATTCGCGTAGGACCACGCTTTTACCCGAACTCTTCTATGTCCTTGAGGGAGAGTTCCAATATAATATATTGCTGGGTCGTCCTTGGATCCGAGCCATGGGATGCGTTCCCTCAACATTACATAGATGCATAAAATTTGAGTACGAGGGGAAGTCTTACACCGTAAAAGCTGACCCTCCCCCCTTTAAAACCTGCAATATGTTATACCGCCCTAACGATGTGCTTATACCAATCAAGACACCCATACATTCAACTCAACCGTCCTCCTCAAATGTATCTCAACCATCCACCCCAACCGCGCCTACGCCTTCAATTGATGAAACCACCATCGCAAAAACCACTTCCCTTCCCGCAGCTAACATTCCAACCTCCGACCCCTTAGTAGATGTTTTTCAGCGCCTTTACGCCGGGAGTACCACCTATATAACGTTAGTTCTTTCCCTACCCCGCAGGAGTACGGACAATTACATGCACATCCCACCTACGACCGTCGCGTGGGGGAGATAATCTCTTACGGACCACCCTATTGCCGCACTAACCTAACGTATGGGGGTGTTGACGCATCCTCCATTACCCCTGAACCTCCTCTTGGTGTGGTTCCTTTCCAATCCGATTTTCAATACTTGACAAATCGTCGCTTCGCTCTCACCTTCTTGACTTGCTGTGCGTGGAAAGGCTTTGGTTTTGGCCTTTACGAACAAGGCCGACATACACTCATTCCCGTGACTACCCGTAAACATAACGATCGTAGTGGTCTCGGTTTTCCAAACACCTACACAGAGACACTCTCCCGTCACCGTATCTCCGGAAGAAGAAGACGTCGCCCCTACCAAACCATCATCACCCACTTTACCATCATCACCCACGTAATCTATAGACCACTGAATCCATCCCCTAACTTTTTTTTTTCATAAATGCTATCTTCATAGGTCCTCTCACGTATCAACGCGATAATGAGGACCCATCTTCTCTTCCCTTCTCGTATCCGCACATGATCGAAGAGGATTCACCTTTGATTAATGTTGTTGAATGCCAGGATGACGACTCCATCCTCACTTACCTTGGCGCGGATGATTCTTATATTCAACGAGCCTTACCATCTGAAACCCAAACTATGCTGAACGAATCTACCATAGAAATCAATATCCACACGGAGGAGGATCCTCACATTGTGAAGATTGGACAATCCCTTAACACATCAGAACAAGCCGCCTTTACTACCTTTCTCCGTGCTCGTAACCAAGCTTTCGCATGGTCTTACGCTGACATGCCAGGAATTGATCCTACTATCGCTGTCCATAACATCACCCTAAACCCCGCTTTCCAAACCACCAAACAAATTGAGAAAATGCATCCACGCATTGCTCTCTTGGTCAAAGAGGAGCTCCAACGACTCCTTTCTCGCTTTCCTTCATCTTGCCTATTGACTATCCTCAATGGATTTCTAACATCGCACTCGCTACTAAAGCGACAGGGGGACTTCTGATATGCATGAGATTTCCGGATCTTAACCTCGCTTGCCCCAAGGATGACTTCCTCCCAAGTATTGATCAACTTGTTGATCTCATCGCGGCCATGAAATGCTTTCTCTCATGGATGGCGCTTTCAGATACAACCAAATTTTGGTTGCTCGCCGATCAACACAAAATCGCCTTCATAACTCCTTGGGAACCTTCATATCGTGTCATGCCATTTGGCCTTAAGAATGCTTGGCACCTCATCATCAAGCGGCTATGACCTACATTTTTCATGACATTATGCACACTATCCTCAAGACTATGTCGACGATCTTCTCGGCAAGTCTAAACATCGTAGTGAACATCTCGATGTTTTAACCATTATTTTTGATCGCTTTATGCATAATATTCTCTTCGCCTTCAACCGAAGAAATGTGTCTTTGGTGTTCTTTCGAAAACTTCTTGGCTTTATCGTCTCTTTGCATGGCATTGAGGTCAATCCATCTAAAGTCAAAGCTATCCTAGAAATGCCCCCACCCAAAAATCTCAAACAATTACGTAGTTTACAAGGTAAGCTCCAATCTATCCGACGCTTTCATCTCCCAACTCTCCTGATCGGTGTCAACTTTTCCATCACCTCCTTAAAAAGGATATCGTGCATTCCAATGGAGCGAAGAATGTCACCAAGCCTTCAAGCTCTCAAATCCTATCTCTTGCAGCCACCCGTGCTTATCCCACCCCAAGATAACCGCCCTTTCTACCTTTACCTTTCCGCCACCGACCACGCCAGAGGGAGCCATGCTTGCACATCGTGACTTCCGAGAATCACGAACAAGCCGCTTATTATATAAGTCGTACTTTGGTGGACTATGAGACTAGGTACACACATGTAGAAAAATTGTGCCTTGCCATATCATTCGTGGCCACCAAACTCGACACTACCTTCTAAATCACAAGACTTTCATCATCACCAATACATGCACTCCCATCCATTACATGTACGCCAAACCTCATCTCGAACTAACGCATTGCTAGATGGCTCATGCTTCTCGCCGACCTCGACCTTGAGTTTATCCACCAGAAATCAATCAAAGGACAAACCATCGCAGACCAACTTGCGGACGCTCCTTTACCGGGGGAACAATTTACCAATTTCACATTTCCCGACGAACTCATCGCTACTCTTTCCCTCACAGAGGAGTCGTACCCAATGACCCTCTTCTTCGATGGATCTAAATGCCAGCGCGGCAGAGGAGCCGGCGTTGTTCTCATTCCTCTCAACGCTGAACCTATGCCTCTTTCATTCTCGACTTGATTTCCTTTGCACTAATAATACACAATGGGAATACGAGGCCCTTGTTCTCGGGTCTCCAAGTTGCGTTAGCACTTAGGTATCAAATCTATCAACATTTTTGCGACTCTCAATCCGGGTAGTCAATCAAGTTATGGGTGTCTACCAATGCAAAAATGAGGAACTTCAAAATACAAACACTACGTGGATTCACTTCTAGCTTTATTTACCCACTATTCTATACAAACCATTCCCCGCTCCACTAACAAATTTATGCGATACTATGGCTTGCTTAGCCTCGCAAATTCCCGCGCGCTAACCGACTCTCCAATTATTCGTCAGGTCCAACAAATTTTTTTCCCCATCCTATTCAACCCCGTAGTTTGTATGATAAATACATCGTGTCCACTAATTCACAGATACCCGTACCACCAATTCCACGACTACCTTACAATCTCTTTCCTCCCACTCGACCTTACTAGTAACGGCAAACGTGCTTTTCTTAAAAGTGTTTCGCGTTATGTTGTCATGGGGGACTCTCTATAAACGTGGCTTTGATGGTATCCTCCTTCACCGCCTAATCGGTGCGGAGGCCACTCATACCATCCAACAGTCCATGACGGTATTTGTGCCGACATTTTAATGCGGCTTCGCTGCGGGCTAAACGAATCCTTCGCCTTGGTTATTATTGGCCTACTTCAATAACGATCGCTACGAATATGTTAAGCGTTGTGTTATGTGTCGCCAACATGCCAACCTTCAACATACTCCTAGCCACCCGCCTCCAGATCGCTTCGAGATCTTTGGCCCTTCTCATAATGGGGTTTAGACCTTATTGGTGAGATTCACCCAACCTCTTCACAACGTCACCGTTGGATACTCACAATGACCGAATATTACACAAAATGGGTGGAGGCTATTCCACTCATTTCAATCAAAAAGAAAAATTGTCGAGTTCATTAACCACCACATTATCTCGCCGCTTTTGGTGTTCTCACCGCTCGATAATGATAATGGAAAATCTTTCAAAAACAAGTTGTTGCAAGACCTTTGTGACAACTTTGGTATCAAACTTAGTTTCTCATCACCTTACTATCCACAAGCCAATGGGCAAGCCGAGTCCTCTAATAAAACACTAACCAAAATCCTCATGAAAGTTGTCAATGAATCCGGAAGAAATTGGCACGATCACATTCCCTTTGCCCTTTGGGCTTATCGTACTAGCATTCGTACTCTACTAATGCCACACCTTTTTCTTTGTATATACGGTACAGGTGTTTTGCCTCTTGAAATACAAATACCTCCTTAGAATATCTCTTCAGATATTCTCACCAACGATGATTTCCGCCAAGAGCGGTTAGCCCACCTGAGCTTCTTGACGCCGCCGTCTTACACTCTTGATCACCTTCAAATCTATCAAAACACATTAAACGTGCTTATGATAAGCGACTTCATGAGCATACCTTTAAGGTTGGTGATCTTGTTCTCAAAGAGAATCAACATGTAACCAAACTAGAAAAGAGCAAACGTGGAAAATTTGCTCCCAATTGGATTGGGCCTTATATAATCACTCATACCTATGGATCTGTACTTATCATTTAGCTTCGCTTAATGGTAAACTGAGCTCAAACCCTAATGCCTTGCATCTTCGACCATTCTATCGTTGAAATTAGTATTATATCACTTATCTACCCGCCGCTCGTCCTTGAGCTCACTTACCACTACATACACTCTGCTTTCCTACACTTCATAATAACAATCAGATCACATAGTTTGATCCTCACCTCCTCTTGATGATGCCTTCCTTTTTAGTCTAGTCCATGACTTCAAAGTATTAAAATAAGCCGTATTCTTATGGGATTTTCTTGAGTCAAACTTCCTACTAACTAGATGATTCACGCCAAATGAACATCTAGTCATTTAAATTAAATATAGATCGCTTCCTCGAAGGACAAACTATATGCCGAACTATTGCTTATTATATATAGATCGCTTCCTAAAGGACAGCTATGCATTACAATCATATTCTGCTACTATAAATAGATCGTGCTCCTCGAAGGACAGCTATACACAGGTCACCTTTATCGAAGCTTCTCGCATTGATCAGCTTTCGTGAAGACCTCAAGAATAATACAATCAATATCCCCTATAGACTTCCCGCATCGATCGGGGCTTCACATTCAATAAAAGAAAAGCCTCATTCAAAAGGACTTTTGAGTCATGGACTTGTCTATTTAGGGTAGGTTCTCTTTCGTCAGAGCACTCACTTTGTAATAAGTTCTGCGTACCTCAGTTATATCATCCACCTCACCTCACCACTTGTTTCAACTCAAGGGATGTGACGTATATCCGATATATTGTGATTATACAACTCTTTTCACCTATCGACTTCTCGCCTATGCAAGGTACCTAGGGATTCAAGCTCATCCTATGTTAATATGTGGTTTGTTTAGCTCTTCTCAACTACGGGACACTCTTTCCTCTTTGCCTCGCATCTAGGATTGTGTGTTGATCTTAATCAGACATGGTTCCCTTCTCTTTGGGTAAGCTAACTTTCGCTTTACCTATACCTACATCAACATCGCCCATACCTTACCAACACCAACAACATTACCCTATCAACATCAAAATCTTATCAACCAACAAATTGCCTAACCATACCCAAATTGCCTGAATTCACCTTTCCCTGGTCCTAAGGGAGAACTACATCGGTCTGAGGCCCCTCCTTGCTTTGTGCAATGGGCTATGTAGGCAGCACTTCGGAGACATGGGGTCTCCCAAGGTTAGCTCGACCATCCCCTACCATAACCTATCCTGTGTGGTGAATATAAATATTTTTGTGTATTTCTATTTAATCACAAATCCTCTTTATCCTTTTTCAAAACACCGAAAATCAAAACACAAACAATCTTATTATTATCGTAACTCAAATCAACATACATATTCGGTTTATTTAGATGTTAAACAAATACATCTTCTCTATCATCAACACGCAGTCGGCATCCTTATTTATTCTTATACCTTGCTAATATGTACTCGGACCATCACGCCTCATCCCGAACTAGGTGATGATCGTGATCGCCGACCCTCTCGCCGGCCTCTTTGTCCTCAAAGGTACCACGCTATTGCGTACCGCCACCGATCTGCCAATCTCTCTGTCAGTAACATATGAATACGCCTCTCGCATGGAGGACTTCACCTCTAGTCTCTCCCGCCTCGTGACTCAAGCAACCACTAACAATCTCTCTTGTCTCATTCACTGCGCTTGAGTTGCTGAACCAAACGCTGCAGACGATCCTCTCTCGCTGTAATCACCGCTATGTCGTGGCGCTCACGCACACCTCGCAGCTTCAAGCTACCCACCATAATCTATAGGCCTCTGCTGCTCTCGCATCCATTACCTCGCGATCACCAAGCTACTTCTTCGTGCCCTTCTTCGAGGTGTTGGCCGAGGTGAGAATGCTTTGCCTCGGCATCGATCCTCATATATGGTCTATAAGCCGTGGGTATATCTCGCACAAATCCAAATTGTCGCCGCACGTGATCTATAGGAATCCTCTCATACTCACCCGGCTCGTGCCTCCGCGATCCACCTCACGCTCTACACCTATCAACTCCTCGGCTATGTTCTCTGTTACCATATAGTTTCCGTATGGCCTCCAATGATATCCGCAACCGCCACTTTCTCCCATACCGCTGTAATACTCAATATCACCTATCACACTGGATCGGCCTCTTGTTCTGTTTGGACCATCGCCTCAATCCCAACCTCTCGTATCCGGTCTCTCGCTGATGGATCGGCTTTATTGTCGCACACAAACAATGTGCTCATAGCCCAACAAAGGTAATAAGTATGAACTATCCAAGTCATCCTCCGTGATTTCGCCTTTACAAGCCCATAAACCCCTCGTGATAGCTCCGCCAAATATGCAGTGCCCATGCAAACGTAATGCCTTTCTCTACCATCTCCCGGATAACACACATCAATGCCTTTGGAAATCTTCCCCTTCCGCCCTCGGTAATGCATAATACCCTCTTTGCTATCATTAATATCATCTGCTAACCTTGTCTCCTCAGGTGTGCGATACATTACCCCATATGTAAACGATAAACCTCGCCGTGTGTCAAATCTCGCGTGCGTATGGACCAAATATCGCACAAGTATCGCTCCCATGCCGCTAGGTAGTGCCTGATATACTGGTTCTCCTGTAATAGGAAGTCTCAAAATCTGAAACACATCTTCCAATGTTACTATCATTTCACCAGTTGGCAGATAGAAGGTATTTGTCTCGGGATTCCATCTCTCAATCAACGCCTGTAACATACCATGGTTACGTGCGATTCGTGAATAATAACGGATTCCACTTAACCCCAAACGATTTATCAATGTCCATTCCACTGTGTTACATCCGCTCGGATTCGCGTGACAACAGCTGGCCTGCACACTATCATTCATCTCAACCCGCCTCACAGCCATACACCAAAACCACAAACAACCATTCAATCCAACTGCAGCTTTTTTCAAACATTCTCGAAATTTCCTCCAAGAATCCGCAATCGTTATACATAACCGATATCGGTTGAATAACCGCACTGTTCTCCCTAACCGCTACCGGTCACTGTCAATTATATACACCTTCCCTAAAAACAACCACCTACGACAATAATTTTCTCGTTTATTCCTTTTTATACATACAAACATACCTGCAACCCCTGATTGCCTACCCTGTAACACTTACCTCACCTGCAACCCTTGTTATCATGTTTTCTTTCTCATATCTACCCACCTACTCTCCCCCATCTTATTCACAAAACATGCAGTAGTTAAATCACAAACAAAATGATACCTCTTGGGTTGCAGCAGCTTGAGGTGGCCCTTGTCTGCCCTCCTGTCCTTGCCTGCTGGATGCTTCTCCTCGTTCTGCCATGATCACCACCCTTTTTAACTTTGTCTTTCTCGCTTTCTAAATCTCGGATCACATTCGCTTCCTCGTCTCTTTCCTCCTTCTCACCCAAATCTCTCATGCAAATACTGCCTCGGCCGCCAAAAGCGCCGCGTTCACGTATTTAACCTCTCGCATGGCTCTAAAATTAAAACTGTTGCCACCCTAGCTTTTCTATTTTTAGAAAAGCTCATACCTAAATAATCGGATCGGTCATATAACCGATATCGGTCATATAACTACCGACATCGGTTACCCAACCGATACCTTACACACACCGCCTTTTGAAACAGGTTCTTTTCTTCATTTCTCATCTAAATTTTTGTCGCGCTCGCCTCTTTGCCGCATAAACAAATGTAAATTTACCACATTTGTTCATCCACCACACATAGCATTATAATTTCATTAAACATCATTTATACAAATACACTACCATCAACTACGAATATCGAAACTATCAATCTCTACATCATTTGGATCCAACTCGTTAGTTACATATATCACAATGTCACAAAACCAACAATTCATCACATCACATATCATTCATACATACGTATAAACAAAAACAAAAACATCAACATCATCCATCTATCAACATATCAACTAAAACTTATCATACATTACATATTACCAACCATTAACAAAATATTTAAACACATTTTGAATATCGCACGAGGATCAAAACATCGTCTCTCTATATATATACCGCTAAAAATACAATGTGCCCTACATCGGGGCCTCTGTGATCTCATAATATACCAAAGCCGCACGCAGCCACAATACTCTACTTAAAAATCTCGACTCGGCTCGCAGCCGGTCTCTCATATCAAAATATACTCGGCTCGCAGGCCGGTATATAATAAATAAATGAATCAATGCAATGAATAAGTGTCGGCACGCAGGCCTCTATCAATACAACCGGTTCGCAGACCGGTGCCCGTGTCCCTATACAAAACCATGTCGGGATCTATCAGCCTTCCCACCGCCGCCTCGCACCTCTCCCCTTCGCTGGTCCCTATGGTGCCTCTCGCCTTCTACCCGTCACGACACGCCACCGTGGCTGCCCCTCCCGAGATCTCTCGGGCATGCGAGGTCTCGCCCTATGCGCCGCATACACTGATACTCGACTCCTGGTACTATCAAGAATATCCTCGATAATATCGCCTTTGCTCTAACCTCCATATAGCGATCTCGCACCATCGAAGGAGCTGGGCCGTCCTCGCACTCCAACACCAATACCCCGAGCTCGTACTGCACTGTGGCCGCGGTGGCGCGCCTGCCGCTTCGCCGTACTCGCACTTTGGGTCATGTGGTCCGGTGGTGGTCTTGCATGTGCTCGTACTGCACTGTGGGCCGTGGTGCCGTGGTGGTGGTGCGCCGCAGGCTCGTGCACTGCACTGTGGCTATGGTGCCGTGGTGGCGCCGCTGTGCTGCACTGCACTGTGGGTGGTGGTCTTGGTGGTGGTGCTACCTGCTGTTTATGCCGAGCTCAAGGCTAGTTTGCCTTCGTAAGGCTCCCTATTCGTGTCGCGCAGAGCTGCACCTGCCTCGTAAGAGCTGCACCTGACCTCTGAGCTGATCCCTCTCTCCTATAACTGCAGCCAAGTCTGGGCTGCAAGAAGTGTATTATCTCGCTGCTTTCTCTCGCTTAGCCTACCACACACCAGTATGCTCCCGTGCACCCGGCATCATCCACACCCTCACCTGCTGGTCTCTCCGCTACCCAGTCTGGATCCAAAGGCTGTGGCGCTGGCAGTGGGGCCTCTACATCATCCCTCCTGTACTGAGGGAGGGGAGGTGGCTCGTCCTGTCGTAGCCCCATCTGCCTGCGTACCCTCTCTAGGGGTATCCGCTCGTACTCTCCCGGCCTCCGTCCTGCTATCCAGAATGTATACTGGATCAGGCGCAGCTGTACGCGGGCTCCTCTGCCAGGCTGGTGACCTCTGTAGGGTCTCCATACAATGTCTACTGCTGTAAGGCCCTCTAGCAAGTGTCTATAATAGACCACATCCCGACCTGCAACAACTGCTCGTGGCTGGCCCACGACCCCCAACCACCTCTGAAAGCCATATCGGTATACGACCTATGGCCCTGGCTGCTGAGGTAGCCCTATCGGCTCGATGCATACGATGTGCTCGATGCCCAACAAGGTAACAAAATGTAGAACAAATACCAAATCACCTCCTCCGTGATAGCCCCATAACTCCTGTAGCACCGCACTGATATACTGGTGCCTGTGCATAACAGTGTGCTCCTCCACCATCTCCAGCAGCACCCCCATCAATGCTCGTGGGAAGCGGCCTCCTCTCGAGTCCGGGAGGGCGGCGCAGTGATCCCAACCATCATCAACACCGCCGCGGTCGTGTCTCGTGACGATGCGCACGGCATATGTCACTGCACTCGATACTCACGCTATGGTAGGTCGATGCGCGCCGCATCCCAAAAACTGCAGGATGCTTTGTCCATCGCAGATCTCTCACCTCTACTCGGAAGATCGCCTCTCCTCGATCGGTAGCTGCCAGGATGCGATACACATCCTCTAATGTGACGGCCATCTCCCTCAGGTCGGGCAGATGGAACACATTGGCCGCCGATCCCATCTCTCGATGAGGGCGACCATCGGCCGTGATCCTCTCTATCGCTCTGTACTGACCCCGCCGAGTCCCACTCGCGCATGATGGCCCAATACGCCGCAGATACGTGTGGCCTCATCCAACTCAATAATAGTGGAGGCATCCTATCACGCATCGTCAACCGGCGACGTGCTCGCAAAACCAACCCACATTCTTAGACCTACTCTTTATTATAACATCTACTTTACCATCTAAACCCCCAGTAACACCCAAAACCTAACCCTACACCTACCCCTTCTCCACCCCTAAACCAACCCCCACACCGACCCGCAACCCAACCCAAAACCCCTAACCCAACCACCACTCCCACACCTACCCCTTCTCCACCCCTAACCCAACCCCCACTCCCACTCCAACCCAACACCCCAAAAAAAAAAAAAAAAAAAAACAATCAACCACTCCCACCCACAACCCAACCCAACACCCCAAAAACAATCAACCCAACCCCAACCGACGCGGTCACCAACAAACCTCCTTTCCCTAAAATTGCGCGACCGATGCCGATCGCTTAGTGACCGACATCGGCCACTGTCCTCCTCTAAGCCGAACCCCGCGCCCCCAAAACCCATTTTTTCCTATTTCTACCCATTTACCTCGCCCAAAACCTCCAATTTTACTCACCTAGCCGCATTACCCTATTTTACCTCTCTACCCTCTCCATTTTTCAAATTACCTCCATTTACTCCTTATTTCCTACAAAATACAAATTCCTACCCAAACCCCCCATTTAGCCTAATAACCATTTCAATGCATAAACCACGAGTTTAGAACCTCTCAGGTATTTACGACACGTCGTCGTGGTGGGATGGGTGGTGGCGGTCCACCGGCCTCCAGTCTCCCCTCGGCTCCTCTGCTGTGCCATGGCTCCAATCCTGATCTATTGGGTCCCTGGCCAATCACCTGCTGCCTCCTCCTCAATCGGGCCCACTATCAACTCTCTCCGCCAATCAAATAGCTCCACCTCACTCAATAACCCTCCAAATCAACTCTCCACGTCAGACAAGTCAATTTGGATTGCAAATAACAAAAGTGACAATGACAGGCCGTATTTTTCTTTTTATAGGTTTTTCGACCTTAACCGATGTCGGTTTCATTTTGCCCTAAGAAACCGGTATCGGTCCCTTAACCGATATCGGTCATGCAGAATCGACATCGGTTCGCTACCCAACTTTCACCCCATTCTTTGCCCTTATTTACTCCTTGCCTCTTTTTCACCAATATCGCCTCTATCCACCTTTGCTGCACAACATTTGTTCACTTGTCCAGCCTGACCTACGGCCTCAACCTACCATTCGGCCCGACCTAAGGCCTCGCCTAACCTATTTGGCCCGACCCAAGGCCTCGCCCTACCTATTTGGCCCGACCTAAGGCCTCAACCTACCTATTTGGCCCGACCCAAGGCCTCAACCTACCAATTGGCCCGACCCAAGGCCTCGCCTCGCCTACCTATTTGGCCCGACAAAGGCCTCAACCTACCTATTTGGCCCGACCCAAGGCCTCAACCTACCAATTGGCCCGACCCAAGGCCTCGCCCTACCTATTTGGCCCGACCCACGGCCTCAACCTACCTATTTGGCCCGACCCAAGGCCTCAACCTACCTATTCGGCCCGACCCAAGGCCTCAACCTACCTATTTGGCCCGACCCAAGGCCTCAACCTACCATTCGGCCCGACCTAAGGCCTCGCCCTAACCTATTTGGCCCGACCCAAGGCCTCGCCCTACCTATTTGGCCCGACCCAAGGCCTCAACCTACCTATTTGGCCCGACCCAAGGCCTCAACCTACCATTCGGCCCGACCTAAGGCCTCGCCCTAACCTATTTGGCCCGACCCAAGGCCTCGCCCTACCTATTTGGCCCGACCCAAGGCCTCAACCTACCTATTTGGCCCGACCCAAGGCCTCGCCCTAACAATTTGACCCAAGGCCTCAACCTACCCACCTAACCTGACCCAGGGCCACCGCCCAACCACTTGGCCTGACCAAAGGCCGTATCACTTCCATACCATACCCATAATCAACGTTTTATTTTATACATCCATCATGTACCTTGTGTTCAATCGAGCTCACCTGTTCGTGTTTTAGCATGATTAGGGTCCTTGACTTGATCTGTCGACCAACTTTGCCTAGACCTCGACCGTGACGTTTATCCCAACCAAACCAACCACTGTAATCACCGCCGAACATGCCTAAACGCTTCTGTTACTCACCGTTATATACCCTGGAGCTACTTCCTATGCCTTGGATACCAGGATTATATCACCCTTGTTTGGATAAACTATCGACCTTTGCCTATGCATTGCTGGTTTGCTAGTCAAATCATGTACCCTAGTCGTACTATTGCATTTCAACATGCGTCTGCTTCCTTGGACCTACCCCACCACCTTACCATCCTCTCTACCACATATACCCTTTATCAACCCTATCCCTGATTTCCCGTTCACTCAATCTGTGATAGATTTGAGGGGGATTACCTATATCCTTAACATGAGAAACCACTTCATATTATTGTCTGCGCAGCTTTACAGAACAAGCTACACGACAATAAGGGGCTAATGTAGACACCAAATTCGTGTCTCACGACCCCTTGTGACCCGCATCCCATTTCGCAACCTAACCTCATTACCTAAACTTTACACAATTATTTATTAATTACCTTGTAATTGATAAATCCACATCACCTTACCCGCCACCTCACTTTGCCACCTCATCATGACCTAGCCCTAACCCTAAACTAACCTAATTAAGACCCATGACTTGGTCTAGACTCACATCCATAACTAATGCCTCCTTACTCGCACCAAAAGCCGACCTTCTAGCCACTTGACCAAGCCCGCAACTGATCTCTCGGGAGAAAAGCAGGGAAGGTGGGCTATTTTACTAAAAATAGCCTACTTTTTCCTTACCGATGCGGTTCTTACTCGACATTGCCGGTTACGCAACCGCCATCGGCCTCGTAAATGGGCTCCCAAACCAAAACAACGGATCGGAATTTCATTTTAGAGATCAGTCAAAGGATTTCTGGATCAACAGAGAGCATTGCGAGCGAGAAACAGTCCGAGATCTTCACTTGACAAAGCGAGACGAGTAAAGAAACCGAAGTGTTTCAGCAACCAAGGAGATCAACTTGCATCTCGGTGGCAAAAACCAAGTAAGTCGATCTTACATGTCCTTTTGTCATAACATTTCTTATGTTTCTTGAATCTCAGTCCTCCTAAATCCGTTTCTGAATCCACTACCCAACGTGCCATTGCATCTAACTGTCATTCTTTCACTCCTAATCATCCCATTTCCTAATACCATCCAAAAAAGCCAGCTATTACAAACACCATATGTACCAAGAAGATCTTATAACCCACCGGTATCGGTTATATCGCAACCGCATCGGTCATCAATAACCGCCATCGGTTCCTCTGATCAAAATCAGAAAACCAGCCTTTCCCCCTACCCAGTTTAACAAAATAATTTAATTGATATTTTGCAGTCTTTGTGTTAATTCATATTAGCAGGGGAACTGACCACCTTCGAAGGGAAGTTTCATATTTCCTGGGCCCAAGGCAGTTTCCTCATTTATTGTTTAATCAAAATCTTGTGGTCTTGTGTTCTTATTTGCAGGTAGTCCTTCCAAGACAAAAAGGAGTTCTCCGCAGTCAGCCTGATTTTTCTCTACGGTACGCGCACACCATCTCGACATTCAACAGGTATTCCTCCTAACCCTAACCTCATCTGTTTCTAAAAGGAATGAAAGGATAGGAGCAACTCTATTCCCAGAAGCCGAAACATTCGAGCTGAAACAATTTTACTAAAAATAGCCAACTTTGACCTAACCAACATCGGTCCCTACGCGACTTAGCGTCGGTTAGGTAACCACCATCGGTTCCCTATAAATGACCTCCCCTAACCAAAACAAAAGGATCCAAATTCATTTGCAAAGAGAGAGACAAGTGAGAAAGAGAGAAGAGGTTGCAGAGAGAAGTATTGAGCCCAAGATTGTAACTGAGCAACTAGATCACTGTCACACTCATCCAAACATTGGGAGAGTCGGAGGATAGCTTCATCAGCTCACTTCTGATTTCCGGATCATCCCAACTAAGCCTTACCTTTGCCACTGCATTCTTTGGACTTGAATTCGCATCGACGAAACTAGTAAGTAGTCTCTTTTATTACCTTGTATGCTTCTAGACACTACTTTGTGAACTTTTTATTCATAGTGATTATAAGCTCACTCTTGGATCTACCACCCGGCAAGACTCCACGCACATAACCTTCATTCATCCATCTCTATATTACCCCAAAGACAACTTTCTCACTCTCTCGAGTCTTCTCTATCACCCTACTACTCCCCTCAACCATCTACCAACCTTCTAAACCCCATAACCACTTTACAACCAACCTCCATTTAAAATCCCTACATCACTACCCCTACCAATATCGCTTATCCCTACCAAGACTGGTTTTATAACCACGATGGGTTATCCAAAGGACTGCATCGGTCATAGTGACTTATACCAAAAACCAACCTTTCACCTATTTACCTCCAAATAATCTCATATCCACCCTTGTCTATCCCTCAGTAACTTGATCTCGAATGTATCAATAACCAAAGTGACCAAATAAACAACATAACATTTTATTATTGGTAGTTTAGTCTTTATTGCTTTTAGTAACGAGGTACCTAAATCGTGATTTTGCAATAGCTTCTTTATTATCATTTGCATTAATTTGTATTAAAAGGAACCGACCACCCGGGAAAGGAAGTCTAATATTTCTGGGCCCAAGGCAGTTCTCTCACTTATTGTTTAATGAAAATATGGTGGTCTTGCATTCTTATTTACAGTAGTCCTTCCTGCACAAAAAGGAGCTCTTCACAATCGGTCCTCGATCTCTCTACGGGTATGCGCACACCTTCCCAACACTCAACAAGTATTCCTCCTAGCCCTAACCCTTATCTATTTCTCAAGAGAATGAAAAGATAGAAATAACTTTATTCTCAGTAACAAAATTCTATGTTAAACATCTATATACTCAACTCGGTGAGTTCACTATTTATCTACCTTGGCAAGCTCCATATTTAGCTCGTGTCGGTGAGCTACTCTCCATCTTGGGTGATCTAGACCAAGCCAACCTCGGTTGGATGAGCTCTTTATTCCACATGGTGAGTTATCTATTCAAATCGTCAAGAGCGTTATTAGAGGATCGAGTTCATATGGCTCTGGTGAGCTCGTTATTTCATTGGGGCAAGTTATTATCACCTCAACATGATATCTACTCAACTAAGTGAGTTCACTATTTACCTCGCCTCAAATGAGCTCCATGTTTAGCTGTAAGTGAGCTACTCTCCATCTTGGGTGATCTAGGCCGAGCCAACTCATTTTGGATGATCTCTCTATTCCACATGGCGAGTTATCTATTCAACTTGTCAATATCGTGATTAAAATACTCGAGTTCATACAGCTTGGTGAGCTCATTATTTCATTAGGGTAAGATATTATCAGCTCAATGAGCTATCTACTCAACTCGGTGAGTTCACTATTTACATACCTTGGTGAGCTCCATGTTTACCTCGAGTCGCTGATCTACTCTCCATCTTGGGTGATCTAGATCGAGCCAACTCAATTTGGATGATCTCTCTATTCCACATGGTGAGTTATCTATTCAACTCGTCAAGATCGTGATTGGAGGACTAAGTTCATATGGCTCAAAGCAAGATCGTTATTTCATTAGGACAATTTTTTATCACCTTGATGACCTATCTACTCATTTCAATGAGTTCACTATTTACTTGCCTCAGCGAGCTCCATGTTTAGCTTAGGTTAGCGAGCTACTCTCTATCTTAGGAAATCTAGACTGAGCAAACTCATTTTGGATGAGCTCTCTATTCCACATGCCAAGTTATCTATTCAACTTGTCGAGATTGTGATTGAGAACTAAGTTCATATGGCTTGACGAGCTCATTATTTCATTGGGAAAGTCATTATCATATCAACGAGCTATCTACTCAACTTGGTTAGTTCACTATTTACTTGCCTTGGTGAGCTCACAGTGTTTAGCTTGGGTCAACGAGATACTCTCCATGTTAGGTGATATAGACCAAGACAACTTAGTTTGGAAGAGATCTCTATTCCACAAGGTGAGATATCTATTCAACTCGCGAGATCGTGATTGAGGAATAAGTTCATATGGCTCGATGAGCTCGTTATTTCATTAGGAAAGTTATTATCAGCCACGAGCTATCTACTCAACTTGGTGAGTTCACTATTTACCTACCTCGGTGAGCTCCATGTTTAGCTCGGGTCAACGAGCTACTCTCCATGTTGGGTGATCTAGACCAAGCCAACTCAGTTTGGATGAGCTCTCTATTCCACATGGCAAGTTATTTATTCAACTCGTTGAAATCATGATTAGAGGAATGAGTTCATATGGCTCAAGAAGCTCGTTATTTCATTACGGAAAGTTATTATCAGCTTGACGAGATATCTACTCAACTCAAAGAGTTCACTATTTACTTGCCTCGGTGAGCTCCATGTTTAGCTCAAGTCAGCAAAGTACTCTCCATCTTGGGAAAACTAGACCAAGCCAACACACAGTTTGGATGAGCTCTCTAATCCACATGGCGAGTTATCTATTCAACTCATCAAGATCATGATTAGAGGATCGAGTTTATATGGCTCATCGAGCTCGTTATTTCATCAGGGCAAGTTAGTATAATCTCAATGAGCTATCTCGCTCAACTCGGTGAGTTCTCTATTTACCTTCCTTAGTGAGCTCCATGTTTAGCTTGAATCGGTGAGCTACTCTCCATCTTGGGTGATCTAGACAGAGCAACTCGGTTTGGGAGATTTCTATTCCACATGGTGAGTTATCTATTCAACTTGTCAAGATCATTATTTGAGGACCGAGTTCATATGACTCGACAAAATCGCTATTTCATTGGGAAAAGTTATTCTCATCTCAATGAGCTATCTACTCAACTCGGTGAGTTCACTATTTACCAAATTTCTGAGCTCCATGTTTAGCTCTGCTTAGTGAGCTACTCTCCATCTTAGGTGATCTAGACCGAGCTAACTCGCTTTGACGAGCTCTCTATTCCAAAATGAGTTATGTAATCAACTCGTTGAGATAGTGATTGAGGACTGGGTTCATATAGCTCGTAAGCTTGTTATTTCATCAGGGCAAGTTATTATCACTGACAAGCTATCCACTCAACTCGGAGTTCACTATTTACCCGCATTGGCAGCTCCATGTTTATCTCAAAGTTAGCAAGCTACTCTCCATCTTGGGTGATCTAGACTAAGCCAACTCGGTTTGGACAAGCTCTCTATTCTAAATTGCAAGTTATCTAGTCAAATTTTTGAGATCATGATTGGAGGATCGAGTTCATATGGCTCAAGAAGCTCATTATTTCATCAGGGGCAAGTTATTTTTAGCTGACGAGCTATCTAGTCAACTTAGTGAGTTCACTATTTACCCACCTCGGTGAGCTCCGTATTTAGCTCGATCAACGAGCTACTCTCCATGTTGGGTGATCTAGACAGAGCTAATTCGGCTTGGACAAGATCTCTATTCTAAATGGTGAGTTATCTAGTCAACTCATTGAAATCGTGATTGAGGACCGAGTTCATATGGCTCGGCGAGCTCATTATTTCATTAGGGCAAGTTATTATCAGCTCGATGAGCTATCTACTCAACTCAGTGAGTTCACTATTTACCTACCTTGGTTAGCTCCATGTTTAGCTCCGGTTATTGAGCTACTCTCCATGTTGGGCAATCTAGACTCGAGCCAACTCGGTTTGATGAGCTCTCTCTTCCACATGGCGATTTATCTATTTAACTCATCGAGATCATGATTGAGCACTGAGTTCATATGGCTCGGTGAGCTCATTATTTCATTTAGGAAATTTATTATTAGCTCGACGAGTTATCTACTCAACTCAAGCGAGTTCACTATTTACTTTCCTCGACAAGCTCGTTATTTCATTGGGGAAATTTATTATCAGCTCGATGAGTTATCTATTCAACTCGGTGATTTCACTATTTACTTGCCTCGATGAACTCAATGTTTAGCTCGGGTCAATGAGATACTCTCCATCTTGGGTGATCTAGACTGAGCCAACTCGGCTTAGACAATCTCTCTATTCCACATGGTGAGTTATCTATTCAACTTGTCGAGATCATGATTTGAGGATTGAGTTGATATGGCTCATGAGCTTGTTATTTCATTGGGGCAAGTTATTATCTTCTTGATGAGCTATCTACTCAAATCAATGAGCTCACTATTTACCTACCTTAGCGCACTCCATGTTTAGCTTAGGTCAGCGAGCTACTTTCTATGTTAGATGATCTAGACGAGCTAACTCGGTTTAGACGAGCTCTCTATTCCACATGGTGAGTTATCTATTCAACTCGTCACGATCGTGATTGGAGGACTAAGTTCATATGGCTCGAAAGCTCATTATTTCATTAGGAAAGTTATTATTAGCTCGACGAACTATCTACTCCACTCATTGAGTTCACTATTTACCCACCTCGGCAAGCTCCATGTTTGGCTCAAGCTGTAAGCTACTCTCCATCTTGGGCGATCTAGACCGAGCCAACTCAGTTTGGATGAGCTCTCTATTCCACATGGTGAGTTATCTATTCAACTCGTCGAGATCGTGATTGGAGGATTGAGTTCATATGGCTCAGTGAGCTCATTATTTCATTGGGGCAAGTTATTATCGCTTTAGACGAGCTATCTACTTAACTCGGTGAGTTCATTATTTACCTACCTCGGTGAGCTCCTTTTTAGTGCAAAATTACATCACCCCCAAATGAGTTTTATAGATTTTCTTTTCTAAGGCAGAGTCATTTGGTGTGATCTGCATAACATTGAAATTTCCCCAAGGTGTGGGACCTTGTAAATGGAAAAGCTCTCCAGATTAAAGGCTGGTTCCTATTCCTCTATTTAGGTGCATACGTGAGAACTTGCAGAGGATCTATCTCTATACCTAATCTAAAATTTGCCAAGGAGATAGGGATAAAAAGGGATATAAGAAATAAGAAATGACTAAACTACAAGGTGATGCATCAAGGAATGATGAACATTAGTTTTTCGATAGACATAAACCAACAAAATACATACAATAATCAAGCACATATAACTAGATTTATAATGAAAGACCAGATGCAAGAAAAAGAGATAGAAAGGATCTAGAATCGATCACAAACGTGTTTTATTGCTCTGCAGATTGATACAATGCATTACAAAATAGCCAAGAGGCAAGAACATACTGCAATTTAATGGAAGGTCTCGAACTCCATGAATTCCTTCGCCGTAAGGAAAAGGGAGCTGTAAACAAAAGAATGTCTAACCCTTTACAATGAGTCCCGAGCCTGTATTTATAGATTCGATACAGATGGGAGAAAAAGAAAGAAGTAGGAAAATAGCTCCAAGCTCAACCACCACTATTTAATGTCTCCCATAAAATATGTTCCAAATCTATCTTGATTGCATCAAATCCTTATTCGGCGCCTTGAAGGAGGAAGAAGCGGTGGAACAGATTGAATCTGATTATGTTTTTAAGGCAATAAGATCACGCATTAAAGGCCCAAATACGTTTCTCCATTTTCACCTACCATGGCCTAACAAATGATTTTTTATCTTTCCATGGCGTAGAGGACATCGAGATGCTTCCAACGATGTAAGATTTGTAATATTTCAAGCCCTGAGTTGAAAGATATGCCCCTTCAAATTTTGTATCGGGTCCATACAAATGGGTGGGAAAATAGTTTGAAAAATGGATCTCCTTTTTAATACGGGGCACGTGGCAGCTAGATTAGGGAAATATCATGTTTGTGGGTCTCGTGATTTATCCTTTGCCCCTTTTCTACAAAAAAATGCAAAACTCGAAAACTCCCGTGGCCCCGATGCTCCGCTTGGACACATGGCACCCTTTGGTTGGTTGGGGAGATGCACTTCAATTTTTATCTTTGTGTCTTTTGACAAAAGGAAAAATTTCACCTTTTCCTCCGAGTCCCTACTTTGACCTTGACTTGGGCTCAAACGCTGACTTTTTCCTTTGGGTGAAGTTGTAGCCCATTTTGTAACTTTTACACCTTTGGAATAATAAGGGGAAAAAAACCAACTTTCCCCCTGATGGCCCATTTTAGCGCTGCTAGTTTAGGCTTGCCACGTGGTGCTTCCTTTGATGCCTAGCCTAATTTCTATATTTTGGTTAAGTCCTTTGCTCGGCGGGGTCATATTTCTTGACCTGGGACACATGGCAGTCTGGTGCTCATTTGGAAACCCTCTCTCTATTCGATCCTTGAATTAGCACCGTTCGGACACTTGGCACTCTCCATTTCCACTGGGTCCGCCCTACGATTAACTATTCCAATGACTTTGCCCCTTTTTGAGATTGGACACGTGGAGGCACCACACTTGCTTGGGTCTCTGCCTTTGGACTAACTCTTAGAGATGCACCAAGCTGACACTTGGCGACCTCTGCTTGCACTTTATACTTAGCCAATTTTGGACTCTTTCCTGAATGGTTTCAAGCCCGAAAAACTTTAAAACTTCACCATTTTTCCCCTTCTTGCTCCCGGGTTCCTCTCGTGGCACCGCCCCCTTCTTTTCGAATTCTATTATTCCATTGTTGAGTCTACCTATGACCTATTTACAAGATCTGAATGAGTTTTCTTGAGTTCTTTCTATGCAGGGTCATGGCTAATCCAATATTTACCTAGGGGTGAAATATAGATAACACTCCTTTTTAGCTTGAGTCAAAGAAACTACTCTCCATCTTGGGTGATCTAGACCGAGCCAACTTAGTTTAGACAAACTCTCTATTCCACATGTCGAGTTATCTATTCAACTCGTCGAGATCATGATTGAGGAGTGAGTTCATATGGTCAATGAGCTCATTATTTCATTGGGGTAAGTTATTATCGCCGACAAGCTATCTACTCAACTCGGTGAGTTCACTATTTACCCGCCTCGGTGAGCTCCATGTTTACCTCGTGTCGAAAGCTACTCTCCATCTTGGGTGATCTAATCATAGCCTATATTACATTACATGGTTCGGGCCACATACTCTCCATCTTGTTCGATCTCGATCATAGCCCGTATTACATTACAAGTTTTGGGCCACATACTCTCCATCTTGGGTGATCTAATCATAACCTATATTACATCGCATGGTTCAGGCCACATACATGGCATTTTACAATGGCCACCACCTTGTAATAGTCCACCACCCATCCCTTACTACTTGGGATTTTCCATATAGCTCAATGTGGTCTATCCCACTCATCATGGGTCGTTAGGGAGTTTAGCGACGAGCTAGGGCTTTAATGCATTACAATGTCACATGATCAGTATATGGTCTGGATAGCCTTTAAAAGGATTTAAATATTCAAAATACCACGCATGTGGGAAATAAACAACCACTGCCCATATAAATGAAGGCACACACATGGAGGGCGGCATAAGGGAGAGCCTAGGTGGGACAACATATAAAAAAAAAAGGAGCCCAATGCTCATGTTTATAAATGGAGGCAAGACATTCAATTAATGGGTGGACCAAGGTTAAAATGCAAACCTTGGGTAGGTAAGGCTTAACCTCGTGAGCATAATTCCCTTGTAAGGCCATAGAGAAAAAGGAGTGCTTCACAAGTTGCTCTAAGTTTTTTCTCTGTAAGGCCATAGGCCATGGAAGAACAACTTCATATATTACTTTATAGAGGGATATCGGCTAAAAATTAGCCTTTGATGTAAAAAGGGAAAATGCTCCAAATTTCCCTACGCTCCTAGTGATATATTCATCTTCCCATTATGGAGGTGTTTTGACATCATTTTAATCAACAAAATTCATATCATCATTTGGCATCAATCCGGAGTCGTCATCAAGCGTGCCTCTCTTCCAAAGAAGATTATTTGAAGACACATACTTATGTGACGATCATCATCAACGGAGCTTCTACTCTCGGTAGACTTGGAGGAGCTAGTATCCCTATTTATAGTATTCTAATAGATCATGATCACTCTTATTTCTCTATTTTATATTAGTATGTAATCAAATGGGTATGTGATCATAGATGGTGGAATCCCTATACCACTTTCATTTGGGTATCGATAGACATCTTAACTGGTATCCACATTTAGATTCATTCCTTCATTATATTAGTTTGCATTTATAAGCATAATTAATTGGTTCATATAATCCCCAAGACGTAGGCAAGGCCAAACTCCATTATCAATCTTCTTTACAAAGTGTGTTTTCTTTTCTTTACATTGCATTCTTATTTGAAGTTGATAGCATCTATGGAGTATAAAAGATTACAAGGTTATTAGGGTTCGTGGGTATGTTCAAAATATTACCCTTGTTTATAGATCATGTTTGGTATCGTAGTAGGCATTGGAGGTCACCAGCTCGGTTGGTATAAGATTTGTTTGATCTTTTCGAAAACCTCCTATTCTTTGAGCAGTTGATATCTCACCGGGCTGATTTGGCAACGTGTTGCTTGAGCTTGTGCATTTAGAGTCCAAATTTTTGGGATATATTGAGGGATAGGTTCATCATACTCAATATTTTCTCACATTTATATTTGGAATACTACATTTATATCTCCTAATAAGCTTTTAAGTGCCTATTACGCTTTGTTACTCATATCTATAAGCTTAGAGACATGTCTTCCATTTATGCAGATATTGATCTCATTTGGTGTCATCTCAGATCTTCATTCTGTGTAGAGGCATTACAACCATGAAATAGAATGGTAGTTGATCACTTTGTTGGCATCTAAGTTTAGGTCGATAGTCACTCTATGTAGAGTCTCGTGGATGTTCAATAGAGTAGTACTTCGATATTTTACATCAATATGAGGCTTCCAACCATGTAGAGGCAACAACCGTGCACCGGTTGAAGTCATCATTATTGAACTCATGGGAGATAATCTCATATCACAACTCTATCTAGAGGCATCATGATCATGTAATAGAGTGGTATTTGATCATCATTGTCTCTTGTAATCAACATAGATATTAATTTTATGTAGAGGTTGAGACCATGTAGCGTAATGGTGGTTGATCGTCATGGAATTGGCATCGGGTTAGATCTTCATTCTATGTAGAGGCTCATTATGGCCATGTAGTAGGATGGTACACGATAGTCATCATCAACACAAGGTTTCACACCATGTAGAGGAAACATCCATGCATCGGGTGGAATTCATCATTCTTGAGATCTTAGTATTAGCTCTTATATTAATTCTCGTGAAGAGGCGTAGTACGCATAGAGAATGGTAGTTGATCAACGATCAAATCTAGCAGAGGGTTAGAATGTTACTTTGTGTAGAGGCTACATGTGGTTGTGTAATAAAGAGTCCCTATTTTTCATTGTCACCATGGACTTGTGTTGTGTAGAGGTGAAATTTATGCAAAGGGAGTAAATTCTCGATTAGACACTTCCTAGTACCATGTAGAGGTCGAGGTCATACAAAGTGGGGTGAAATATAATGTCTTCTTCATAGAATAATATTTATTCTATGTAGAGGTAGTTTCTATGTAGCATGATGAAGTGTACCAAGAGGTGTCATCTTAGTATCATAATTTCCACATGTATCGAGATCAAGCCATCAATTGTTTGATTGTGGAGTTGGAATTATACAACATATATTTCTTCTCAATAGCCAAAGATTCAGTTCATAAGATTTTGTGGACAAAAATCCTTCTCACTAGGAAGGTGTGATTTGGATGACATTTTGGGATGTTGGGAGTCCCCTAAACCATGACATAGTGGTAGATAATTTCATGAGCTTTCCATCGGTACTTAGAACGTAGAAACTAGAATTTTATGCTCAAGTTATGGCCGGTCAAATTTTGGTCAAAATCTTGGTCCGACAGGTCAACTCGACCAACATGAAAGCAACACATGGTGGAAGTGGAGCATGAGGATGGAGAAGTAAAAATTTGGTTTTACAATGCAATGAAATTGAGAAGATCTCATAACATCGAGATGATTTGACTCATGCTCGCACCAATATGCTAAGTATGGAGCTCGGTAGTGGAGGCGATGAAATGGCTCTAGGAACCGAGATAAATCAAGCCATGGGATGGAAATAGTTCGACATGAAATAAACAAAGGAAATTATAAGATGAAACCAGCCATGTAGAGCGAGGATTTATCTATTTTGGACTCAGGTAAATGCACGAGTTGATTGGTCAGGAGTGGTTCAATGGATAACTTGAGGCAATTCGGTTTGTGTGAATGCATCAAGATGTTTGCTACAAAAAGTGAACTCACTTGAAGTTGGTATGCAACAAGATATCGAGGAAATTGACGATTTTAGATCACCTTCTCAAGCTAAACCATGTCATGAAGCCCATTGAGATCTCGTGAATACTTTGGTCTCTTATTGGTCGAATTGGCCAAATTATATCAAAGTTCTATGGTTTAGTCTTCAACGTGGGATATTCAAATGAGTTTTTTCATGTGGGAAGTTTGATGGTGAGAAAAGATTAGAGTTTCACATCTCGGGAAGTGGGAAAATTTGTGATCGAGCTCCATATTATGGCATTATGGTAAAGTGGACAATGAGGGACAATTTTCAAAGATATTGCATTCCAAGTTGAGCGGGCACATTGTATATGCATGATTGAGTCATTAATAACCGCTCGTGTAAGAGTGAAAGGTAGGAGCATGCTCACAAAATATAGCATAAGTATTTTGGCTAAGAAATAGTAGGCCATGCATGGTATGTAGGTAAGATGCTTGGTAAAATTCATAGACAAGCTTGTAGAAAATGTAGCCTAGAAGTAGAGTGCATTACCAAGGACGAGTCGAGAAGAGTTTGAGTTTACACGGGTTGCAATTTTTTGAGTCTTGGAGAGAATTCAACCATGATGGTTTTAAGCTCATCAATGATATAGGAGAAGTCACTCAGGACATGTAAAGAGGTAAGGATGCACATATGTTGTGGTGAGAGTTCGAGGCATGTCTCTTGGAAGGTAGAAGATCTCAGTGTGGAAGACGTTAGGATATTACCTAGCTGATCACATAGTGAACATAACTCGGACATAGGAGATGAGTTTCTCGGCATAAAATATGAAAAATATAACATCTTGAGGTATATGAGTTAGTAAAATATATGTGAAGTAAGCTCGAGGAGGTTACAAGGAGCTCGATGGAAGAGTGGCTTGATAAAACATCATGAGATCATAAAATTAAAAGACATCGAGTGGCTTAGCTAAGTACACAACATATTCTTGAGTGCATGGCATAAGGTGTTTGTGAAGATCGTTGGGAGGGCCAAGTCCTTAAATGAATCAAGAGCCGGTTGGAAGCTCCATGACATTGTTTCATGGGGAATAATCGTGTGAGTTTGCAGGACTTAAAGCTTGACACGCTGAGTCGATCAGGCGAGGGAATACATGCATGACACCAAAGGGGAGTTCGATGAGCTTGTGAAGGGTCAAGTAAAGCTTATCCAGAGAGATAATATTTATAAGCTCAAAGCTCATGGATTTGAGCCATAACATGGGTAGATCGGTTTGAGCTCGACATCCAGTTGTTTGAATGGAATGAGCCAAGAAATTAAAATCACGTAGAGTTAGAGTGAGGAAAAGATCTTGAGATATTTGTGAGATGAATCGTATATGAAATGTGGTTATGCATAGTGATACAAATCAAAGTGTAACACCACGAATCCGTGTTACTTCCTCCTATGCATACAAGTGTTGATATGTGATTTCTTTGTTAAAAGGATGTGTTCCTTTGGTTGAGAAGTCCTGGCTGATATATCGTATCTTCTGCGCAGACGGATCTTTGACTGAGTCTCGAATATGATTAGACTCTTTTATTTATTTCATTTTACATCTAAGTTTAATCTGATCTCTAATGAATTATAGAGTTATCCACCTATAAGATCTAACCTTGATCAAAGTGGAATTGATCCAAGTATTGCTCTAAGTTTGTTCGTGATGAATTAAAATTACGCAGACCTTGAACAGTTGCAAGGTCTAGAAGCATCAATAAGGGTCGTCGAGTATGACTCAGGTTGATCATGTGAAATGGATTGGTTCCCGATATGGAAGTATATCTGGAAGGTCTCGATCGTGGACCCGGTAATAATTCGGTTTCATATAATTCTGTAGCCTAAGGCGGAACAGAAGCTAACCCTGTTCGAGAATGAATGATTGTAAGTCTTTTTCTGAGCGTACAGAATGTAGACCTAACTGGAATTATTATTGATTAGTAACCTAAAACTAAACCTAACCTAGGGGTTAGATTAGTGATAATCTAACCTAGACCTAGGCTAAGAACTAATGTCCTAAGTTAGTATCTATGCTTATAGAAGTTAGATTGGGTGTTATCCTAAATTCTAACCTAAGATACTAACCTAACTGTTGAGCAGGGAATAAGGGGACCTATGGAGGGGTGCGAACCATGGGCGGCTTTTTCTATGTTATTTAATGCATTGGATAAGTATGAAGGACAGGTCTTGGCGGAGGTTTTAGGAACAGCTAACCTAAGCCGACGTGGCAGGTCGCCAAAACTGAAAATGGTCTGGGGATTTTATTTGACTGTCGCCAATTTTGGCGGTCGGTGGCAGTGGAGTTTGAGTGGGAAAATTGGAGTAAATGCATTCAATGAGCTTGGAAGTCGAGCTCGGAACTCGCGAGAAGGCATGCAAACTGGAAGTTTGTTGGTTTGTTTGGCTTATCACAAATTTCGGTTTTCCTTCTCCGCATGTTCACCGGGTTCTTCGCACTAGTCTTCTTGGTGTCGATGGCGAGTATAAGCATATCTAGCTCTTTTCTCCGCAAGGGAATATATATGTCTTGGAGATAGAAATTTTTTTTTGGTCGCTCTAACTCGAAAAGGAAAAGGAAGTCCGAGCTCTTCCAAAGGTCTCTGCTCAAATTTGAGTAAAAATCCAGGCATGTTAGGCCCTAACCTTTAAAAATCTTGTCTGTCTTTCAAGTGATTTCATTAGAACAACTCTGTTCAAATGATTTATGGAAATAGATGATTTTTTCCTTGGTGGTCTTGTGTGATTTTTGGTACTGTATCTCTTCTGGTTCGATTTTTCGTTTACACCTTGATGGGTGTTGTTATATTCGAACGGTTGCTATATTTCTTGGTGTTTGCATTCTGGCTTTTATATGCGAAAATATAGCAAGATTTTGTGCTAGGCCTGCTCTGTGTGAGTCCACGAATTGTCCTCCCGATGGGTACAGGCTATTGATGCATGTTGATATATATAAATGTATATAATATTTTGTTAATACTTGTTGTGGAAATTGTTAGAAGGGATACTGATGGATATCGTATGATTGTTCAGTTATATTGAACCTTTGTAAGCTCTGTCGTGGTTATTGGTGATAGTGGCTATTGATACTCGTTGGGTTTCGTTTTGTCTTTTAAATTGTTGGGAAGAGGTAACTTACTGTGTTACTGTAGTCTTTATGACCTGGCCGGAGATGTTTTTCCCTCGCTTTGTGGTTATGGGTATAAACCCGTTAACAGTATGCAATATATATATATATATATATATATATATAGATTTATATTGTTATAATCTGAACGACTCTGTGGAGTCGATTGAATGATTTATATGTATTTGAACCACTGTTCAAGTTGAATATAATTGAATATTGGAATTTGATGTGCCAGCGACTTAAGGGAATAACATGTATTTCGTCCTCTGTTATTTTGTAAGAATACAGTCGTGTCGCAAGGATCTTGTGGTACAGATTCTTTGGGTGTATTTTTACGTCTCCATTCTGTGCAATCTTGTCGAAAAATATTGGTAAGGGTACCGTTGGATTCCTTGTTTTGGAAATTCAGTATTCTGATTTGTTCTGCCTGAATTTAAATGTTGCCATTGATGGCACCGATGGATTCATCATATTTTATTATTTTGTTTACTATTGTTTAAACTCAGTGGAACTTGATAATTAAACAGTGTTATTGTCTCAATTTAAGCCTGTTGGTTTACTATTGTTTGACGCCGTTGAGTACCGTGAGTATGGAAAGTTATCTTGTATGTCGGCTTTTGGGAAGCTAAACTGTGAACACTGGTTATGGACTTAGTTTTAAATCCTCGAATGGTAATATATGTCACTGTTGCCTGTAGAAGCCCGAGTATGAACAGGTAATGTTCTTGGATTTGTTGGCTTTCTTTAATAGCTTGACATCATGAATTATGGCTTCTATAAAGTAGGTTGTGAACAACATACTTTCAGTTCTGATTGCGTTCAGAAGTGACTACGATGTCTCATGTTATATTTTCTTCTGGTTGCACACCCGTTTAATGTGACTGTTCATGGTGCGTGGTTTTCGTTTAAAAATCTCTTGCTTAGCCATAGGGAAATGTCATGGCTTAACGTTTTCAAGTCTCTTGTCGACTGCGACAATAAAGGAGACCCCTTTTGAACTCGACCTTGGGTCTAAAAACCCTACACAGTAAGAAAGGCTTGAACGGGCTGTAGGTTGTTATTGGAATTGAAGACGTGATACGTTTTCTTCGCATTGTTATCCATTCTTTTGTTGATTGAATGTTAGAGTTGTTGACTACTTGTCTATAAAATGAACATGTTGTTCGGCATGGGAACTACTGTACTGTAGTTGCTTAATTGTAAGTTTTAACAAAACAGTGTGTTGTTTATGGACTCGACTGAATTACTTGCATGTGTATTAAGTGAATGCCTTGCTTTTGGACAGAAGGTATAGTTATGAGCTAGTTCAGAGGGCATCATGTTCAATTTGTTTATTTCTCTTCTGTTGTAAATATTAAGATGAAATAATTGTCCAGCTAACATCTGTAATTGTTTTTACATAATGACAGTATCAGGATTGATATGATATTCCTCCTTTAAGTTGAATATAATGATTGTCTGATGTTTGTTCATCTTGGATTTACGATGAATAATTGCTTAGGATACTTTTGTTCTTCTTGATCCCTAATATTTTCGATGAAATAATTGAGGAGCATATAGGACTACTCTGTAACGAAAATTATTATTACACGTTATAGACATGATATATTCCTAACGTTTGGTTTGAATCATGCTTACTTGATTGATGATTTTATATCATTTAAACAGGGTGTTTAATGAAAACAATTGACGGATTGCAATTGTTTTAAAAGTTAGTGCTTATCATGCTCAGTTCATCGAACTGACTCATGTTGACTATTTTTGCAGATGGTTGCCGTAAGTGGTAAAAGCATGCAGATCTGACAGGATGATCAGATTGTTTAATTTGATTTATAATGAATTACAGCTTGATTTTCTAAATGTTCTATATGAGGAAAGATGTTCTTTTTCCATTAAGCGTTGTATCAAGTATGCTGCTTGCATAAAATGTAATTGTATAGTTCTGAAAGGAATGGAAATAAGTATTTGTTACTTATGTGTTGTATTCTTAATTCTGTTAGTTGACCTTCTTCGGTTTATATACCGGAGTGGCAATGTTATCTTTGTGTAATTTGGATGCTTTTGTGATTGTCAATGAAAGCATATATGAAAATGTGATTGAATTCTTATGAGTGCTTAGTAGTTCTAATTTGTTCTATCGAAAGCTAAATTGAAATTTAAATCATTATCTTTCTAAAAGATAGGGATAAAATGAACCTAAGCAGAACGCTAATCAAGCTGGATTAAATTACTAATCCCTAGTCCTGAGTATGACAGGACAACATTAAATTGGATTCTTAATCATTTATATCTTTATACTAGTAAGTATGATATAAATTCAGTTAGGAGAACTGATATAAATCTAATGGGATTCAGATGGCAATCTCATGTGAAGGTTATGAGTTTATTGTTCAATTCTGTTGTTTTAGAATCATGTATATTCTAAGAACTCCTCGATGAGACCTTGACCTTGATAACTCCTCTGAGTAATGGGTTTTATTGAGAAAGGTCATCCTAGGATGAGGAATTCCAGGGATTGGGAAAGGCTAACCTTAGGGGAAACGTCTTTAATGTAATTAAACTCAATGTGCGTAACGCATATTAATAAGTGGATCTTTTCGAGGTGGATTTAAAGGTTGACGGCACAAGTCAACTGCAGGGTTGTACCTCCGAGAAGATTAGGATCTTCTCGAAGTTACAACAATGCGGGTGACTTATGACGACACCCCTTGCATTGATCGCTAAGATTTACACTTTGATCTCGTACAAGTTACTTTTGGACCGATTAGCTATGTGGTCACATTATATGGCTGCCTAGGAGACTCGGGGTATCTTGACACACTGGTTTAATTAGGATTGACCCAAGATGTCATCTTATCCCTAGTCTTCTGGGAGCATCCATATAACGTGGTTACCTTACTAATCTGCTCCCGAGTGATTAACTCGATAAAAGGGACCGACAGAAGTTTCAGATAAGACATTCTACATAACATGAGAATGGGGTGAAGGACGTATTCTAGATTGACGAGTATGTCGTTAAGGAATACGAGACATAAGCGCATATGTTTCAAATCTTTGGCCAAAGTATCGCAAGTTGCAGATTGCGTTGTCCTAATTCACCTAGTCTAAGGGATGAGATGCCGATGAATAATAGTAACAATTATTCAGTTAGGTTCCTTGGACAGAGCATTCTGAATCCCAGAATAGGGAAGAGAACCACAGGAGTGAAGTGTTAAATAATAACGCCAACTCTTATTACTCATGAATAGATCGGTAGATTACCGAGTCATGAAATGAATAGATCGGAGGTACTCCGAGTCATTACAGCTGCATATGGTTATCTGTTATATGAATGGTTATTTGATTTGTGAGTTCTAAATTATGTATTTAGAACCAGGATGCATTTATCAAAAAAAAAAAATTGACTTGTTCTATTGTCTAAAATGAGGATGTTACACAAAGAGTCAAGTGACTATTATTAAATTAATATTTTTATTTAAATATTTTAATAAAATATTTATTATTATTCTTAAAATATTCCTTTAATGATGGAAGCTTCTCAAGTGGTTCAACTAACTTTGTAATAAATGAACCATCATGTACCTTCAATTTAGGAAGGAATTTATTACTTTTCCTCTTCTCTCTCACATAATTCTTCTATAAATGTAAGTTGGAAGCTCATTCCAAGAGGTTAGACAAGTTATACTTATGAGACAAGTGTATATTTTTCAAGAATCCTCTCTTTTTTTAAGTTGTTCTTGTATGTTGAGGGAACTTTCAAGCCTCCTTTCAAGACTGTAATGGAAACCATTGCCTCTTCTAAATGTATGATGCATTGTGCATGTTGTTGAAGTAATAAAAGTGTGTGTTTTGTGACTAATCTTGGTCCTTTCATCCTTTATACTTCTTTGTGCCTTTCTCATGCTTACGGTACATGTACACTGTGCAAGTTCAAGTTTCTATTATAGGTTCTTAGAGTTTTGTGCTTATCAAGTGGTGGAGTATTGCATGCAGTTGAGTTGTGGTGTTGTTCACCCTTCTCAAGTTCATCCTTCTTCACCGAAAGAATGATAGATTTTTTGATTAATTGATTTTAACAAAGGGATGCATGCTTCCTAGTTTGTGGTATTTTTACCCTCTCTAAGTTGTAGTAGGTGAAGTTGTCTTGTGGTGCACAACACCCTCTTCAAATTAACCCTTCCTAGTCTAGAAAACACCCTTTATTTGGTGCATCACCATCCCTAGTATAGTTTCATTTCTTGCAAATATCTTTCCCTAAAACCCATGAAAATGTTAGCATAGGTCTAGATAACCATTTTATTACACTAGAGTAGTAGTATAACTTAGTTTAGGAAGAGGAAGTCGGCCTTCTCTGAGGTTCACCTCAAGCCCAAGTCCCACAGCTTGAGAGGTGATCCCATGTTACCCAATCACATCGAACATCTTGTTCACATTCTGGCCATTCGAGGGTGCAATGATTTGGTGATAATAATTTTTGCATGCCCAATGGGACCAAGAGTTGGTACTTCTCTTCTCACTTGCACAAATCAAAGTACCTGAATGACTCTATATCTCTAGATTTCAAATCTCAATGCATTAACTTATGCAAAGAATTCAAACAAGAGCTTCTTCAAAGAAAGGAAATTATCAACATATCAAACTATCCTTGTCTCCTCCAAGGAGAAGGAGAAGAGGCATCTCAACATCACCCATTTGTAACATCACCTCATAGGGGTCATTCAAATCCTCCTTATGGAAGGTTTCCTCCACCCAGAACAATCAACCTCTCATTGTATGGAGAGGAACCAAGTTTTTCCCCTTTCAATGCAAAGTCCTCTTCTTTGTTGGCTCAATGTGACCCTATACCTATTACATAGCACTCAAAATTTTACCCTTCTACACAAGGGAAACTCACATTACTCCAGTGGAACATATTCTTGATGTAGCCAACATTTTTGTAGTACATAATATCATGGAGGACAACGTTGTGGTTAGAATTCTTGCTACTTCTTTCAAGGGAAAATCACTTCAATGGTTTTGAGGGTTAAGTGTTGGTACTATAACCACTTGGGATGAGTTAGGAGAAAATATCTGTAAATAGTTTGAAGACAAGAGTGATCACTTGTCACTCTTGGAACAACTCACTACCATAAAGAGAGCTCCCCAAGAATACATGAGTGATTTCAACTTCCGATTCCATAGGACTTGGAATAGGATTCTAGACACTCATAAATCCTTCTCCAAATAATGCATTCTTGTACTATTTGTGAGCCTTGAATAGTGATGTAGTAGTTATGATCCAAGTCCATGGAGGGACTACACTACCTGATGCCTACAAAGTTTCCATAAGAGTGGAGAATTCCTTAATCTAGGCTGGAAAGATAGCTCCACACCCAATGCCATTGTCTCTCAGATCTTATGAACAATCAGCCTACCATTTCTCCTATTCCAAAAACCTCCAAGAACCTAGCTCAGTCTACCCCTACCTCTTCAAATGATCTATTTGAAGTCAAGTCACTTTATTGCAAACTTTTGGGAATGAGCTCATTGCACTCAAGAGGCAAAAATTTCAATATAATCATCCATACCAGCCACAAAATCAGCAGTATCAAGCTAACCATCCTCCTTTTCAAGGGAAAAATCAGCCTCAAAATCAAACTGCAAGTCAAGCTGTGAATGTCGGCCTTTGAACTTTTGAACCCTCTTGTTGCTAGCTCATCTAGAGCCATAATACATGTCTAGAATAATCTAGTTCAAGACTACGAATGGTGTTATCCTTGTTCTCAACCCCACAATCAAAATATTTTCCCCAATGGAGTTCTTAGCTAGGACCCTTATGGTTCAAAGTATCTACCCCTCCAGAACAATAAAAATTCATCTATGTAGAAATAACAGATCAACCATAGCACACTAAAGAAACCACTTTGCTAAATTGGCAAGCAAAGATTTTTATGGGTTGAATACAAATTCCTCATCAGTGGTGGAAAACACTCATTCCAAAAAGAGAGAAATGGAATCTCAACCTTCCAAATCTGATCAAGCATCCACTTCACAACCTCAGCCACAAGTGGTGGTTGATAAAGATGTGGGAAAGAAACCACCAAAAACACATGTTAGCCAAGCTATAAGGAAAGAAGGTTCTTCAGGCATCACGGTACCCAACAAGCACTTTCCAAAAGAGGATTCTAATGCCCAAAGAAGTGTCAAAAAGTAGGAGAATTCCCTTCAATATTGTAGAAAAAATGAAGAAGACCAACCTAGTGTTACTATGTGGGACACACTCTCAATTCCTTCTCAAAGAAACTTGTTTGAGAGGCTCTAAATAGTTTTGGTACAACCGATGGATCATCGGTCATGGAGGAACAACAACTACTACAATTTTGTGTCAACTAGGAAGGGAAAATTATTCCTAAGGAAAACAAACCACCACCATTCTATATTTCCTTGATCATTGGTGACCACCTTTGGTACATAATTGCATGATCGATTCTTGTTGCCAATAGCTCGGTCATGCCCAAACAAATTACAGATGTACTAGGCATACAATATGTGCCAGTTATAAGAGGATTTGTTCAGCTAGATGGCACAACCATTAAAACTATTGGAGTTATCAAAGGACTTCAACTTACCATCCATGCATGCCCAAGTTTTTCATTCACCCAAGACATATCAGTCATTGATCTCCCTCCTCTCTTTTCCATCTTCCTATCACGAGATTTCACTACCAAGATGGGTGGTTATCTATCATTTGATTGGTCACATATGATTCTCGGACTCGATACAGAACCAAAGTAACTATAAGGGTGGAACCAATCTTCCATAATCATGTAGAACCCTACACTGCTAGTCCTATAAATGGGAATTATACCATCGGTGATCCAGAAGAAGAAGATGTTGATCATGAACCAACCACTCTTGTTGAAGAAGTCCCCAATATTGTGCTGGATGAAGTGAGTGGAGATCATTAGTATGATCCCTATGTTGATGTGTTGGTAGAGGAAGAAGTTGGTTTGCTATTTTTGGAAGAGATGGGATTGGGTACATACTGCATTCATGAAGAAGGTACATCATACCACAACTTGTCAAAACACCAAGCAATTATGCTAAGGACTATGGAAATTGTTCTTCGATGGCTCGAGGAGTAAGAATGGATCCAGTGCTAGTGTCATGCTAATTTCTCCAGAGGAGATAAGTACTTTTCATCTTTCTCGGTTGTAATTCAGTTGCACTAACAATGTTGTTGAATACGAGGCCCTTGTGCAAGGAATTCAACTAGCTCAAAAGAAGGGAATCAAAGCCTGACTTTTTTTGGAGATAGTGAGTTAGTTTTCATCAAGTGATGACATGCATGCATCATCCAAAAATGATCTTTTAAGATCATACAAGAACCAAGTCTGGGATTTGATTGAATATTTCAAAGCTTTTGGGATCCACGCGGTTCCTAGAAATCAAAATCAAGATGTTGATAGGCTTGCTACAATTGGCTCACAATACAACATACCTATTGATATCATGAAAGAAGGGTGAAATCTTCAAAATGGTGGTTTGACCTATAGTCCCTGATAATGTGAGTAGTTAGCAAGTGTTTGATAGTGACAAACAAATTGTCCTTTTCCTACAAGAAGAGGTGGAGTTTGCTATGAAAAAATCAAGATAAGTTGCAAGAATCATATGGTGATCAAATCATACAATTGAAAAGAAACAAGCTACCAAAAGGTTTAGTTACTCTGAATCCATTTTCAATTCAGATGATCAAGCCAAAAGACAAAGCTCTAACATGGTGGTCAAAGAAGAAGATTTTGAGGAAGTCGAGGTAGCAAATGAAAAGTTTCTAAAGATCGAAAAGTATGTACCTCAAAGAGAAAGAAGCTTTCATCAAAAATTTTCAAGAGTATCATGACATTTTTGTGGAGCTATAAATACCTGCATGGTTTTGATCCAGGTCTAGCACAACATACCATCAAACTGGATCCTAATGCCAAGCCAATTCATTAGAAATAGAGGCCAATTAATCCCAAAATTGAGCCACTAATGAGAAAGGAGCTAACCAAACTCATCGAGGCTCTGTATAATTTTTCCTATCAAGCATTCCTCTTGGGTAGCCAATCTGGTCCCCATAAGGAAGAAGAATGGAGAAATTCAGTTATGTGTGGACTTTAGGGATTTGAACCATGCCTCATTGAAAGATCCATTATCCTCTTCCATCAATGGAGAAAATCCTTCAAATGGTGGTAGGAGCTCAAATATTTTCTTTTCTCGATGGATATTTGGTTACAATCAAATTCTGGTCCAAGAATCCGATCAATTCAAAATGGCTTTCACTACCAAGTGGGGCACGTATGCTTACAACAAAATGCCATTCAGATTGTCCAATGTTGGGGCTACTTTCCAAAGAGCCATGGACATGGAATTTAAGGGACTAATCAATGATATCATCTTTGGTTTACCTTGATGATATAACTATATACTCTAAGCATGTAAAGACCACATCACACATCTAAGGAAGGTTTTCCAAAGGTGTAGAGAATTTGGGGTTTCACTTAACCCCAAGAAATGTATTTTTATAGTGCATGAAGGAAAATTGTTGGGGCATGTTGTTTTAGTGGAAGGAATTTCTATTGATCCAGCCAGGATTCATTTGATTATGTCCTTATCTCTCCCAAGTCACAAGAAGGGTCTCCAGAGTTTTCTAGGAACCATAAATTTCATGTGGAGATTCATCCCTCAATTTGTAGCATTGGCTAAACCATTAAAACCATGTTGAAGAAAAATATGCCATTCTCATGGAAAAAGGAAGGAAGGGAGAGATTCAAAGCCATCAAAATGGCCATTTCTCAAGCTCCCATGCTCGGTGAACCCTAGGTTTGATAAAGATTTTATTCTTTATGCTTTTGCAGGTCAAGAGAGCATTTCAGGTATCCTCACCCAAAAAATGATGATCTGATGGAGCAACCAATTGCTTTCTTCAATCAATCCCTCAAATACTATGAGCTCAAATATTCATTCATTGAAAAACAAGTCTTTGTGGTTATTCAAGCTTTGAAGAAATTCAAGCACATGTTGTCCAACAAAAAATTCATCTAATGGTGTCTCATCCAGGTGTCAAGGAATTTTTTGAACAAAGAGATGAATGAAAAGCATGTTTGGATGGATCACGAAGGTGATGGAGTATGACGTACATATCAAAGTTACCAAACTTTTCAGAGGTAAAGGTTTGTGTCAACAACTTGCTGCAGACATGGAATCAAAAGGTGATGAGAACATGACACTCCTAAACACTGATGAAGGTGATGATCAAGTTGACTAGTTATCCAAAATGAAGAATTTCCTTTTCTCAGAGTATATCCTATGAACATGGATAAAAATCAAAGATGGAATTTCCATCTTCAGTCTATTCCATATGTTCTGGTAGATAATGTTCTCTTTTTCAAAGGGATTTGAATGGTGTTCTCCTTTGGTGCGTGGGACCGGAATAGGTAAGTAAGATACTAGAAGAGTTTCACAATGGCCTATCTAGAGGACATTATTCTACATGAACAACTACTACCAAGATCATGTGAGCCAGTTACTATTGGCTAAATTTGTTCAAAGATGCCCATCTCTGGGTAAGGAAGTGTAAGGAATGTGCCCTTTTCACTGGAAAAACAAAAGTTGACAGCTCTTCCACTGCATCCAATTCAAGTGGATCAACCCTTTGTTCAATGGGGTTGGATTTCATCGAATGATTAATCCTCCATCCAGTGATGACAAACATAAATGGGTCCTTACTACAATGGACTATTTTACTCAATGGAAAGAGCAGTAGCATTGAAAGAAAGCAATGAGAAGGTAGTTCTTGATTTCTTAGAAGGTATAATGACAAGGTTCGGTGTTCCATTTATAGTTATTTCAAAAATGCAATGGATTTTTTCTTGGTCTGAAGTTGAGTGAATGGGATGTTAAGAATGGGGTCTACCTCAAGACTTCATCCAATTACTATCCACAAGGAAATGGATTGGCTGAGTCTAGCAACAAAACCTCTCACAAGGATTATCAAGCACACAATGGAGACTAACAGAGGACTTGGCACACACAACTTAAAACTACCTTATGGAAGATCGGATCACACCTAAAAGGGCCATCGGAAATTCTCCTTTCATGCTTGTATATGGAAGAGAAGAAAAACTTATCCTCTCTCTTGGAGTTACCTTCTTTGAGTTAGCTCATCAGCTTGAGGTTATGGAGAGTGATCCTCTGATAGTCAAGTTTGCTGAACTCATGGAGTTAGAAGAAGTACAAAACAAGGCTATGAAGACTTTGGAGAAACATCAGGCTCAGGTTAAGAAATATTTTGACAAGAAGGCATCTCGATGAGGCATTTTCAAGAGGGAGATTTAGTTCTCAAATGGGATGAAGATAGAGCCAAACCAGGAAAACACACCAAGTTTGATGCTCTCTGGAGTGGGCCATACATCATCACGAGTTGCAAAGAGAGGAAATTCATTTCATCTATCCAGCTCAATGGAGAAGAACTACCATTCATGTGAATGGGATACATCTCAAATATTTCTTTGAGATCATTCCACCCCATGTATAATTTAGTTAGGTGTTTTCCTCCAAGTGCTTATGCACATTGTATTGTGTTTTGTTGTTTTTTTCTTTCCTTTTTTTGTGTTTTTGTGTTTTCTTGCACATTGTATCATCATTGGAGGTTTTCAAGGAGAATAAGGTTCAAAGTTTCAAAGAGTTTCATAATTCCTCAAAATTAGTAAAATTTTATGCCATAGATGCTAAGTTTCATCAAATTCAATATATTCCTATGCTAAGCATTCAAGATCCAAATAAGAGACTTCAGGATGTATCATAGAAGATCAAATCACTTTCAAGATTCCAACATTGACTCCATGCCCAATGGATGACTTAAGGCTACTAGAATCATGCTTAGTAGGAAATCATCCCCGAGAGGTCACCAAAAATGTTATCCAATTTTGCACACATGGCAAAATTTGACAATGAGGTCCTATGCTTCAAAATAAAAGGTCTTCACCAAAGGACTTAGGGGCCTATCAGGAAATTTTTTTGTTTAGAGAAAATTTACGATGTTTGAGAGGATTCAGAACATATTAGGTCACTATTTCACCTTTCTCCTTTTCAAAGCTCGAGGGTTTTTAAAAGGAAATCAAATGAAATTTGAGAATCTCACTTAAAATGATCTCATGGTAAAAAATGAAAATCAAAATCCATTAATTAGGTTTAAAGGGTTTTTTGTACTTACACTACCTTCCTAGTTTGAGAAAATCCTAAGAAAGTCAAATTAATGCGAGAAAAAATAACATTATGAGAGGATCCACATTAGGTGGCTGATTAAGAATAACTCATCGAGTAGTTCGAGCTCAGCTACTCGGTGAGCTTTGAGGAATCAACGTAAAAGATGCTTCATAAGTTAGAAGTCCCGAATGCAACTCAACACGAAGTAATTGATTCATTGAGAAACTCGAAACTATGAGATCATGCATGGTAAACAATTATATCCCAATGATTTGTGGAAAAGGGCTCAGATGAGTGGAGCCCGAGATTTATGAATTTAAATGGTAAGTGACTCGAAAAATTAAAGAAATTTATAAAGGATTGAGCTCATAGGACCTTGACGAAGAATGAGTCATGGGATCAAACTAAAGATAGCTCAAGGGTTTCGTGAATGCAAGGAAGGAGTTCGACATGTTTCGCTTAGTTGAGCTCAAGTTCGTGAGTAAACAGATAAAATTGAGTGAAGCTCAAACAAAGGGACTTAGAGGAACATGATTGGAGGAGTTTGCCATGGAGAAAACATAAGAACTCGGACGTAGGATGGAGGAGTAGAAAGGGCTCCACTCAGTCAGTTGAGTTAAGAGTTGGAGTCAACTCAAGGTATTAACTAAGCTCATGTGGAGATCAGTTTGATTAGTTAAGATGATTTCCCAATTGAGGATGAGGTATCAAATGTATGGAAATGGGTGACATCAGCATTGGCAAATTAAGGATGGCTCCATTCACTCAACTCGGAAAGTAGAATGGCCTTGTCATACAGATCATGGAACTCATTGGAAAGGAAGGGTTCATAGGCTCTGTTGGAATCTCGAACTATGCATACAATGAAATCAAGAAGATCATCATTGTGGACATCGATATGATTTGAAAAGCTTGTGATCGGACTAATATGATAAGTGGAGAGAGCCTCGGTCTTGGAGGTAATGAACAAATGGCTCGGGGAACCGAGGAGCTTTTATCAAGCCACGAGATGGTCAATAGTTCGACATGAACTCAAAAAAAGGAAAGTTTGAGCTAAAACCATGAGTCATGTAGAGCAGGAGTTATCTATTTCAGACTCAGGTAAATGCATGTGTTGAGCTCAGTCGGGAGTGATTTGATGGATAACTTGAGGTAACTCAGTTTGCGTGAATGCATTGAAGACGGTTTCTACGTAGAGTGAGCTCACTCAAAGTTGGTATGCAACAAGCTAACAAGGAACTGGCTGAGCATTGATCATCACCTTCTCAAGCTAAGTGCGTCATGAATCCTGGGGATATCTCAGGAAGAGTTTGGAATCATGCCAGTCAAATTGGCCAAATGATGTCAAAGTTCCATGGTTTAGGATGAGTCATTCTAAGTGTTCATTTCTAGGATATTCAGATTGGATTATTTTTTCCATGCGGGAAGTTTGATGGCGATCCAAGTTGGGAGTTCCACATCCGGGGAAGTGGGAAAAGTTGCAGTCGAGATGAAAACCATGGCGTTGTGGGAAAGTGGGTGATGAGGGCTAATTTTCAAAGATAATGAGATTCCAAGTTAAGCAGGGCATGTTGATAATTCGCATGACCGAGTTGTTAGTAAAGTTCATGGTCGTGTTCAGAGATGAAAATGCAAGCGAATCACAAAATCGAAGCCCAGTATTTTGGCTAAGAAATAGTAGGCCATGCAGGATGCAGGTACAATGCTTGGTGAAATTCATCAGAGAGCTTATAGAAAATGCAGCCTAGAAGTAAAGTGCATCAATAAGGATAAGGTCAAGAAGAGTTTGAGTGAAACATACACAGGTTGCAATGTTTTGAGTCTTGGAGAGGATTCAACCACGATGGTTTCGAGCTCGTTAATTAATGATGAGTTAAGTCACTCAGGAAACGTAAGAGGTAAGGATTCATATATTCTCGGGTTTGATGATTTTGAGGCATGTCTACTGAGCATAGGCAGAAGATCTAAGTGTAGAAGATGTTTTGAATCAATCTTATAGGTGATCACATCTTAGAGATATAACTCGGATCATAGGAAACCGGTTTGGCAGTGAACATGACAAGTCTAACCTGTGGAGGCATATGAATCGATGAGGATAAAAGACATATGAAGAAATCTTGAGGAGGAATTGAGCTCAAAGAGCTCAGATCAGATGAGTGGCTTGATCAAACATGATGAGCTCGGAAAATGAAAATATGGTCAAGCGACTCAGCTTAGTACATAAGATATGCTCAAATGTATAATGCATGGCATAAGGTGTTCGCGAAGAGCGTTGGGAGGCCATGAGTCCTTAAACGACTTGGCGATCCTGTTTGAAGCTGGTGAGATTATGATCGTAGTTCAATGAATTAAAGCTCGACGCAGTGAGTTAGATCAGGTGAGGGAATACATGTATGACACCGGAGAGGAGTTTGATGAGCTCATGAAAGGTTAAGTAAAGCTTATGCCAAAAGAGATCGAATATTTTTGAAGCTCAGAAAGCTCGTGAGTCGAGCCATGAGATGGGTAGCTCGGTGTTGAGCTGAGCGACATTGAATCATCGAATGGAATGAGCTAGTAAAATGAAAATCATGTAGAGGTCAGTGAGGAAAAGATTTGAAGAGTGCCTATGGTGTCGGAAAAATGAATCGTCATATGAAATGGATTTGTGCAATGAGTGATCCAAGCTCGAAGAGTTTCAAGTGACTCAAGCTCAATGTAATGATTTGAGTCTGAACATAACCCGAAGTCGGTTGTGTGAGTCATATGAGCGAGATTGCATGGGGGATCGAGTTGGTGAAGATTTGTTGAAGGAGTTCTCGAGGATCCAAAAAAATGTGAATGAGCTCAACAATGGGCTAAGGAAACATGATAGGAATTTCAACCAAGTCATGGAGTTGAGTAGAGTGCAGTGAACATGTGGATCTCGTGAGCTTGGCAGGGAGATCAACAAGAAGAACTCAACAATTGCTCAAGGAAAGGCCCAGATAGACATGGAGAATGGATCTTGTGATAGCTATAGCTAGTGAGTCATTCATTAATGGAAGAAATGAGGATATTAACACCAACTCGTGAGTTGGCTCGGCGAGCCAACCACCGAGTTGGTCTATTTTTGATCCTTTTCATGGACCCCCTCTTCAATGCAAACCAATTTTTTAGGGGTCCACCTAATAATTAATTAAATTAATATTTTTATTTAAATATTTTAATTAATAATATTTATTATTATTATTAAAATATTTTATTTAAATATTCCTTTAATTAATTAAGAAGATTAGGTCAATAGGATCATTAATGACACATGATGGAAGCTTCTCAAGTGGTTTAACCAACTTTGTAATAAATGAACCATCATGTACCTTCAATTTAGGAAGGAATTTATTACTTTTCTCTCTCTCTCACATAATTCTTCTATAAATGTAAGTTGGAAGCTCATTCCAATAGGTTGGACAAGTTAGACTTCTGAGACAAGTGTATATTTTTCAAGAATCCTCCTTCTTCTAAAGTTGTTTTGTGTTGATAGGGAACTTTCAAGCCTCTCTTTCAAGATTGTAATGAAACCATTGCCTCTTCTAAATGTAATGATGCATTGTGCATGTTTTGAAGTAATAAAAGTGTGTGTTTTGTGACTAATCTTGGTCCTTTCATCCTTCTATACTTCTTTGTTCCTTTCTCATGCTTGTAGGTACACTATGTAAGTTTAAGTTTCTATTACAAGTTCTTGGAGTTATATGCTTATCAAGTGGTGGAGTATTGCATGCAGTTGAGTTGTGGTGCTTGTTCACCCTTCTCAAGTTCATCCTTCTTCACTGGAAGACTAATAGATTGTTTGTTTTATTGAGTTTAACAAAGGGAACACATGCTTCCTAGTTTGTGGTATTATGTTACCCTCTCTAAGTTGTAGTAGGTGAAGTTGTCTTATGGTGCACAACACCCTCTTCAAATTAACCCTTCTTGAGTCTAGAAACACCCTTTATTTGGTGCATCACCATCCCTAGTATAGTTTCATTTCTTGCAAATATCTTTCCCTAAAACCCATGAAAATGTTAGCATAGGTCTAGATAACCATTTTATTGCACTAGGAGTAGTACATCACTTAGTTTAGGAAGAGGAAGTTGGCCTTCTTCGAAGGTTCACCTCGAGCCCAAGTCCCACAGCTTTAGAGGTGATCCCATGTTACCCAATCACACCGAACACTTCCCATGATGGAGGTGTTTCACACTATTTTGATCAATAGAATTCATATCATCATTTGGTGTCGATCCGAGTTGTCATCGAGCGTGCCTCTCTTCTAAGGAAGATTATTTGAAGATAAATACTTTTGCGACGATGATCATCACAGATCTTGTACTCTCGGTATACTTAGAGCAGCTAGTATCCATATTTCAATTATTCTAATAGATCTTGATCACTCGTATTTATCTGGTTCAAATTCATATGTAATCAGCTGGGTATGTGATCATAGAGGGCATAATCCCTATACCACTATCATTTGGGTATCAGATATACATCTTCACTAGTATCCGCATTTAGATTCATTGCTTCATTGTACTAGTTTGAATTTATAAGCATAATGAATCGGTTCATATGAACCTGAAACATAGGAAATTCTCAAATCATTTATCAATCTTCTTTACGATGTGTGTTATTTTCATTACATTGCATTCTTATTTGAAGTTGATAGCATCTATGGAGTTTAAAATATTACAATGCCTATTGGGGTCCGTGGGTATGTTCAAAATTTTACCCTTGTTTACAAATCATGTTTGGTATCGGAAGTAGGCATCTAAGGTCACCAACTCGGTTGGTATAAGAGCTAGTTGATCTTTGAAGAAAACCTCCTATTCTCTCGAGCATGTTGATAATTCAATGGGCTGATTTAGCAGCGGGTTGCTTGAGCTTGTGCATTTGGAGTCTAGATCTGTGGGATAGACTGAGGGATAGGTTCATCATACTCGTATTTTCTCACATTTATATTTGGATTACTCTAGTTATATCTCCTAATACTCTTTTCGGTGCCTATTAAAGTCTGGTTACTCATATCTATAAGCTTAGACATATGTCTTCCATTTGTGCAGATAGTGATCTCATTTGGTGTCATCTCAAATTGTCATTATGTGTAGAGGCATTACGAACATGCAACAAAATAGTAGTTGATCATTTGTTGGCATCGACTTCAAGTCGAGATAGTCACTCTACGTAGAGGCTCGTGGATATACAATAGAGTAGTACCTAATATTTAACATCAACATGAGGCTTCATATCATGTAGAGGCACTAGCCATGCAAGAGGTTAAAGTCATCATTATTGAGCTTGTGGGAGATCAACTCATATCACCACTCTATGTAGAGGCATCATGGCCATGTAATAGATTGGTAGTTGATCATCATTACCTCATGGAATTATAGAAAATATTCATTTTGTGTAGAGGTTGAGGTATGCAGTAGAATGGTAGTTGATTGTCATGGAATTTGCATCGAATCGATCTTCATTCGTGTAGAGGCTCATTGTGGTCGTGTAACAGGATGGTACTTGATATTCATCATCAACAGAGGCTTCCCACCATGTAGAGGCAACATATGTGCAATGTAGGAGTAATCATTCTTGAGCTCTTAGTATTAGCTCTTATATTCATTCTATGAAGAGGTGTAATACATGCAACAAAATGGTAGCTAATCGGTGATTGACATCTAATAGTGGGTCGAATATTACTTTGTGTAGATGATACTTGTGGCCATACAACGAGAATACCTATTTTTCATTGTCATTCATGAACTTATTCCATGTAGAGGTGAGAACCATGTAGCAGAGTAAATTCTCCATTAGACACTTCTTAGTACTTTGTAGAGGTCGAGGCCATGCAGTGGGGTGAAAGATAATGTCTTCTTCATTGACACCAACTTTATTCTGTAGAGAGAAGTGTTTATACAACAGATGAAGTGTACTAGGAGGTTTCAACTTAGTGTCGTAAATGCCACATGTCTCGATATCAAGCCATCAATTGTTTGATTATGGATTTGGCATCATACTACATATATCTATTCTCAACACACTAGAGGTTTGGGTTCATAAGATTTTTGTGGAAAAAAGTCTTCTCACTAGGGAGGTGTGATTCAGAGGACATTTTGGGATGTCAAGAGTTCCCTAAATATCCCTAAACCATGACATAGTGGTAGAGAATTTAGTGAGCTTTCCGTCGATTACCTAGAACATGGAAACTGGACTTTCTATGCTCAAGTTATGGCCAATCAAAGTTTGGTCAACTTCGGGCACGACAGGATCAACTAACCAACATGAAAGTGAAACATAGTGAAAGTGACGCGTGAGGATGAAGGGGTAAAAATATGGTTTTACAGCCCATTCTTCGACACTCGTATCCGGATGGGTGTTTTTAGCGTGATTGATATTCCGCCATGTGGTGGGGTCTCTGGTCACCATGATGATCGGGTAGGTAGACCGAGCCAACTTAGTTTGGATGAGCTCTCTATTCCACATGGTAAGTTATCTATTCAACTTGTCAAGATCATGATTCAAGGATTGAGTTCATATGGATCGTTGAGCTTGTTATTTCTATGGGGAGAGTTATTATCATCTCGGTGAGCTATCTACTCAACTCGACGAGTTCACTATTTACCCGCCTCGACAAGCTCCATGTTTAGCTTGGGTCAAGTGAGCTACTCATTGATATTCCACCATGTGGTGGGGCCTCGAGCCACCATGATGATCGAGCGGAGGTAGATTGAGCCAACTCAGGTTTGGATAAGCTCTCTATTCCACATGGTGAGTTATTTATTTAACTCGTGGAGATCGTGATTTAAGGACCAAGTTCATATGGCTCGGTGAGATTTTTATTTATATGGGGTGACTTATTATTAGCTCGGTGAGCTATCTACTCAACTCAGCCGAGTTAACTATTTACCTACCTTGGTGAGCTCCATGTTTAGCTTGGGTCGCTGAGCTACTCATTGATATTACGCCATGTGGTGCGTCACCATGATGATCGAGCAAGTAGACCGAGCCAACTCGTTTTGGACAAGATCTCTATTCCAAAGGGTGAGTTATCTATTTAACTTGTCGAGATCGTGATTCAAGGACAAAGTTCATATGGGTTGGTGAGCTTGTTATTTCTATGGGGCGAGTTATTATCAGCTCAAGAGCTATCTACTCAACTCGGTGAGTACACTATTTACCTACCTCAAGTGAGCTCCATGTTTAGATATTTATATAGGGCTAGTTATTATCAACTCGGTGAGCTATCTACTCAACTCGGTGAGTTCACTATTTACCCCTTGGCGAGCTCCATGTTTAGCTATTTCTTTGGGGTGAGTTATTATCACTTCGGTGAGCTATCTACTCAACTCGGCAAGTTCGATTTACCTCCCGTGGCGAGATCCATGTTTAGCTATTTATGTGGGATGAGTTACTATCAGCTCGGTGAGCTATCTACTCAACTTAGCGAGTTCACTATTTACCTACCTCGATTTGAGTTCCATTTTTAGCTATTTCTATGGGGTGAGTTATTATCAACTTAGTGAGCTATCTACTCAACTCAGCGAGTTCACTATTTACCTTCCTCGGTGAGCTCTATGTTTAGATATTTCTATGGGGTGAGTTATCATCAGCTCGGTGAGTTCACTATTTACCTACCTCTGTGACCTCCATGTTTAGCTTGGGTCAGTCGCAGCTACTTGCCATATTGGGCAAGCTAATTATATCCCATATTACATTGCATGGTTTAGGCCACATACGTGGAATTTAAAAATTTCCACCAATGTGTAATAGTCCACTACCTAGCCCTTACACAACTTGGGATTTTCCACATAGCTCAATGTGGCCTATCCCACTTGAACATCGGTTCTTAAGGAGTTAAGAAGTGAGCTAGGTCTTTAATGTGTGGAAATGCCACATGATGGTATATGGTCATTGCTAGCCTTTAAAAGTATTTAAATATCCAAAATCTCACGTATGTGGGAAATAAAAATCCACTTGCCCATATAAATGAAGGCACACATGTGGATGGTGACATAAGGAAAGCCCACATGGGATGACACATCAAAAGAACGAGCCCATGTTTATAAATGGACATGGAAAATTCAATTAATGGGTGAACTAGTTACAATGCAAACCTAAGGTAGTAAAGGCTTAAACAAAGTGGAGTAAACTCTAACCCCATGTGGAAAGTGACATATAAAAGGTAAAATCCACCTATTAAACATTTATGCAAATCATTATAGCTATATGCTATTTAAAAATGTTTAGTGGCACTATTTTAATAGCCTATGATATTTTTATATATTATGGGAGTAATATTTATTTATGTTAAATGTGAGGTGATAATGTTTAATAGCTATATGCTATTTTAAACCATGTAATATTTATTCCAACTGTTACATAGAAGTAAATGGTGGAATATTACTAATAATAGCCTAGTGCTATTATGTCGCATTTTAATGTAAATGGCTAAAAATAGCCCCTCACCATGGCTCATCATGTATAAATAGGAGCCTAGGGGTCATTTGTAAAATAGGTAAGCCTCTTCGGGGTGGTCTAGAGTAACCCTCCTCAAAGCATAAGTCTCCTCTTGTAAGGCAATAGGCCATAAGGAGTACTTCAAAAGTGGCTCTAAGTTTGTTTTGTGTATGGCTATAGGCCATAGAAGGGAAACTTTATATATCACTTTATAGAGGGAGTTAGGCTCAAAATTAGCCTTTGATGTAAAAAGGGAAAATGCTCCAAATTTCCCTACGCTCCTAGTGATATATTCATCTTCCCATTATGGAGGAGTTTTGAAACCATTTTAGTCAACGGAAGTCGATCATCGTTTGGTGTCAATCTGAGTCATCATCGAGTGTGCCTTTCTTCTAAGGAAAATTATTTGAATACACATACTTCCTGTGTGACGATCATTATCGTGAGAGCTTCTACTGCGTAGCACATTTAGAGAAGCTAGTCTTCATATTTCCAAAGATTCTACTAGATCATGATCACTCTTATTTTTTTGTTCATATTCATATATAATTGGCTTGGTATGTGATCATAAAGGGCGGAATCCCCATACCACTATAATTTGGGTATCGGATAGACATGCTCATTGGTATCTACATTTAGATTCATTACTTCATTGTACTAGTTTGAATTTAGAAGTGTAATGAATCGATTCATATGAACCCAAAGACATAGGCAATGCCGAACTCCGTTATCAATATTCTTTGTAGTGCGTGTGATTTTATTTACATTGCATTCTTATTTGAAGTTGATAGCATTTATGGAGTATAAAATATTGTAGTGCCTATAGGGGTCTGTGGGTATGTTCAAAATTTTATGCTTGTTTACAAATCAAATAGGATGGTCGTCTAATGGGCCTCACTTGATCCGTATGACTAAAAAAGAAAGTTCATTCAACTATAGTTGGATAATCATCTATTTATATTAGGTAGATAGACATCCAACCATAGTTATAAAACCATCTAATTAACCTATATTGTTGATTCAATAGGAATGCACCGTCTAATTACGATGGAGACCCAATCCAACTATTATTGGATGCTCATATATTAACATTAGACATATGAACGTCCAACTATAGTTAGGCGTCGTATAACAAAACTATAACTATTTATCCAACAAGGATATGTCATCTAATAGTAATATTCCATCCAAAAGAACCTACATCCCACACCATAGAGATGGCCATCCAACATTTGTCTATCTATACGAAGCCATTGTAAAAAACATTTTTCTCGAATAGACTTTGACACGAAATGGATTTTTGAAAATTTTCCCTCATTTCAAAATTCCATTTTGAATATTCGCCACCCATTCACTAATAAGTTTTTTTGAGGGTGGGTCTTAAAATAAACCCCGATTCTCATTCACTATTTCTCGGGGTGTGCTTCTCCTATTACATTCACATTGCATTCCATTTCATCCCACTCATCCATAACACACTTTGCATATCTTGGTTTCACATTATTTTTGTTTGTTATTACTCACATGATACAATTTTCTTACTATGTTAGTAGGATAAATTATATGTCATTATATTTTCTATACACACATGTGTATTCACTTTCCTTATAGTTGTGATCATAGAATTTACACTGATTATTACAAGCCATGCAGAGGCTTGGAATTATACCTCTTACCATCCCGTAGTAGGCTACTTTGGGAATCAACTTTCGTATACACTACAAGTGTTATTGTTTTTATTTATACTACTTTGTATTCTTACTAGCACATTACTATATCGGATCATACATGTTTTGACATAATTTCTATCTCTCTAACATGTTAACGGGTGCTTCATGTGTAGTATTTGTCTTGTAGGAACTCTTTACTACCATTGTTGTCCGATATTTTTCTTGTTATTATCTTCTATTGGTTTTCATTGTTTGTGGTCTGGTCCTCCTTTAGATTGCATAATCCTTGTGATATTACATGCACCCCAAAAAAAAGGGACACAACCATTGGGTGAATTAGTCACCCCCATATAGTAGTATACAAATACAATACAATGTATTTCAACACCAATACAACACAATCTTCGAGTCTTAGAAATGGCCTAGAACCAGGACTTGGTTTTTCATCAAAGCAAAGACACTAGTGCCTGACATAGAAAGTAGCACCTAGGAACCCCGACCCTTCTTTGGTTCCTACAATCAGGGGTAGTTACACATTTTTTCTCGGTTTGACATAGTTTATAAACAGTTTACATAATGGATTTTACAGGATAGATAAAATCCTTCAAAACTTGGTAGGCATGCATTATACCTTCTTTTCTACATTCGTGTTTGATTGAACTGGATCGAAATGGATAATATTTTCACACACCATCTACAGTGGTGTTTATACTTTGGGAAGTATTCAAATGTTGGATAATGAAACTAGACCTTTTCCCTATGCTTATTCCACACTTGATGTGAGATCGCCTAAAAACTCGCACTTGGCGCAATTTGTTGTGAGATCACCTAAAAAAATCATTCTTGGTGTGAGATTGGTCAAAAAACTTGTTCTTTTATAACATATTTAATATCATCTCTATGTATTTCACTCATCACAAATTAGGTGCACATGTTCCTTTTTCATTTTATATAAGTTCTTCTCATTTTGATCAAATTTTTCATATAAACGACTTTGACCACTCTTTTCTCTTCTCTTTTACATGTTCGTCCTTGTGGGAAGCATAATTCACATCATAAATCATCAAGAGACATCAAAAATAGGTAAAATGTGACAACTACACATACACTTTCACCTCTAGGGTCATCATTTTTCACTTCCTCTTCTCTAGCTTCCAAGCTTCACTTTTGATCACTCCACGCTTTTATTATCTCCTTGGTACATTATTTGCCATCAATCCACAAGGTTATTAGGTATGCATATCTTATCTAATTTATATTATAAAACATTCACTCAACAACATAAAGTAGGGGAAAATGTAGACACTAAATCATGCACTTTGGGTATATTTCTAGTCTTGATCACATACCATTATTCATATGATTCCTAGGTGAGAAAAGTCTTAATCGACAACTTTCTTTGGCCTCTTTTTTTGCCTCCTATTTTCCTTTTTATTCCTACACACCTTACCCACTTTTACTTTCAGAAATTCATTTTTCTCGAGTCTGGACACCAACGCCTAGCTAAGATGCTTTTAGCACCCCAGTGCACCCTCATCCCTTCTAGGTGCCCCTAACCTCATTGTATCTTGTTCGCATCTTTTGGGTCCTTTCTATCTGTTGGGTATGTTTATTTCTTACTATTCAACATTTTAGTGTTTAATTATGAAATTTAACCAATTGAATCATATAAATATAATTCCATGTGATCATAATAAAGGACCAAGCACTAAGCATCTACTATCACTACCTAAGGTTACATCCAAAGGCCATTACAAAAGCTTTGAAGCATTCATCTAACATCCATTCAAGGGAAAAGGGATTACATTATTCTACATACACTTCATAGGGGGAAGTAGATTTTCATACACACATCTATTTACATTTTGTACATCTAGTTTTTTCTCGCTACATAATGTAACTTGCACAAGAGCCACCTAGTGAACAATTCTACACACATGAGAGAACTACACAGAGTCTAAAATATAGTGCAAAGTGTCTAGATCATAAGTTCAATCAATCTGGTGACTTCTAGGGTCATTTTGACTCCACATTTGCATATTTTTATTTTTAGGATTTGATATATTTTGGGGTTTTACAGGTGCTCTTTCTTCTTGTAGGTTACAGGTGAATCTTATGGACTTAGCATGACATCCAAGCTATCAATAATGACATAGAAGTGACATTGGAAAATTGGTTTCCTAAGGTTCTGAGAAGTCATAGGCACTTAGGGAAGGTATGAAACACCCCATGATTCCATGCCCCTATCCAAGTGCCCTAGTCCAAGAATTTCCAGTGCTCACACAATTTTCTAGGCTCGTTTGCGACATCCCGATTTTTTCCATCAATTCTTCAGTTCGTCACACTTCATATTTATTACAAACCAGCTAATTATCTTACAATCTTTCATGCAACTAGGGGTTAAAGTTTATTACTTTATTTTCTTGTGTCAAAATACTTACTTTAATTTTTTATTATCTCAGCACTTGCACATATTTAGATTTAGCATTATATTTATTTCTAAATTTTCTTAATCAAGATCAAAACATTAAAAATTCCAACCCATCAAAAGAGAAATAATAACTTTGTAGATTCCCTTCACCCTAATGTGCATTCAAATCTTCATTTTTGTTACAAAGAATCTTTAAAAACCACAAGTATATGAAGGGAAATAATCAGTATTACCTTTTTGAGGGTTTTTTAAATTTTGTATGGTATGCTTTGGACCTTTCTCAATATCTTTGATTCATTTTAATTTGATGAAGAATCCTAACAAAATTGCACTACCTTTTTTCTTACCTGTTTATTTCTTGTCATTGATTCATGTTACTTTATGTACCGATAGGATCTTAATTTGAATTTAATTTTACTATAAATACACAATCATTGTAGTTCATTTAACATTTGAGGGAAATGTATGAACTAATAATAACACTAGGTGTTTTATAGAGAAATCTATTGAGAACCCACAAGAATTGTTGAGAAGATCAAATATTCACTTAAGGACATAAATTTATGTCTAGATAGACATGATGACATTGGTTTGCATGTTATTCTTATCATTGAGGTTATTTATTTTTGAAATTTGTATTGTGTAGGGGTTTCCCAAATAATAGTATAGTTTTTATATTCTATAGTGCATTGTAAACCAAAAATCAAATTTTAATTTTCCTCACAATTTGTAGATATTACTATCCATTTATGATGTCAAAAGGAATCTATGTTTTACATGCAATAAAGTGAAATATCTTGAAATTGAGCAAAATTTGGAGGTTGGAACAATGTGGGTGCAATCGTGAAACTATTTTAAGCATATCGACATGTTTGTTAACAATGAAAATGCATAATATAGACTATTAGGAATGGCATTGCATGCTCTAAATTGTTAGTAATTTGTGTATGCAATCTAGAAGAAGCATTTTTAATCATAATATTTTATTGTATTAAATGTGGTTAACTGTTAAGTATACATTTCCATTATCATTTTTTAAAAACTATCCCCAAATTATATTTTATACCATACTAGAGATAAAATGTGAATTGTGTAATGGAAATGCCGAAGGGGATGCATCATAGAAGTCAAATATCAAGGAGTGAAAAATGCAGGAGTAAAAGAGGCGATGAATGTGGGGTTTAAGGGAGCAGGAGGACCCTATATAGAAGCAACATGGAACTCTTATTTCTTATAACCATGTGTAAGTTTTTGTTAATTGTTTAATGATTAAAGTTTTTGTAGTGTATAGGTTCTACAAGGAATATGTTTATATATTTATCATAGCATAATGAGCATTTGATTAATAATACCAATGTCAATAGTTATTTGTAATGTCAACCCTTATTTTTATTCATGTAAATAGAACATGTGTCAATGCAAGGGAAATTCACATACATGTTTTAAGAGACAATTTAGAGAGAGGGATATGTGGAGTGGAGTTGGCATCTCGGGGTGATGACTCCATACACACTAGTAATTAATTTTTATCTACAACTATTAGGGTACCAATTAGGATATTTACCATAAATGGTAATGATGATGTAATTTGTAAATGAAGACCGACATAAAATAGTTTTTTTATATATTTATTTTAATTTATTACGTCATCAAGGAGTTTGATCCATCCCAATATCTCTCACACATTATGCATGTGAGTGTAATTTAAGCTTAAGTAGGCAAAAATAAACATGGTTAAAATCTAAAAGGTTTTAGGTTTGACACACAAATGTAATGATTGATTATAGTAACACATATAAATCCATATGTTCTAGGTTCAAAACCCAACCAATTTTTTTCCCTTATTGTAGCAATTTGTAGCCCCACTTTTTAGTTTCAATATCAAGTAATTGTAGGAATACATGAGCCCCTCCAATGGTTGGTCATATGAGTGAAAAGTAGATTTTATCAACCAATCAAACTATGCAAATTCTTACATTTAGTTTTTTTAGTGTGTCAAGGTTTTTGATGAGATGGTGTTTAATTTGTTAGATAATTTGAAGGCACAAATGGAAATAGAAATAAATTTGTGGGGATTAAATGCATGCATGCGCCACAATAATTACATGGCCCATATTGTTACTACCCAAATAATATTGTTTATATGTGCTCCACTTTATCATCTTGATCTCGCTTGCATTTTCCACGTGAGTGCAATTTGCACTTAAAGAGGCAAAAATGTGGTAAATCCTATATATTCTAGGTTAAAAACCTAACGAAAATGTTTTCTTGTTGTAGAAATTTATAGCCACCCTTTTAGTTTCAAGTTCAATAAATTGCAGAGAGAGATAAGATATAAACATGAATGGGAAGTTGGAAATTAAATGGTGGGAATTAAATACCTACATATCCAAACCAATTCCACATATCATAATGTTCTACCCAAAAATATCTAATCTATTTGCTTTACTTTATTGTCTCAATCTCACAAATAGGAAAAATAAAAATAGGGAATATCAAAATATTTTGTGTTTAAAACCCAAACAAATGTTTTCTTCTTGTAGCACTTTGTAAAACTTTTTTTTAGTTGTAAGATAAAGTGATTGTAAGAAAGTATATGGTTCTAAAAAATCATCTATAATTGATCCTCTCAAGTGGTTGGTCATATGAGAAACATGTAGATTTTATCTTCTAATCAAGCTTTGTTATAAAAATTATTTCATGACATCAAGGTTTTTGATTGGATAATGTTTAATTTGATAGATAAGACATAGACATGAATGAAATGTTGGAAATAAAAAGGTGAAAATTAAATAAATACATGTCCCACACTTAATCCAAAGTCCATATTGTTCATATCCAAATAATTTTTGTTATTTGTGTTCCACTTAATCATCTTAATTTCACACGCATTACTCATGCATGAGTGTGATTTAAGATTAAAGCAACCAAAATAAAAATGATGAAAATTCAATAAGTTCCATGTTTTAAACCCATTCACACTACTTTATTTTTGTAGCATTTTACAAGCCCTCTTTGCAGCTTTAAGCTCGACTAATTGTAGAAAAGTAAGTGATACAGAACAATATTTGATAATCAAGACCCTCTAGTGAAGGGACATGTGAGCCACATGAAGATTTTATTTTCCAATCGATTTTTTGTATTTTTTTAATTTTAACCAACCAATTGAGATTTGAATTTTTTATTTCATTTTTTTCAATTAGATCAACCCCACCCAAATAATATTTGTTATATGTGATATACTATATTGTCTCAATATCGATTGCATTATTAGCATGGGAGAAATTTCTCTTAAAGGGGCGAAAATTAAAAATTTTAAAAATCCAATACGTTTTAGGGTGGAAAGCAATAAAAATGTTTTCTTCTTGTAGCATTTTGTAGCCCCCATTTCAATTTTAATCTCGGTAGTTGCAGGGAATAGGAAATGCATGAAAAATCATCGTTAATTGATTATCACCAAGTTAGGCTCAAGTAATTTATTGTTTATTTTTGAGAGGTGAAAAATTTGGGAGGATATTTTGACATATATCTAAGTCTTATTAAAATACAATCCATATCGAGGAGAAAATAAGGAGAGAATCATTCAGGGGTGGATATGATCAAATAAGTATTGAGTAACATGTGTCCACTTAATCAAAATAATATTGTGAATGTGTTGTTATAGTAACAAAATCATGCACTTACTATTATTATTACACCACTAAGTATGGTGTTTTATATATGGATCTTGTGTAAGAAAAGTATTTACTAATGACCCATGCCATAATTTAGTCATCTGTCTTATTGATCTTTGTTTTTTTGTCTCACACATTTTTCAGTCACTCACACTCTTCACGCGGTTCTTGGGGATCCCTATCTATTTGTACTCACATAGCCATCATCACTAGTTTCTAACTAGGGTCGCTAGAGAAGGATTAAGGAGCCTTTGGTACCCTAGTCCCCATCATATTTGGTTTTATTTTTCACACTTGAGGTTGATCTCTTCATTTTTACTTCTCATCTCCCAAGGTACTAGTTGGCATATAGAGTCACTAGTGTTGAAATTTGAACAAGAGATCCCTATATAAATGTAATATACATACTATCTTAGGGGAGGAACATTTCTATCAAGGGATATCTATCTAGATAGAGCAAGGGACTGCATTTGGGAATTATTATAGATCACACACTACATAGGAAAGGGAAGTCAATTCTATTCCATTAACCATTTTGCATTTTATCTAGCTATTTCCCGATATCTCTGCATCATTAGTGCTAAGGTAGCCTAGGCACATTATTACACATATAAGCACATAGAACTACATTGGGGATGATATGTAGTTTAGTGCTTAGCTGTAATTCTACCATTGTGGCAGTTGAGTACAATATGACTCCTTCATATACATATTTATTTTTATGAGTTTAATTCTTTATTTAGGGTTTTACATGTGATTCTTCATTCTCGATTATGTAGACACCCAAAATTGGGTTGTATCCCTTTAAATCACCTTCAACTAATTAATTCAATATTATTCCCCCACCATGCCCACTTGCACACATTTTAATTAATTTAATTACCATAATTAAATCAATTATCTACCTCACCTAAGCCACCTCACCTCTCCACCTCACCCTAGACCTATTCCAAGCTCATTAATTAACCAAGACCAAGTCCCCACTCCACTTAACCAACTAGGACTTAGTCTAACCCTAATCTTAATGACCTATTATCCCTCTAACCACTTTCTAACTCCATTTACTGCCATTCTTCACTTGTGACCCAAAACCAAAATCAAGATCACGCCAAATTTAGTAAGGATCAGGCTATTTTTAGCAACTATGACCTATTCTCCTTAACCGACACCAATTATCCTCTACGACGACAATCACCTAATTTCCTTTGGTTACCTTAAATAGGATTTCCAAACTCTTTTCTCGGTTCAAAATCTTGTCATCTAGCTTTTGTGACCTTACATTCTTGTTCATGAGTTCTCCAAAGGTGACTATACCATAGACCTTTATAGCATTCAAACATCACATATTCCATCCACAGATTGATCTAGATCTCTAGTGCACTCACCGGAAGCACTTTTTCCTCCTTTCATTGTTGCATTCAATTGGGATCACCTCCTCTTGAAAATATCACCACATCTTACTTTTTACCCGCATTTTACAAGGAAGTATTGTTTCTTCTTGGTCATTTTTAGTAGATTAGCTATCAGTATTAGCTATTTGTGTCATTCCATGTTCTACCTTACTCAAATCTCTCCCACGTTACCTCTGTCTCGAAAATCACCTTGTTTACCCTCCATACCTTTCCCAAAATCCAATCTAACCACCTTTGAGTCCTTATAATAATCCCAAAACCCCATCTAAACTCCCTCACTCTCTTTGTAATCACAGAGAGTGCCCAAAACCTCATTCTTAATATTAATGCCAAATTGCCCCTACCGACACCCACTGCTTGGTTACCTAACCTAAGTGTCACCTCTTACCAAGAGCAAAATTGTTCACTTAACCGACATCGGGCTTCGAGATTGGTAATATACCCAAAACCAACAAGCTCATCAATTCTCCATAATAGTGCGTAACCTTACCAAACTTCACCTGACCTCACCTACAACCTTTATCGCCCGTAAACCTGTGACAACTCGCCACCTCTGGATTTAATCGTAACTTTTCCTGTTAGATTAAATTTACTTATTGTATTAGTACGAGACACCTAAATCATACAATTAACCTAGGATATCCTTTTTCATGTTATTTGTTGCATTAAATTGTATTTGAAAGTGGATTGTCACCTTCTAGAAGCATCTCGCTTCTCGGATCTAGCTCTCGCTAGGCATTCCACTAACCTATATTGTTAATGATATTTTATGGTCTTGTTGTGTTTCTTACATTCATTCCTCATAGCCCAAGGGGAGCTCTCATAATCAAATTGGTCTATATTTTATGCACACACACTATATACATAATCATAAGTACATCCCCTATGCCATTTACCTATTATCTATCAGTATCTCATACTTTGCAAAGTGAAATAATGACTCTATAGTGACATCAATGAACCTAGTAATACATTCACGTGAACAAAGGTGATGTATTGCAAAGACCTAGTGACCATACCAGGATCATATACCGGGATGTCCTATAGACCAAGGAACATACATTAAAGACCACATGGTGCCCCAGTGTGCCTCATCCTTCCCCATATGCCTCTATCTCGCTAGATATGCCTCCTCTCTAATGTTAGTGGTCCATTGCAACACACTGTTCCACCATTCCATCACTCCATCTAGTCCCAGATCACTTTAAGGTAAGTTTAAAATAGGTAAGTACCTTTCCCTTTCATTTCATTTCATTTATAGTATAAAATAAATTATTTAGCATTTACATTTCAGTATTTATCACATTATCATAGTTGTACATTTATTATTTCAATATAATATCTTAGATTTATTGAATCATTTTGGTAAATCCATAGATTAGAACATTTTTCCCTAGCATCCACCAAAACCCTAACAACTAAAGATATCTCTTCTTCCTCTCGGCTCATCATGAATCATGTTAGTGTTAATCCTATCTATAATGAAGATACTATCTTTAAGCTTAAGTCTTTATATCGTGATCCTACTATGTCGATGATATTAAAAAAATTAGTAGCTAACCAATGTCATGTCCTTACTATCTTTGAAGACTCTAGCATTGGCATTGACATAATTTTGGATCCGGTTGCATTCAATCATTATACACCTTATTATATAGTTATATGTTGATCCTCATTTTAAATTTTCTAAAGAATTTCTAGATGATTCTCTCATTGATTTCCCATTTAGTCTTGACGATAGTACATATGTGCATATTGATTCTTCTTCTAATTAGACCACTACTATAGTTGCATCTCAGGATTTTCCTATCTCTGACTCTTCTTCTTATGATCCATGACATCCTATTCCACTTACTCATTCATATTATATTTATGATCTAGTTGATGATATACTTAACGACATCTTCATATCTGAATATCTCCCTGATATCAATGAAACAGTTGATATTCATGAGTCTACTACTTTCCATAGCGTTGAGTTCGAATCACATGCTACATTGTCATCTTCTTCTAAGGATATAGCTAATCCCATGCATGATTCTTCACCATCTATTAGTTCATCTCCTCCTATCACTTCATCTCCATCTACTAGTTCACCTCCTCCTACTATTGCATTTCCTTCTCCATCTATTATTTCAACTCCTTTTACCATTGTATCTCCATTCGTCACTTCATATCCTAGGAGGTTTTTAATGCTAGTCCTACCAATTATATGGATGTTCCATGTCCTCCAACAACTATTTATCCTTGAACCTATCCCTAGTCTTCCTTTAGCATTGAAATCTCCTAAATCTTTTCTCAACATACCTATAATTACTCACCATGATAAGTTACAACCACTTAATTCATTATTCTCGTCTTCTACAATTCTTCGTAGGATATCTTGTCTCTCATGCATGTTGTGGGTCACTTACAATCTAAGTTCAATCACTCAAATTATAAATTAAGGCCTATTATGCTTCATTTGATAAAATTAATTACATGGAAACCATATTCATAAAAATATTTATAAGTCGGCATTTCCTAAGGAATTTTTCATGCCTACCTTTTCATGTTTCTATGGTACTAGAACCCTCATTTACATCTTAAACATTACCTCTTAGCTATGGCCTCATATTATAAATGATTGATTATTTCTTAAGGCCTTTTGACAAAGTATTACGATGAATCTTTACAATGGTATACTCATGTACCATTTAGATCTATTAGCACTTACTATGACGTGGAAGATGTTTTTCCCCATCTCTTTAGCATCAAAAATGCCCCTAAGGTTACATAAGATCACCTACCTAATTTACATTAGGGAATCACAAAACCTATCATAGATTATATTTTGTACTTCAATGCGTGTATACACCAATTAGTATTCCATTGTATCAAACTTGAGAAACATTTATATTTTTTTCGTGGTTTTCTTCCGCACTTAGAAAATTTCAATATGACACATGTGAATCATTCATACTTCTATGTTATAAAGTCATTGATCTCGAGAAAGACCTTATTGCTACACATGTTATAGATCCTCCACCTATTGTTACTACTCTTACATTATCTTATTACTCTCCATTTCCATCAGTTGAGTTTCCTACACAATCTCCATCTCCTCCTCATAAGCAAGCTCAACCTACTATATCAAAAAATAGTCCTTCTCCTACTCCATGATAGGTTACACCTAAATATTCTACACATGTTTTGTGTAAGCCGATTAATTTATCTCATCATGCTCCACCACATGATGTGTTGTGGGATTTATTTGACAAGCACTTAATTATCTTAACATCTAACAAACATCATCCACAACATCACTTACAACGTCAACATGATCAACCCTACTATAACTATCATCATATAAATGGCCATAGGGATAATTATTATTTTACCCTTTATGATCGATTGCAATAGTTAGAGGATAAGGGAATCATTTTATTTGGCTCACACTCGAGGTAAGTGATCCATCTCTCCTCGCCCTCTTTAGTGAGATACTACTCCATTTGAGTTATCTCCTCCATCTAGTGCTAAGGTTATTATTTTTCCATCGCCATAGGTTATCATTCATGCACATGCTTCATTGCATTTATCCATCGCTGCACTACATCACCCATATCATCCATCTCATTCATATCATCAAGCTACTACTTCTCATTGTATTCCAAATCCCTCGGCATTCACATCTCCAAACATCTCTTTACATGTAATTCAATTTGGTTCATATGCTCACACTACTCTCATTTCCATATGATTCCACCACTTCACATCACCTCAGTCTTTTATAGGTGATTCCTATCACCTTACCCCCATGATGCACTCATGTTATTATGGTTCTTACATGACTACTGAGGAATTTATTAAAATAAGAACCTCTCTTCATGATATTCGTTGATTCATCTCATGCACATTATCAAATCATTTCCCATGACACACTCTTTCTTTATGTGGTTCATTCTTGACTTCCGAGGGTTCTTATTTAAATGAACCTCATCATCTATACACTAGGGGAAAGGCTAGATGTAGGGATATATAGGCCGGGTGGTAGGTGAGGTGTGAAATATTAAATTCCTATAAAATGTTAATGAAGGATCATGATGATAATATATTATAATAAAATATTAATGATGAAAATGGGATATTGATGAATAAAAAGGATTAATGATGGAATGTTGGGGTGAATGATAAAATGATGATAAAAGGGGAAATATGATAAAATGGATTAATAATAATAATTAATCTTACGATTAATTATTATATGGATATGTTGAGATATTTACATGACGATTAGTCGTAATTGAGCATGTCGACATTTTATATGTCCACAATTTTATTTGCAAAGTTATGCTATCAAAATATTGCTAGAACTACATAGGAAACTAGTTCATAGCCCAAGTTATTTCCAAAGAATACATTCTAATAGTCTTCTTACAACTAGTAACTAACTACAACCATTTTTTTTCATTTTGCTACAAGCCAACATTGCATACCTTGGATCATCTCGAATTCATCTCTAGAAAGGAAAAGGAAGTTGGGAGACATAATACAACACCACACCTATACACTATCATAAATCAATGGTTACATATTAGGGATGTCTTGATTTCTTTTAAACTTTTAATTTGTTATTTTTCATTCGATTAGAACAAATATAATTTTTATAAAGTGGTAGAATTTATTACTTCATCATTTCTATTATTTTTTACATACGAACAAATATTCCATTAGTATCTTCTTCCCTATCTATCCCTCTGGATCTACAAGGGAAATAAGTTGGAGGAAGATTATGTGTTTATGATTCTTGATTTATTTCTTCATTACTAATCATATATATAATTTTTATTTTATTTTTTGGGAAAGTTTATGGGTGAAGAAAAATTGCTTCCTAGAGGCTTTCTTTCTTTCCCGTGAACCTGAGGTAAAAGTAGTTAGAAGAAATTGTATTTCCCGAGAATAATAACTTTAAAAGATTTTTTCTCTTTAAAGTAGATCTAGCTTCACAATCTTGTAAAGAGAAGTAACTATATCCAATTATTCTCCATTTTTCTTATTTTCATTAGTAGTAGCACTTAATTTAATTTGTTTCACATGTCTCTAGATGTAGATTATATTTTATTTTAATTAATCTTGAAAATACAAAATCGTTAGTTGTTTAATTAATTTATTTCAATTTTTCTCTCTTCTCGGACAAATAGAGTAGATGGTTCATTTCGTTTTATTTATTTAATTGGGAATGAATTTGGTTAATTAAAATATTAAACACACTTGTCTTTTATTTAAGCTTAATTTACTTTCTGTATTTATTTAAAATTAACTTTCAACGTAGTTTAGAATTCAAACCAAATTAAACAATCAAACCATAGGGAAATTATGCTACCCATTCTTAGCTCTATTTCTCCTTTTTCCAACTCATAGCTATTAGGAATTCACACTACTATTTTTAGCCCCTGATTATCCTTTAGATACTTATCAAACATCCTTTCAATCCTACACATTTCATCTATCTCGACATGACCTCGAGAGGTCGATCGCATATGAAAGCATGTGTTGATTTTTAGGCGTAAAAATTGGTAAACCTCGCATGAAGGACTAGTTCCTTCTTATTTTATTTTAGTTTCATTTCCATTGGTGTACCTTTCCCACTCTTTCCCTAATCGGTGTTTATTTTATAGCTCCCTAAATATTTATGGTAGAGCATTTGATGGGCCATTTGGCTTTGGTAGATATTATTCCAACGTTCAACCACAAAATCCCCTTCGATTTCTAGATGGGATGAAAACTACACAAATAATTTGCAAGCCTCCCCTAGCTATGTCTCAAACCCCACTATCCATGTTAGTATAGAGGAGGTTTGATCAACCCCTAAAAATTTACTACATTTAACCCAATTTAGACAATATGAATTTTACGATTGAAATTGATTCTTACACCAGAGTCTTATTAAGACATCAAATTATCATGCAATCAATAAAGGATGAAATTTTTTACATGAATTGTTAATCCACTTTTCACAATAGATGAATCCTTGGACAAGATGAAAAATAGTACCTCTGATATGTTCGATAATAATGTATTAGCTAAAAACCATGAAACTACTACTTTAAAGGAAAACAAGAACACCAATGCTGAACAATTTATAATAGGGTATCACATATCCCCTCAATAAAATCCCTCACAACATGCACCAAAACAAGAGGCTCAATCCTTATCAAATGATGTTATTTCTACACTAGTATGGAGGATTAGAGAGTTAGAGAGTGCCCAAACTTCACAATCATCTTATGCAATGGGTAAAAACATCTACATCCCGTAGATTATAAAGGATACACTCCTTCTACCAACAACAAAAATTCAATACCCCATGCAAAAAGGTTATCTAGTTCAATCAAACCCAGATGATCTTCTCATAGGATCTAACACATTGGGGATGGGTCTTCACTTGTCTCACACCTACACCATGCAAGGATTGGCTGAGATTATTTCCGTAAACCACTCCTAACAATTTAGGATTTTATATCCAAACTCTCGTGAATACATTCTCCAATGTTATTCCTAATTACCTACATATGTATTAAAAATCCCCACAACTATATATGTATTAGTCCCTAACTTGTTTCCTTCATTCCAAGTGGCTTTCATACATCTTGTCCAATACATACACCATGGCTTATCTAACTCCTCTTCCCCCTCATTAGGGATATCCAATGGTGGAATCTTATGTGATGAGTACTTATGTTGAATACTTGAAGGAACCCCTAGACTTCACTATACGGGTGTCATGATTCCACTCCCATTTCCCAACCTACCTAAATTTAAAGGATAAGGAGATCCAAATTTTCACAACAAGGCCTACCCTACATAATCAGGGAATTGATTCCTTGGGATGTTGTAATGGCTAAAATATTTCCAAAACCCTCAAAGGAATTACTATTGATTAGTAGTATCAAATTCCCAAAGCTTTAATAAATTATTTCAAACAACTTGTTTATGAATTCATTAGATCTTTTGACACAAAAAAGTTTTGTGAACAAAATCAAAGATTTCTTGCACATCAAGAACAAAACAAATTTTTTTCTCATTTAATCCAAAGATAATTCCAAGTTCTTTATTCCTCCACAAGTGCACCTTACATGGATAAATGGAACTTTATGACCTCTTCCTTCACTTGCTCAACTAGGAGACCAAGGAGGAAGTATAGAAGCTCCTTTTCTATAGTTATGAGGAAGTTTTGGAAGGTGCACTTTGAATTAAATAAGATGTTATTGAAAGTGGATGTAAAAATTATGGTCTTAATGGGAAATTAGTATCCCGTAAACAAAACAATGCAAACCATAAAAACAACGAATGCAATAACCAAGGTATTTTTTTTTGAATTATAATCATGGTGTTATTATGGATGGTGTTACTGACCAATAAAATAATATTGGTTTTACAAACAATGGTAACACTAACAAAAATAACAATAACATGGGGAATCAAAGAGGTCCAAATTCTATTTCCTCTATTAACACGATTGGTGTCAACTATCCTCCTTTTTGAAAGGCTAAATCCCAAGGCCAAAACTACTATCAAAATCCTTGTGAAGGTGCAAAAATTACAGTTATACCAACATGTTCAAAAACTACAACCAAAGTTATAACTAACACAAAATCTGAATCAAAGACCACGAGACTATGATCCTAATCTATATTTCGGTTTTCAATGTTTCATTGGTCATGATGAATTATCTTGTAGAGACTATAACAAGTTTATTCATAAACTTCTAGAAAATCAATGACAACTCTTTGTGGATATGTTTTTGGTAAATCAAGAGGTATCTTCACAAAATGGTTATACATGACCCATTGTACCACATAACATAAGACTAGGAATCTATCATGACCCATTCCTTAAACATTATAAATATGATAAAGTAGGTCATCAAAACATAAACAAGGGTATTCCTAATGGGTAAAATGATCATAAAGCCTCAAATTCTGCCAATTTTTGAGTTCCCCTAACTTAGACCCAAGGTAAAAACAAATATTTTGGGACTAGTGGAGTTATAAATTGAGCTAGAGATCAACGTAAAAACTTAGAAAAGGGATCATTCTTTGCGCACAACTTTCCCACTCATTCTCTCTTGTAAGACAACACTCCTATAGTCCCCAAAACTACAGGACCTTATGATTTGATTTCAAACTTAAACAAGACCTTTTTATCAAATTTCATTTCTAGAGTTGCTTGAAGAATTCTCTAGGACATCAATCTTCTTTGAATATGCATTAGATATTGGTCATGTAATCCATGTTACACTTCCACCGATGCTCAAATCAATCATATTGACTTCAATATACACCATCCTAGGAAAAATGATAGGGATAATGGGTTTGTGTTTGATATAAGAAAAATGCTATTCATTCTAGAAATAACATGAAGAGGTGATCTTGTATTACAAATCTAAGTATGGGTCTATAAAATTGCATTAAAATATCCATGATTGATGACGGGGCCATTATGAATTTATTTCCCTTTTCTTTCTTGTAAAATTTGGGATACAGAGAGACCAAGTACTCCTCTACTAGAAATAAATTTCAAGGATATGACAATCTTAAGGCTACCTCAATTTTAACTATAGCCCTTCCTATTTCCTCGGGCCAAAAATCAATCTAATTGAGTTTTACATCATTGATAAAGAGACAAACTATAATATGCTCTTGGGAAAACCATGGATTTATAAGATGAAGACCATTCCTTCCACCTTATTTCAAGAGGTTAGATTTATCCATATGGGTAAATTCTTCATCACTCAAGGGGATCATAAACCCTTAGATATATATTTAGAGAACCTCGAGAAGAAAAATTAAATTCATTCTAAGTATGAAATCTCAGAGAACCAATAAAACAAATTGCCTCCCTAAAGAGAATTGGTCACAACCACCGAGGTTACTCTGAATGTTGAGGTAAATGAGCCAAAAGCATTCAAATTGATGAAGGAAGATGAGATTAAGGTTTTTATACAAAAACCACAAAGGAGATTGTAAAACTCTTAGAAAATGATTCACCAATAAGCCTCCCCTTTGAACCACAAGGAGTTAGAAATTTTCTTAGTCTAGCCTCCCTTCATGTTGATGATCTCATATAAATATGTATGGTAGAAATATCAAAGGAAGAAGATAATGTTGAGTGTTAAATTATCTTCATCAAATCCATTTCTATGGATTCTCCCTTCCCAACATTGGTATAGATGAAAATATGTCAAAAACCAAGCTAGTCATATCCATGCAGCATGACACTTTAATGTGACAAATGCCAAATGTGATCATGCCTCCCCATATAGATGATAAAATTGAAAAAAATCATCACATTCGCACATACATAATGTGTCAACAAGTAAACAAAGAGGTTTACAAAAATGGCGATATGGTGCTAAGATTCGATTCTCATTTAGATAAGATAGTAACCAAGGGTTGTAAATTTAAACCTAAAGTATTAGGCTATTGTCAAGCAAATGAAAATTTCAAGAATCTAGCTTATCATTTGTGTACCTTGGAAGGTGAGGAGTTTGATGAATATAGCTTATCATTTATCACCTGAACACTTTTGCATATAGTTACTGTCTCCAAAATTTCCTTTTTATACCTTGGAAGGTGAGGATTTTGATGAATCAGTAGACACCTAAATTCCACTTTTGCAATCTTATTTCCAAAAGCACACAAATCACTCTCATTCTTACCATTTCCATTATAATTAGTGATTTCCACTAATTAACTAATGTTTCTTACCATTTTGGTCAATTAACAATGCTTTGTTGATTACCTATCCTCTTTCACATTCAGGATGCCACTTTACGACAAATCATAAGTCAAAATCCTCTTCCAAATAGACAATTAGCAATTATTAGCTAATTAAGCCTATTTTACTCTTGTTTTGGTCAATATACCCTATTATTAGCTCAAACCCATATTCCAACCACTCAAAATCAAACCACTTCCTTCCACAACATCTTAGAAGGCTTCAAAAGCTTATCCTAGCCTCCTAATTGACCCTAAGTGGTTGATTAATGATCCTCACATATTAATCACTTATTAATTCACTAATTGTGATTATCAAACCTTAATAATGATTAGAAATTCTTAATATAGCTTGTGCTTTTAGTCCCACATGCACCAATATGCTAGTTTTCTTTAAAGGAAAAACTATATAAATAACCACATACCTTTAAAATTTACACCATGCTTTGATTTGCATATCATATAAGAAATATGATTAATAATCAAGCTCAATCCTTACCTCAAGTATTCAATGGGGTTACTAGATGGGTATCCAATATGATATTGTAGTTACTGTTGGAGAGGCCATATCACCTTCCTTGGAGTAACAACAAACCCCCAAATTTATTACTCCTATATCTATATAGGTCTATGTTAGTTAATTGAATATTAGTTAGGCATGCTTTAGCTAAGGTAGATTGATATATCATGTTAGTTCTTTCAAGAATTCCACTAAGCTTTAATCATTGATGTACCTATTGTTAGATTCAATAAGAAATTTCTCAATAAGACTATGTGGTGTTAGTCTTGTTAGTTTAGATTTTCTTGGAAATTTTAGTAGTCTTCATTTGGCACACCCTGTGGGACATTACCCCATCATGCATTCATTTATAATATTTTTAAATTAGTTAAAAAAATTTTTAATTTTAAAGTTTTATAGATTAGTTTCAAGTTTTATAGATTACTTTCAAGCTTTTTAGATGATTTTCTCAAGCTTTTAGATTAATTTCAATTTTTACAATAATTTTCAAAGTTTGGTAGATCAATTTTCATTTTGTTACTTGTTTAAAACTAGATTAGTAGTAAATGTTACATTTTGATGCTCTTTGTAGGATATAAGGAGGTGAAGTGCTGTCAAAATTCCAACAAGAAGTCAAATATAAGATATTTTTCAAGTTTTTCTTGTCAAAATCTATATTTTGACCACCTAAAGGAACGTGTGAACCCATGATCAAAGGGGTGCGCCCACGCTCTAAAGGCCACACTGTGATTTATTGAACATGCCTATGATTTGTTGGATCCACCTATGCCTTATTGGATGCGCATGTGCTCATTGAATTTTTAGTCCTTTGTGTGTAATCCATGCCATTACTTCAAAGTGTGTGTTAGCACCTCACCGGTTGCGCTTATACAACTCAACTATGAGATTTTAACAGAGGTGCGCTTCTACATAACTATATGCGCTACTAATTTAAGGGATGGGATCATTCTATATAGGATCTACTACTGCACTAGGAGGGTGTTGGCGATATCAGGTAAAGTTGACTCAAAATTCAAAATTTCAACTTTTGGTTTTTAGTACCTCTATCATTTTCTAGGGATTTTTAGTTATAATCCATTCAACAAAAATAAACTTTAAAAAATAAATCATTCCTACACATTGGCTAGGGTGTATTCAATTTTTGTCTATCAAATCTTCACTCTGAGAGGTAATAAATTTCCACGTGTACACATTGGATCTCTATGAGAAAATAAGATTAGTATGTTACCAAGTGTAGTTTTTTGGACCTTTTTAGACTCTTACTCTAGTTTGTATCTTGTCTCATGATTTTTGTCTTGGGATAGTTACTTCTTCATTATGAGGATTCTAAGCTACATTCATTCACATTTATTATTATTCTTTTTCATTCAGAACATCCATGTGTATACAATTTCCTTTTTGCCATGTTCATGGGAACCTTTGTCCCCTTCACAAAAAATCTTCTACTTCTCTCTATCATGTGCTTCTTGGCCAACTTACACTATGGGGGAATATTTATTCCTTCCTATCACATCATTGGGTTACATTCATCATCATGATTGAGCCTATCCATATTGGCCCCGATCTCGAATTCTACGTGTGAAGAGTTTTCCATTACTATTTTGATCAAACATTGGGGCCATTTTTGCATCTTCACTTTCTTGTGCATGCACATGGAATTCTACCCTCGTACATCTCATTCATCACTAGGGTCATCCACGTTCTTCATTTTCCTCTACATAGCTTCAAAAACTTCTAGAAAATCACAAAAACATTCAAATATGTTTCAAAAACAAAAATAAATCAAATATGTTTCAAAACCAAAAACATTCAAATATGTTAGATGGAAAAACCCAAAGAAATTGGTAAAAACATAATTAAAAACCCAAAAAATGGTAAAACCATCAAAACCCAAAATTAAAATTGGTAAAAAAATTAAAAATCCAAAAAAATTATAAAAATTCAAAACAAATCAAAAAATTTGTAAATGGCATGCACACAATCAAGCATGTATCAATTACATTTTCCTCAAACATCAAAATTCATCTAACAAAAACATCTTTGTGAGGTTATTTCTTGTTTTGGTCTTAAACAACTTGTGGATCATTGTGATCTACCTCCATTAACAAAGTTGTCTTACTTGTTATGTCGGTACTCCCATGTAATAGTGAGTTGTTAGAGACTATGTCATAGCACACAAATACTTACCATGGGACTACTTGTGTCCTATGTTATTTCCCTTACATGTATCCTTGCATGGGACACAATTTTTAACCCTTGTCGTTACAATACAAACATTTGGGAACTAAAGCTTGATAACAAAAACATTAGTGCAATTGTCTTAAACATTGTTTGTTTGAGTATGTGTGATTGTACTTGTTTCACTGTTAAATTATTTGGTTTACTTTCTTGTATTGCATTGCATTATGTATGTTGCGTGGAATTGCACTTTTTTAGCAATGAACAAACATTAGTAATATAACTTTTCATGTTATTTTACACTTTTGTTTATTTTAATAAAGGCAATGATATAGATCATATGGGCAATGTGATGAAACAAAGTTGCTTATTGAAATATTGGATGCAAAGATAGGGCTATTCCTATAATCTCCATTATCATTTCTTATTGCTATTAATTTCTTCTCCCAAATCACCTAGGGCAATAAACAATCATGTTTATCCCCATCTCTATTTCTTTTATATGTTTCGATCACATTTTTAATCATCGATTGGCTTCTTCTATCACCCCATCAACACTCGAGGGGAATCTTCATTCTACTCATTTTTCCATAAAAAATTACTTGTGTATGTTTTTCGACTATATTTGAAGTGAAGTCACGTACTTCACCTCAAACAGGGGCAAATGTAGACACCTAAATTCAACTTTTGCAATCTTATTGCCAAAAGCACACAAATCAATCTCATTCTTACCATTTCTGTTATAATAAGTGATTTCCACTAATTAACTAATGTTTCTTACCTTTTGGTCAATTAACAATATTTTTTTGATTACTTATCCTCTTTCACATTCAGGCTGCCACTTTACAATAAATCGTGAGTCAAAATCCTCTTCTAAATAGACAATTAGCAATTATTAGCTAATTAAGCCTATTTTACCCTTGTTTTGGTCAATATACTCTATTATTGGTTCAAACCCCTCTTCTAACCACTCAAAATCACCCCACTTCCTTCCACAACATCTCAGAAGGCTTTAAAAGCTTATCCTAGCCTCCTAATTGACCTTAAGTGGTTGATTAAGTCTCCTCACATCTTAATCAGTTGTTAATTCACTAATTGTGATTAGAAACCTTAATCATGATTAAAAAGTCTTAATCTACCTTGTTATTTTAGTCCCATATGCACGAGATGTTGTTTTTCCTCAAAGGAAAAATAATAAAAAGGACTACCCACATACCACTAAACTTTAAACGATGCTTTGATTTGTATATCGTATAAGAAATATGATTAATTGCCAAGGTTAATCCTTACCTCAAGTCTTCAATGGCATTCACAGATGGTTATCCAATATGATCCTATAGTCATTTTTGGAGAGACCATTTCACCTTCCTTGGAGTAGCAAAAACCCCCAATTTGATTTCTCCTAGATCTATTTAGGTCTATGTTAGTTAATTGAATATTAAGTAGGCATGTTTTAGCTAAGATAGATTGATATATCATGTTAGTTCTTTCAATTATTACATTAATATTTAATCATTGATATAACTATTGTTAGATTCAATAATCATTTGCTCAATTAGACTATGTGGTGTTAGTCTTGTTAGTTTAGCTTTGCTTGGAACTTTTAGTAGTCTTCATCTGAAAGAAACAAAGCTATTAAAAGTTCTAAGCAAAGCTAAACTAATAAGACTAACACCATATAGTATAATTAAAATGCTTATTGAATATAACAATATTTACATCAATTATTAAGACTTAATGGAATTCTTGAAAGAACTAATATGATATATCAATCTACCTTAGCTAATACATGCCTACTTAATATTCAATTGACTAACATACACCTAAATAGATCTAGGAGCAATCAAATTGGGTTTTTTTCGCTACTCCAAGGAAGGTGAGATTGTCTCTCCAAAAATGACTACAAGATCATATTGATACCCATCTACTAACCTCATTGAAGACTTAAGGCAAGGGTTGAGCTTGGATATTAATCACATTTCTTATATGATATGTAAATTAAAGCATGGTGTAATGTTTAAAGGTATGTGGTTAGTCGCTTTTATAGTTTTTCCTTTGAGGAAAACTAGCATCTTTGTGTATGTGGGACTAAAAGCACAAGGTAGATTAAGACTTTATAATCATGATTAAGGTTTTTTAATCATAATTAGTGAATTAACAAGTGATTAAGATGCGCGAGCCTTAATCAACCACTTAGGGTCGATTAGGAGGCTAGGATAAGATTTTGAAGCTTGTTGAGTTGTTATGGAGGGAAATGGGGTGATTTTGAGTGGTTGAAGAGGGGTTTGAGCCAATAATAGGGTATATTGACCAAAACAAGGGTAAAGTAGGCATAATTAGCTAATAATCATTAATTATTTGTTTGGAAGAGGATTTTTACTTATAATTTGTCGTAAAGTGGAATCTTGAATGCGAAAGAGGATAGGTAATAAAAAAATCATTGTTAATTGACCAAAATGGTAAGAAACATTAGTTAATTAGAGGAAACCACTAATTATAATGGAAATGATAAGAATGAGAGTGATTAGTGTGATTTTAGTCATAAGATTGGAAAAGAGGAATTTAGGTGTGCATTTGCCCTGTTTGAGGTGAAGTAAGTAAATTCACTTGAAATTTAGTAGAAAATCATAAACAAGTAAATTTTGAAGAAAAATTAGTAGAATGAAGGATTCCCCTCGAGTTTCGATGGGGTGATAAAAGAATTTAATCTATGATCGAAAATATGATCAAAACGGATATAAGAAATATGATAGGAATAAACATGATTGTTTATTTCCACAAGTGATTTGGAAGAAAAATGAATAGTGATAAGAAATGAAAGTGGAGAATAGGAATAGATCGCTGCGTCCAATCTTCAATAAATAATTTTTATTTCATCATGTTGCCCCTATGATCTACATCATCGTCCTTTATTAAAATAAACAAAAGAGTAAAACAACATGAAAATCTATAATATTAACATTTTTTCATTTCTAAAAATACGTAAATCCATGCAACATACATAATGCAATACAATTATTATGAGAAATTAAACTAGCTAACCTAATAGAGAAATAGTTATAATCACACATAAACAAACAACATTCAAGGCAGTTTCACCAATGTTTTTTTATCAAGCTTTAGTTCCCGAATGTTCATGTTGTAACGACAAGGGTTAAAAATGGTGCCCCAAGCAAGGATACATACGAGGGGAATAACGGAGGACACAAGTGGTCCCATGGAAATAATTCATGCACTATGACACATTCTCTAACAACTCAATATTGCATGGGAGTAACAACATAGAAAGCGATCCAACTTTGTTAATGGAGGTAGATCATGATGATCTTCAAGTCATTTGAGACAAGAACAAGACAAAACTTAAGAAAATGTTTTTGTAGGACAAATTTTGATGTTCGGGACAATTCATTTAATACAGATTCAACTATGTATATGCCATTTACCAAATTTTGAAAAAAATGAATTTTTTAGATTTTTTAATGATTTTACCAAAAAAATTGAAAAAAATTGGGGTTTTGATATTTATTTGGATGTTTTGATTTTTCAGACTAACATATTTGAATGTTTTGGGATTTTTGGAACATATTTGGATTTTGTGGTAGTTTTGAAACATATTTAAATGTTTTTGATATTTTCTAGATGTTTTCAAAAGCTATGTACAGGAAATGAACAAACGTGGATGCCCTCAATGACAGATGGGATGTATAAGGGCATAACACCCCGCGTATGCGCAAGAAAGTGAAGATGCAAAAAATTCCCCTAGTGTTAGCTGGGAATATACAATGGAAAACTCTTCACGCATAGAAACCAAATTAAGGTCAATATGGATAGGTTCAACATAATGATGAAATTTAAACCAATGAAGTGTTAGGAAGGAGCAAGCATGCCCCCAGTGTAAGCTAGACAAGAAACACATGAAAGAGTAGAAGTAGAAGATTATTTTTGTGAAGGGGGAGAAAGGTGCCCACAAACATGGCAAAAATGCAATCTTATACACATGGATGTTCTGAATGATGTAGAAGAATAGCGAATGTGAATGAATATAGCTTATAATCCTTACGATGAAGAAGCGATTAGACAAAGGCACAAATAATGAGACAAGATATAGACTAAAGTAAGAGTTTGAACAATGTCCAATTAAAAGACACTTGGTAACATATTAATATTTTTTGATCACCAAGATCTAGTGTGTGCACGTGGAAATTTATTACCTCTTGGAGGGAAGATTTGATAGAAAACAAGTGAAGAAACCTTATCCAATGTGTAGGAATGATTTAATTTTCAAAGTTAATTTTTTTGAATGGATTGTGGAAGGAGATTTGTACATTACTTTGTTACCGGCAACACATCCATAGCCCCTACAGAGATGCATTTGATTCTGATCACAACTTTGCTCTACTTCTAGTGAGGTGTCTCAGTATGTACCCAAAATTGTAGGGTACTACACTGCCGGAACAACGTAACACGTGCCCCAATGATGATACAGGTCTCTTCGCAAGGTGTTCGGGATCTAGAAAAGCCCTCTAAATATGCGTTAACATCCCGCATGCCCCGCTTAGCCTCTGCGTGCTTTGTTTTTCTCTTTTCCCCTCTTTTCTTTGCTTTTTGCTCTTCAGTTATGAAACCACCACCCCGATCAAGCGGCGGTCTTGTGACCATTTCCCGAGCAGGGGTAGTGGTCCTCAGTAATCGCCGCCCCTTTCGGGTGGCGGTCCTTCACGCATTTTCCAGAATTCTCTTTTTAACACGACTCACGTAATTTCAACATTTACCATATTTTTCACCACCTTTGGCTTGCATTAATGATTCTGGTTCCCTGGAATAGTGTTTTTCCATTGTTTATAGTTTAGGTGATCAATTTGGTTTTTACCTTTGGGTGAATGAATTGCTATAAATAGCTAGCTTGTGCTCAAGCAAATGGCCCCTCAAATTTGCCTTTGAATTTCTCATTGCAATAGATTAGTCTTTCATTTTGCTTAGAATTCTTAGCTTCATTCATTGCATGTTTAGTTAGTGTTGTCTTGTTGTTAGGAAGCCACATATCCATATTGTGTAATTGTTGTTATCACTTCATCCAAATCAATTGGAATGGGATAGTTTATTTTTAATAGGAAGCCATTAAAGTTACAGGTTTTTTTCTTCAAACAGATAGTTTCAGATTACGGGCGTTTTATATTGCATGACTCGCAATAAATCCCACTAGGAATTGCATAAGCTAAGCTCTGTACTCTTACACTATCTCTCTCCTACTCGCATTATATTCATCATGTATCCTAAGTTGCCTTTGTCCCAATATCTACTTCTATTGATGCTAGCACTACACACTTTTCTGGATCCACGTGAGCACGAAGGAGTGAGGAGATCACACTGAGGGGAAAAATCACACACACCATCGGATTCACCACTATTCTGTAGAATCCAGGTTCTAGCTTTCAAAGTTCTAATTAGGAGCATATCAAATAGAGTAGCTAATCACTTTATTTCAGTCAATTTTACTTTCGATATTTCCAGGGAAGCTGTGGGGATTGATAGTTTCTGAGAGACTATGATTCATTTCTCACTTCTGAGGTAAGATCGAGAGTCTTTCAAATAGATTAGATCAGTTATTTCATTGTTTAGAATAGATTTACAACTGCACAGGCAAGTAGCTATACTCGGTTGCTTTGTTTGTTTTAAATTTGTCATTAGATTAGTTTTCAATTTCTAGATATATTAAAATAGTTGCTCCTTCAATTTCATTCATATAAATTCATCAGAAAAACACAAAAATATAGAAGTTATATATGTTATAGATATATTTCATATAGTTAATTTTACTTTGTTGCAATTGGATTTATATTGTTGCCTTTGTATGACAATCACGGGACCTAGAGAGCCCAGAGAATACGTATTCAAGCCAATTGTTCCCCAACCCAATCTCGTCACAGCAATAACTGATATTGATCGAATCTTAGGATCCAAGTCTTCCGAACAACGACAAACTTACAACAGATCAGCTCACAGTTGAGCGGGTTGAATATAGAGGACGACCAAGCGCATACGTTTTGGTCAAGTCATCCAAACTACAGATTACCATAGATAACTATTCGCATGACTGTAGAAGGGCTTGAAAGAGAGAAAACGTTTGGTTGTGATCCTTTGGTCCCACAACCAGACGCAGGAGATACTCTCACAGACATAGATACTAGTTTAAGAATTCAGGTTGCAAGAATGCCCGTGAGATACTCTGAGAAGATCACACAACTATTAATTTTGAATATAGAGGCCGAGAAGGCATACAACTATTGGGTACTAGGGATTAGAGACTGATTCCACACATGACCATAAGCAGTCTACAACAACCATGAATCTACGGTTGTGACCCACAAATCCCACAACCCAATGAATCCACAGGTCAATCTGACGTTGACGCTGGCCTACGCACATTAATATTCAGATCTACTCCACTTCCACCTATCATCATCAAACAGTTATCCTTGTTAGACATAGTGGCTAACGGCTAAGGAGTTCGGACTAGGCCGAGAATCGCCCATAGAGTCAATTATATTTACCATCCACCCTATGACCTTATCTGGAGACATACACAAAACTATCCCAGGTCATTTTCCACGTATTCCACAACCCATAGACCGAATCATGCCAGAGCTCGATATTGATTGGAGCCTTCGAGCAGTCATCCTTGCTGATTGATCTATCACACCAGTTTAGGTTAGGAGGGCCTTCTTTTCCTTAGATTCACAATTTCCACTAGTGCGTGTCGAAGACATCAGATTACCTAACTAGTTTGTCTACATCCCACGCATATTCAATCCCCACCGGCTATCTCGGCATGACCTCGGGAGGTCGGGTGTGAGGAAAAGTTACTTGTAGATTCCCACGCTCACTTGTCACTTTTCCATCGTACAAAATTGGTGAACCCGACGTGAAAAAACAACTATTTCATCGTCTACACCTTCTCTTTTAGTGTTTCGTCTTCTTTCATCCACCTTCACTCTTTCCCATTATTCTATGGGTATTCATATACCCCCCGAATATGTCGGGATTCGATGCATATGGTAGACCTCTCCTAGGTCTTGAAGCATACTACGCTCAATTGAATCAACAATCATCACCCTCACTCTCAGTATGGGGTGACAATTATTCAGCCAACCGGTTGTCAACACAAACTCCACCTCCAAGGATCAAATATAGCTCATCCTTCCAAATAGAGGAGTTGGATCAGCTCACTCAAACACAACAAACAGAGCCTTCAGGCTCGAACAATATGACGCTCATAGGAGAATCTGGTTCATCTCCTCAGATACTACTTAGACCACAAATTAGCAGACAATCAGACCCATACCTAGGTTTAGATGATGAACATTCAGTACATTATGTTAGGAATGAACAATGCTCTCGGAGTATGTACCCACCTATAGGGAATTTACAAACACAACCCGAGGTCTCTTTTCAAGAAAATACCTCCATGCCACTACATATAGGAAATGCCCTCGGGGAAACTTGGCAGGGCAACGACCAGTTCATAGCAGGATATCACATGCCTATACAACACCATGATATACAACAAACGCCGCTAAAGAAAAAAAATACCGTGACTTCACCAAATGAAGTCATTTCAACATTAGTAGAAAAAGTGAGGGGGTTAGAACTTGCTCAGGAAAATCACCATTCTCAACTCATGCAGGTAGGAAATTCTAATCCTAGCCAAATAGACCTCCTCACAGGAATAGGCATGTTAGGCATGACCCCTCAGTATTCACAACAAACCCCAGCAAGAACCACCATTTCTAACACCATTCTGACACCTCCCGGTCTAGTACAAAATAATCCATTCTTGGACAATACCCCTTCATATTTAAACATGTACTCCAAATCACCACAAGGGGATATATTCTCCTCTCCCGGCATGGTTGCTCAAACACAGGGGTTTCCTTATGCCCCTGCCAATGCATACGCTACGCCATATCAACAACCCATTCCATCTCCACACCCTTAGCAGGCACCATCAATGGTCAAAACCTATGTGATAGGGACATATTCAGAATACTTGAAAGAGCCTTTAGATTTCACCATATGAAGCATCATGCTTCCAAGACCTCTTCCCGATTTTCCCAAATACAAAGGTGAGGGAGATCTGAATGCACATATCAAGGCTTACGCCACAACCATCTCGAGAATTACTCCCTTGGGATGGGGTTGTTGCTAAAATATTTGCTATTCTACCAGCAGGAATCTATGCAAGTCTCACAGATTCTGCCTTCGGGGGTTTGGGATCTCATCCCAGTAGAGTGTTTCAGGCTGCGAAAAGAAAGGAATGAAAGAGGGAAAAGAGAAAGAACAGATCCGAAGGAAGAAAAGAAATGAATTCCAAAGCAGAAAGGTCAGAAGATTTATGTTTTTGGGTTGGTAGTAAACAGAGCCAAACCTACTTGCATAAATAAACAAAGCAATACTGATGAGCAAATGACAGAAAAGTAGATATGAATCCAACAGATTAAACACATACAGATCTAACGTAAGGAAGATCTAATGCATAACTTTCTGACTATTGAGCACAAAGTCTTAATATTTGTATTCTTGTTTTCTTACATTACTGAAAGCTCAAAGTCTTTCTCTCCTCACTTCTATTTTCATCTAAAAAATGTTCACCCTGAATACAACAAGTATTCCAGTATTTATAGAAGAGAGGAGAAGGAAAGCAAAAAAGGAGCCAACAAATATTTACAAAGATATTTACAAAATATCTAAAAGTCATGTTGACTTTTGACAACTTGATGGATGACATCATCCCATGATGCAACATGGATGATGTCATCATTTGTGCCAACACACTTTAGACATTTCAACAAGAAAGTCGGAGAATAGAGAGAAGAAGAAGAAGAAGAAGAAGAAGAAGAAGCAGCTACTCGTCATCGTCATCCTGCGGCCGAAAGGGGGTTGCACATTACGATCTTGCTCGAGAGATGATATGTGGAACTGAGCGCGGTATTCCAAAAACTTGTTAATCATGGGCCCAAATTGATCCTGTGATGGATCCTTGTGCCGTTCGCTGATTGCTTCGCAAGTCTCCCGCTCGCTTATGAGCTTTTCTGGGAGTTTAGAATAATCTTTCTCCGCCTCGATGAGGAACCCGATGAAGTCCCTACGAGGCAGCAGGTTGTTGATAGATTCAATGTCAAATGTGACCTCGGGCCCCGTTCCTTGAGAAGCGATCTCCTTGAAGATCCGGATAGTTTCATCAGCTGATCTCATGGTAAAGGAAGGAGTGAGCAGCCACGGAGACATGTTAAGAACAATTCGCTCCATTTGATGCATCGCATCGGGGCCTCTTCCTTCACCTTGTCTATCTTTTCGAGAACAAATTCCAGGCTGATCTATCAGATAGTCCAGTGGACATGGTTTTGTTGAGGGCCCTTGGATGGCGAAAACTCGAACTTGACCGGATCTTCGGTGAGCAGTCGAACATTTGTTGAAAGGTCTCATGTTGGAGTCTAGCATGATCTAGCTCTTCGATATGGGACCATAATACTTGGAGTTCCTTGTTCACCTTTTTGATGTTTAGATATGAATTGACATATTCGGCGATCACTCTTTCACTTGTCCTTGAGGATCTGGCTCCTCCAGCGAGAAAGCAGCCATACCACTGCTCGCCGATCTTTGAATATTCATTGATTTTCTCTGGTGAGAAGCTCGAAGTCTCGGCGGCGATCGTGGGAGGTGCACTACCCATCTTACGTAAGGCTTGAAGCGAGATATTTGTTACTGCTCCTTGATAGCCTTTTCTCTTCTTTTATTTCTGAAGCTTTTGACAAGGGCGTCGACCGCGGAAAGAGCTTCCCCACAGAGACTTTCGAAAGATGTCCCCATTGTGACTTGGGTCACGGTAAAATCTGTCGAGACAGATCCTTTTTCTCTTGAGGGGATCGGGGTAATTTCCATGATCTCTCACTGCAGACACTTTGAGAGAAGCGTGTTACAGGCTTTTGCTTCTTTGCCCCTTTGGCTGGAATCACTGAAAAGTCCATCGGAGCGATGGGAACTTTCCTCTTTTGTTGGCTCAGCTGCTGAGAGATCCAGGCTGGTCCCATAGAAGAAGGACCAGAGACAGAGGAGGAGGGAGCAACAGTAGAAGAGGGGAAAAACGTGGAGACACGCGGCGGTGGCATTGAAAGCATAGCCGAAGAAGTGTCCACGGGAGGAAGGGAAACCGCAGCTGCAGAAGACAAAGGAAGGGAAGGGAGCCCGGAAATGAGGAAGAAATGGAAGAAGATAAATCAGCGAGGAGGAGAAGATAGACGAAGAGGCAGGGGAAAGAGTAGAAGAAGGGGCGGAGGACACGACCAAAGGGGTGGTCGTTTGAGTCACTCGAGGAGGGGAAGAAAGAGAAGAAGAAGGGACAGAAGGGACCTCTGTGGTTGTAGCAATGCCGACATCCTGAGTGGATGGGCGTATGGGACTATCCTCTGCTGCTTCTTTCTCTGGCGAATCCAGAGTTATTACCTGTTCTGGCGCTGTGGAAGGAGGACTTCCAGGGGCTTCTTCCTGAATGGTGCTAGGTTCACCTTCTACACCTTTGCCTTTTAGCTGCTTCTTGGACCTTGGAGGTGCATTGCCCAATGGGGAGGTTGTGAAATCTACCCCGAGGTAGATCAGCCCATTCATGCGGCACCAGTGCTCTGTTCTGCGCATAGTCTCCTTGACCCTCTCCTCAATTGTTTGAGGAGCTTTGCTTCTGTCAATGGCCGGGAAGGGCCAATCATCCCCTTCCGTGTCATTATACACCTTGTCTACTTCATCTTCCGTAGTTTGGAAGCCTTTGGGGACAATGGCCACTCCGTATTGGATAATTTCCGCCATGCTAGCGAGAATGATCCTTTCTTACGAGTTCCACCTCGTGGATGACGTCGATGTAAATATCCTCAATTTGAGGGACATGGATCGGATCAAGCTTAGCCCTTGGCGGGAGCGGCTCCTTGGGTCAAAGGTAGGCTGGTGGGAAGTCATGTTTCAAATTGAGCAACTCCGGCTCTGCGAACATTTCCTTCGCCTTGTGATGGGAGGAGCATGTGTGCTGCGGCCCAGTGAGGGGAAAGGAGTTCCGCCCTTCTTTCTTTTGAGGCATTTCTCATGGTATGTGACCAGTTTGCCTTGATAACTCTAGTAGAATCGGCTTAGGTCCGGCATACCTCGGTAGCTGGTTGGCTCGCCCAAAAGTTGACCGCCCTCGAGATAGGTAAATGTGGGAAGCTGGGTGAAACAGGGCCCCCACTTCTCCACGGTTGACACAATGTTTTGGTTGTGCGACCATGAGTTAGATTTGGCCTCAACGAGGAAATGATGTGATAGAAGAAAGCATCATTAATTTTGGCGAATTGAGGATGCTATTCTTCTCGGCCTCGATTACGGATAATATTCATATATTTTGACACGAGGCCAAATTCCACTTCGGTTTAGCCACTGGATAATCCCTCTCCGTGCTGCTGCGGCGTAGACTACGTAGGAGTTCATATGGAACACTCCGTTGTGGCGAATTGTTGTAGGCTGCTCGGAGATGGTGCTTTTATTATTTCTCCCAGTAAAAGCGCTTTGCTCGGGCACATTCTTATTCATTGTTTCCAGTACCTCGGCATCCATTTATGGAAGTAGTGGGCGTCGAAAAGCCGAAGACCACTGCTCGGGAAAGTAATAGTATCGTTGAGCTCTTACGAGAAATCAACTGCGGTGGATGATTTGGGGCCACCGGGTTACCTTCTTGTTTTTCAAGTAGACTTCGTTCATTAGTTGCATGCATTGGTCTTCATTGTCTTCCCGGGCCTTGATGCACTCTTCTTGGTGGCGGCCACAAGTGCCGGTGGTGAGGATGCTGAGCATTATCTCAAAATGACGGGCGGTGAGGTTTATGATTACCTCGCCCTTGCTTTGTTTTTCGACACATCTTGTGTCCTTGTTGTAAGATTGTGCAATCACCATCATGAATTCATTGTTGGCGGCAGCGGCGGGGATTCCTCGGTGAAATGCGAGGCACCTTTGCCTATTAATTTGTCCATCCACGGACTTCTTGTAACCTTCTGAGTCCTAACCCGAATTCTTCCATGTCAATGTGACCCAACTCTGAGTCTCTGACATCCATACTACATTCAGCCTGTGATTCGGGCATCCTGACCCTTTGATATTTGTACTTCATCTCTTCCTCTGTAAGCTTAGCCTTTCCTCTTGGTTTGGTGGGTCTCTTGCTGGATGTAGACATATGTTCTTTTGAACTTCGATTGCTGATCTGCATGAAGAAGAAGCGAGACCCAATCCAAAAAGGTTGAATTAGCCATTTGATCTTCCATTGGAATGTTATCAAAAGAAAGAGTTAGAGATTTTAAGGCTCAGGGCGCAGGGCGCATGAAAATGCTACTTGCGGGGCTAAATAGATAAGGCGCACGAAAAGGAGTGTGCTGAGAGGTTAAATTGGCGCCAGGCGTGGGCGCATGGCGCATGGATTTGCAGTGCATTTTATAAAGGCGCATGAGAAGCGCATGGATTGCATGTTGCATTTGATATTAGGGGTGCGCCCTTTGAGCATGCGCGTGTTACATTGGGACTTTTCGGGATGCGCCCAAGAGGAATATGGCGCGGCGCACGAAAAAACTTTACACAACATGGTGTTATTGCAATCGGGGATGCGCCTGCGCCTTTATAGCTTCATACTTAGCGCGGAAAAAACTTTTGTTGCATGGAAGCTGGGTGCGCCATGGGCGCATGGAAAAAGGATGCAACATGGATGGATGGTGCGCCATTGGGGCGCAGTTTCAGCACTTGTAGCACGCGGAAAAGGCGCGCCTTGAGGGCGCATGAGCTCATGATGCAGCAGGCCGAAAGGGTGCGCCATTGGCGCGGATTTTGCTCTTGTAACAGGGCGGGTAGATGCGCCATGGGGGCGCAACTGTTCTTAGTGTTGCAGGGGTTACAGACGCGCCAAGGAGAAAAAACAGAAAACTAAACTCTTAAAGGGGTTTTTACATGATTCTTAGATTTCTTCTCCTCTCTTTTTTTAACATGCTCGGTGGGCAAAGAAGCGGTTAAAACCAAGAGGATTATAACCATGGTTTTGAAAAAATGACCTTCTCAGCAGATCTGGAAAGAGGAAGGATAGCATGGGGCGGGACAGCAAGAGGAGGCTAGGCCAATCACATTTATATATAAAACCACCCAACAAGCAAGAACCAAACCAAACCAGAAACACACCGAAAATGAAAAAAGCAAAACGCACAAGAGAGAAATAACACCTCTTACGGATATATAGCAAAAGTTGCAGCGGGTCCACGGGATGATGAAAATGCGGAGCGGAGGTGACAACAGTTGAAATCACGTGCTCAACAAAAGTGAAAATGACATTTGGGAGCGCACTCCATATATATATAGAAAAACTGGTCATAAATCGCCCGACCACTTTTTCAAAGGCGCATGAGATTTGTTGTCGACACGGGAAGGGATGCGCCCTTTGGCGCATCAAAGCATCTGACAACATGAGATAAAGCGCGCCTTTGGCGCACCAAATCATTGTCGACATGAAGTTATGTGCGCCCTTTGGCGCACAAAATGGTTTGCATTATGTGCGCCCTTTGGCGCACAAAAAAAGTGGCGCAACACAAGTTGTGTCAACACAAAGCGCATGCGCCTTGGCGCACGCAAAAAAGAGACTCAACATCCTTTGGCGCACCGAAAGATGTGTTAACATGGAAAACCATGCGCGAAGGCTTTTAAGGGCGCATCAAAAGCTAGTGTTACTGAGGATATTTCATGCGCCCGACCAAAAAAGGCTCGAAAAGACTAAGTTCGAAAACTAGATTTCCCGGGAGGGATTTTACAACGTTTGAACGCGAGGATCCCTAACGAGGGATCGAAACAAAATTTTTTCGTATGGTTATCGGTAAAATTGCCCTTGTCAATTTTACGGGATAACAATTGGCTCTTTACTGGGGACTATCCTGAGCGAACTCGGGGTAGAGAATCCCAGATCACTTGTGCCTATCCATTGGGTAACAGTCAAAAAAAGGGGGGACCGGAGGAGAAACAAAAGAAACACACACGACAAACCGAAAAGCAAACACACGATGAAAGCAAACACACAACTTAAAGCAAATTGTACAAAGAAGAGAGCAAGCTCTACTTCACGAAGATCTTCGAATCTTGCTTGCCGCTATAGGGAAGCGGGAGCTCGATTCCATCCGGATACGAGAGATAGAAACTATTCTCTCCGTTGAGTTGCTTGATTTTGAAGGGCCCTCTCCATAGGGAATCAAACTTTCCATGCATGCCCTTTGGCTCTCTTCGCTTGTCCCACAAAAGGACGAGATCTCCCACTTGAAAATCTCTTTGCTTGGCTTTCTTATCGAAAAGCCTCTTAACTTGATTCTGATGTTCAGTGATCCTATCGACCACCTTCACTCTCTTTTCTTCAAGTTACGCCGGATACATGATTCTCTTTTCTAGAGAACTTTGGAAAGTTTCATCTTGATAGCTCGTGCCAGCGCGAGCGGGAAGTTCCTTGAGAAATGGGAAGCTTCGGCATCGATGCCATATAACACTTGAAAAGGTGACATGCGAGAGATCTCTTGGGAGTAATGCGATCCGCCCACAAAGCGTCGTCTAAGGACTTGTGCCACATCCGCTGATTTGATTCCACCGGTTTTCGTATGATGGCCACCAAGTTCTTGTTCTTTGATTCCGCTTGACCATTTCCTGAGGATAATAGTCGGATCGTGAGCGAAGGTTATCCCATATTCATAGCAAAAACTAATAACTTCTCGTGAGGAGAAGTTAGAAGCATTATCAACAACGATTTTGTTTGGAGCATGCCGACTTGACAATGATATTTTCTTTAATGAAATTACAAACCACCTCGAAGTGGCATGCTTGTGGTATGGCTTCCACCCACTTGGTGAAGTAATCCGTTCTTTGTAAGGACATAGCTATGTCCAGGCACTTTCGATTGAGGATTGAGTGCGCCATAAAATCAATTCCCCATTGCTGAATGGTTCATTCATTGATAATGATCGGCCTTAGGGAAGGGCAGCCCGGCTTGGGCTTGCCAACAATTGTTGGCGGGGTTCACATTTGCCACCCAGTGGTTGTATCTTGAAAGAGCGTCGGCCAATAATACAGCTCGAATGATCTTGTGTGCGATTACGGATGAAGAAAAAATGCCCTCCACAAGCTGAATTGTGAAAACTTTCCGGTAGTTTTACTTGCTTTGGGGCTTGTCGACACATCGCGAGAAGATGCCATCTATCCGCGCTTATATAAGCCGTCATCCCGATGACGTATTTAGCCATACCCCAGCTTTATAGTGCGCTTCTCCTTTGCGATTAGGTGCATCGGGCATTCGCCGTAGGTAAGGAAGAAAGCGATGTCGGAGTACCACTCATCACTAGTTGCAACAAATAGAACCAGAGGCGAGAGAATCGGGCCCTTCTTGCCGGTCTGCGCTTCTTCGATGTAGTCACCCCTCTCATCGGGATTTTACGAATCTTTGTTTTCAGCCATTAGGCGACACGAGGCCCTTGCCCCTTACTAGCTTGGTTGGTTTAATATCCAGTCATACTCACGGACCTTTGCGATCAATTTCCCATGAAACTTCCTAACTCTGCTTTGAGTTAGAATTGATTTCACCGCCGTGTCGGGGACCAGCACCACCACCGTATGCGAGTTTAGAATGTAATACCTGAAATTCTTCTTTGCTTTGACAACGGCAAAGGCATGCTTTTCCAGTGAGTCATCTTTAGTTCGTGAGGCTTGAGGGAGAACTCATGAATGCGATCGGGGATTCAATGTCTTCAAATTCTTTTGCATTAAGATTGCGGACACGGTATGCTCGGATGCATAACTATACATGATGAAGTCCTTGGAGAAATCGGACATACCGGGGGGTGCATGCATGCAGCAACGAAGCTTTTATTTCTTCAAATGACCTTTTCCCCTCTTCACTCCATCGAAAGTTGGTGACCCCTTCATCATGTTCAATATGTGGCGGGTCTTCTTCAGCAAAATCGAGAACAAAATGCACTGAGAAAGTTCACCTTTCCAAAGAAAGAATGAACACCAGTCTTGCTTGTAGGCAGAGTAAGGCTTTGAATAGCCTTAACTCTTTCAGTATCTATCTTTGTTCCTTCTTTGCTGACCACATGGCCTATGACTTCCCTTAGTGACTCCAAAAGAGACTTTTTGGGTTTAGGGAAATCCCATGTTCTCGGCACCTGGCCAACACTTGCTCCAAGTGATCACAGTGATCATTTCGTTGTTTAGAGAACACGGTTAAGTCATCTAGGTAAACCACGATGACTTTTCCCATCATACCTTTGAATGCAAAGTCCATGGCCCGCTGAAAAGTGGCACCAGCATTAGTTAGGCCGAAAGGCATCCTGCTGTAGGCAAATGTACCCCAGGGAGTAGTGAATGCTGTTTTGAATTGATCTTCAGGTGAAACCTCAATCTGATTGTAACCTGAAAAACCGTCAAGCATGGACAACATCTCTGATCCAGTTACTGCTTGCAGAACTTGATCCATTATCGGAAGAGGGTAGTTGTCTTTCAGCGAAGCTTGATTCAAATTTGAAAGTCTCTGCGAGATCGTATTTCACCGTTTTCTTGCGCCTTTGGCACAATATTTGCTACCCAAATCTTGTGATGGATAGGGAAGATGATTCTTGCGTCCAGCATCTTAAATTTCGGCCTGGATGGTACCCGAAATCTTGGGATTATAGTGCCTCTGCTTCTGGCGGAAGGCTTTGGCATCGTCTTTCAACGGAATATCGTGCTGAACGTCCTTTGGCTTGAAGGACTTTAAATCGGCATAAGACCATGCCAATACATCCATATATTTTTTCAGCAACTTGACAAATTTTCGCTTCTCTTCAGGCGTGCAACATTTGCCAATGTTCACAAATTGCGGGTGTGCCTCGAACCTATATTGACCGGTTCGGTCTCTGGGGATGAGTCAGGATCATCTCGCCTCTTCTTTCTTACAAAACGGTCATGCCTATCAAACAGGCGTTCCAGAGAAACCAGGCCCTTTGGAATTTTATTTCCTTTGGGCTGACATATGCCATCGTTCTCCTTTGATTCATGGTTTTGACCGTCGATTGATTCACGGCATGTAGAGGTGGATCCTTGAAATCTGATTCTTTAAAATTTTCTGCCTTCTCGAGAAAGGCAATGAGTTGATTATCATCATTGAACACTGCGATCTTGAGAATTATGCAGTACGCTCGGGCGGAAAACCACCTCAATGGTGTACTTGTTCGTTTTCAAACACGGATGTGGGAGCATGAGAGATCTTTGAAACGACCAATGAATCAGCCATGTCATTTTGGCTCTTGGAATTGCCTCATTGAAAAGGCATCAAACTCTTCATGCTTGTCCCATACTTTGCACGGTAGTGCACTGAGCCTTTCATTCTTTACTTGGTAAATCCTTTTGACCTGATTTACTGACTAGCTCAGCATCACCTTGTACTTTTAGATTTTTATTCCTCTTTCTTTTGCGGCTTGCATACAGTAAGTAGAGAGATTCATACTCAGCGATATTGTTGGTGTTGAAAAACTGCAATTTGAAAGAGAGAGGAATGACTTCTTCCTCAGGAGATATCAACACGACCCCAGCGCCACATCCACTAGTTGCACAGCTCCCATTGAATTGCAATGTCCAGATCTTATTAAGATCTCCTTCCTGAATGAGAACAGCCCCTGTTTTATCCGTCTCAGTAGATAAGAAGTAATTCCCCATCCCTGATGATTCAAAAAGGATTTGAGCTTTGGGGTCTTGAGTTGGTAACCAAGTATTTCTTTTGTGATTCTGGCTCCAAAGTCTGCATTACGCCTTTGATTGGAATTCTAGCTTTGGACCAGTCCATATGAATTTCTCCACCAACTTCGCTGCAAAAACTTCTTCCCAGCAATATTCCATATCTTTGCTTAGGAATGTCGGCAACGAGAGAGGAGTTTGTCATTTTACTCTTTTATCCGGAAAGCCGCATGAATGCAAATTGCGCGTCTTTGATTTGGCCAACCAACGGAACTTGCTTAGTTTCCAAGAATAACATCTGCCGGCTTGGTAAGAGTGAGGCCCAAAGCATGGGTGACTTTTGCCGCATGACATTATCGAAGCCGGAATCAATTATGCGATTACTCGGCTTGTGTCCATTGATCGGAAGAGAGAGAGATAGAAAGGTTCTATCTTGCACAGCCTGAGATGTTGAAGCAACATTTATATGGGATTCGGGGGAGTGGAAAGGATTCCTTTTGGGAAGCTTTGATTAGGTATAACAGCTTGACTTTGGATATACTTAGTTAATCTTACAAGCTGTTCGGGGTTTGATTGAAGATACTCAGCTTCAGACATTTGGATCTTGGTCTTTTTTGCATGATCTATAATATCAAATGCGGCCAAGGGTTGCGTTGGTAAAGAATGAGTCCCTCACCTCGCGATGATGGAATAGGATTGGTGGTCTTAGTAGGAATGTGAGAGGAGGCTGATTTGGAGGAGAGATAGGGGAAAAGATTTCTTTGTAAAAGATTTGCCGAGGAGTTGAGTAGGAAGAGGATTACCTCTTTTAGCAATGATCGGAGCGCGTTTGACACGGCCTTCTCTGCTGGACATGGGCAGCAACTTCCGCTTCTTTTCCTTGCGAGCGAGTAAAAACAACATATATGTTGCCCATTGCGTACCCACAGGTACCCTCTTCTTCATCGATTCTTCCTCATCAAATTCCATATACCCGATAGTAGAGTCGCGCGATCGGTTCACCGACATCTTGATCATCTTCGCCTTGAGGCGAAGGTTCTTCATATCTTGCTCTTCTTCTTGATCTCGGCGAGCATTGGCCAGGAGGGCCTCGAGTGCCAACCGTGGGCAGCATTTGTAGGTAGTAGCGGTCTTTGTGAAACATTGTTAGGAATGAAAATTCCTCCGCGGAATATCCGGTATGAGGAGCTGGGGAGGGCACAGGCCAGGCCCAGCTTCTTCTTAATGCAAGCAAATCGTTCGCCATCTTTTGGAATCTTTGGATCGGAGGCAAAGTGGTGGGCGAAGGGCCCAAAGATTTAGGCTTGGTGATTCCTTTTTAATTCACCGGATATTATCAGTTATCCTCTATGCGAATGGCGTGGGCAGGCGAGAACCAGGTGGCAACTCGTTCCTGAAGGAGCAAGAAACTAACTTTCGAGCTCATAGCGTTTACGAAGAAACACTTTTGATTTTCCGGCGTTGGAAGCATGGCAACAGGGACACGGTTGATTAGTGCATTGAACCGGGTGACAAAATCGCGCATGGTCTCATTCGCCTCCTTCTTCAGGTGAGTGATTCGTGATAATAATGCAAATGCATCCTCTGAAGGCTTGTACCTATCTTGAAAGCATCCCATAAGGTGGCCCAAGGTGATAGATCCGGCCGAAAAATGCTGAAACCATTCAGCTGCAGGTCCTTGTAGGGTTTCCAGAAAAAGGTGAACCGACACATCTTCGTGGGTCACATCCAAAATACTGCATGACATAATGAATGCAGATATGTGGGAATCCATGCTTTGATTTCCGCTCCCGTCAATTTGGAAAATTCTTTCGATTTCCGTGAGGAGGCGTGAAGCTGGATGTGGTAAAGCCAAAGGACCCATCGCGTTTCCCCATGGTACCGCCATCTCGAAAGCCGGAAAGAGAACACGAGCTGGAATTGTAGTTCCGTTGAGTAGCGAGCACTTCTGACAAAGGGATGTGGATGCCCCTGCAAAAAGACTTTTCTTCGTGAAGGTGAGACACTCTGGATGACCATTGCTTGAGCTTAGTCTTTGAAAAAATGCGGTGTTACGCTGAAATTGTGCCTTTGAAGCAGATCGAAAGTAGGATCAGCTTCTCCACGGGCTCTCTTTGCTGCGTAAAAAGGTTCACTCGCCGGTGTTCCTTCCCGGATCTGCGATGTGTATGGCGCAGATTTAAACTTTCTTTTTGGTTGTACTTGCTGATTTTCTGGTTTTTACAAAAACCAGCAGCAGACACTTTTCTAGATATTTAAAAACTATCCTCTTCAGAAAACCGATTGCGGTTAAATGACAAATTACAACGAGGATAAGATGGCAGGGAAGATTAGTAAGCTGATTTTCTGATCTGATTTTAACTTTTTTTTAGGGTTTCAAACTTTTTGCAAACAGTCAAAAACTCAGATCTATGGCAAAATACTGATTTTTTCAAAAACTCAGCGAACTAAAGATCTTTAACTGGACCAGATCTATGACTCTCAGAAGAAAATTTTTCAATTTGAGCACTTTTGCAAATTTTTGGATTTTTAACAAAAAGTTCAGATTTGCAAACAGGCAGCAATCTTTTGATTTTTCTGATTTTTTATCTTACTACCATCATAGATCGACGATCTATTCGATCCCAGTAGTCGCCAAAAGCTGTTGGTCGAAAATCATGCACAGGGCGGATCTGGATAAGCGAGCCAACGGTGTGCAGGGCTTAGCCCCTCTTTGAGTCAGCAAAGCAAAACTGGTTTATTGCTATTCTACCAGCAGGAATCTATGCAAGTCTCACAGATTCTGCCTTCGGGGGTTTGGGATCTCATCCCAGTAGAGTGTTTCAGGCTGCGAAAAGAAAGGAATGAAAGAGGGAAAAGAGAAAGAACAGATCCGAAGGAAGAAAAGAAATGAATTCCAAAGCAGAAAGGTCAGAAGATTTATGTTTTTGGGTTGGTAGTAAACAGAGCCAAACCTACTTGCATAAATAAACAAAGCAATCTTGATGAGCAAATGACGAGAAAAGTAGATATGAATCCAGCAGATTAAACACATACGAGATCTAACGTAAGGAAGATCTAATGCATAACACTGACTATTGAGCACAAAGTCTTAATATTTGTATTCTATTTTTCTTATTACATTCTGAAAAAGCTCAAAGTCTTTCTCTCCTCACTTCTATTTTCATCTAAAAATGTTCCCCGAATACAACAAGTATTCCAGTATTTATAGAAGAGAGGAGAAGAAAAGCAAAAAAGGAGCCAACAAATATTTACAAAGATATTTACAAAATATCTAAAAGTCATGTTGACTTTTGACAACTTGATGGATGACATCATCCCATGATGCAACATGGATGATGTCATCATTTGTGCTGACACACACTTTAGACATTTCAACAAGAAAGTCGGAGAATAGAGAGAAGAAGAAGAAGAGGAAGAAGAAGAAGAAGCAGCTACTCGTCATCGTCATCCTGCGGCCGAAAGGGGGTTGCACTTACGATCTTTGCTCGAGAGATGATATGTGGGCGAGCGCGGTATTCCAAAAACTTGTTAATCATGGGCCCAAATTGATCCTGTGATGGATCCTTGTGCCGTTCGCTGATTGCTTCGCAAGTCTCCCGCTCGCTTATGAGCTTTTCTGGGAGTTTAGAATAATCTTTCTCCGCCTCGATGAGGAACCCGATGAAGTCCCTACAGGCCAGCAAGTTGTTGATAGATTCAGTGTCAAATGTGACCTCTGGCCCCGTTCCTTGAGAAGCGATCTCCTTGAAGATCCGGATAGTTTCATCAGCTGATCTCATGGTAAAGGAAGGAGTGAGCAGCCCTGGAGACATGTTAAGAACAATTCGCTCCATTTGATGCATCGCATCCAGGGCCTCTTCCTTCACCTTGTCTATCTTTTCCAGAACAAATTCCAGCTGATCTATCGATAGTCAAGTGGACATGGTTTTGTTGAGGGCCCTTGGATGGCGAAAACTCGAACTTGACCGAGATCTTCGGCGAGCAGTCGAACATTTGTTGAAAGGTCTCATGTTGGAGTCTAGCATGATCTAGCTCTTCGATATGGGACCCGCTAATAATACTTGGAGTTCCTTGTTCACCTTTTTGATGTTTAGATATGAATTGACATATTCGGCGATCACTCTTTCATTGTCCTTGAGGATCTGGCTCCTCCAGCGAAAAGCAGCCATACCACCTTTCGATCTTTGAATATTCATTGATTTTCTCTGGTGAGAAGCTCGAAGTCTCGGCGGCGGTCGTGGGAGGTGCACTACCCATCTTACGTAAGGCTTGAAGCGAGATATTTGTTACTGCTCCTTGATAGCCTTTTCTCTTCTTTTGTTTCTGAAGCTTTTGACAAAGGGGGCGTCGACCGCGGAAAGAGCTTCCCCACAGAACTTTGAGAAGATGTCCCCATTGTGACTTGGGTCACGGTAAAATCTGTCAGAGACAGATCCTTTTTCTCTTTGAGGGGATCGGGGTATGCAATTTCCATGATCCTCTCACCTGCAGCACTTTGAGAGAAGCGTGTTACAGGCTTTTGCTTCTTTGCCCCTTTGGCCGGAATCACTGAAAAGTCCATCGGAGCGATGGGAACTTTCCTCTTTTGTTGGCTCAACTTCTTTGAGAGATCCAGGTTGGCCCCATAGAAGAAGGACCGAGAGGCGAGGAGGAGGAGGAGAACAACGGTAGAAGAGGGGAAAACGTGGAGACACGCGGCGGTGGCATTGAAATCATAGCCGAAGAAGTGTCCACGGGAGGAAGGAAACCGCAGCTGAGAGACAGAAAAGGAAGGGAAGGAGCCGGAAATGAGGAAGAAATGGAAGAAGATAAATCGGTGAGGAGGAGAAGATAGACGAAGAGGCGGGGAAAGAGTAGAAGAAGGGGCGGAGGACACGACCAAAGGGGTGGTCGTTTGAGTCACTCGAGGAGGAGAAGAAAGAGAAGAAGAAGGGACAGAAGGGACCTCTGTGGTTGTAGCAATGCCGACATCCTGAGTGGATGGGCGTATGGGACTATCCTCTGCTGCTTCTTTCTCTGGCGAATCCAGAGTTATTACATGTTAAGCGTGTGGAAGGAGGACTTCGGGGCTTCTTCTTGAATGGTGCTAGGTTCACCTTCCACACCTTTGCCTTTTAGCTGCTTCTTGGACCTTGGAGGTGCATTGCCCAATGGGGAGGTTGTGAAATCTACCCCGAGGTAGATCAGCCCGTTCATGCGGCACCAGTGCTCTGTTCTGCGCATAGTCTCCTTGACCCTCTCCTCAATTGTTTGAGGAGCTTTGCTTCTGTCAATGGCCGGGAAGGGCCAATCATCCCCTTCCGTGTCATTATACACCTTGTCTACTTCATCTTCCGTAGTTTGGAAGCCTTTGGGGACAATGGCCACTCCGTATTGGATAATTTCCGCCAATGCTAAGCGAGAATGATCCTTTCTTCTGAGTTCCACCTCGTGGATGACGTCAATGTAAATATCCTCAATTTGAGGGACATGGATCGGATCAAGCTTAGCCCTTGGCAGGCAGCTCCTTGGGTCAAAGGTAGGCCTGGCTGGGAAGTCATGTTTCAAATTGAGCAACTCCAGCTCTGCGAACATTTCCTTCGCCTTGTGATGGGAGGAGCATGTGTACTGGCCCACTGTGAGGGGGAAAGGAGTTCCGCCCTTCTTTCTTTTGAGGCATTTCTCATGGTATGTGACCAGCTGCCTTGATAACTCTAGTAGAATCAGCTTAGGTCCAGCATACCTCGGTAGCCTGGTTGGCTCGCCCAAGAAGTTGACCGCCCTCAGATAGGTAAATGTGGGAAACTGGGTGAACAGGGCCCCCCACTTCTCCACGGTTGACACAATGTTCTTGGTTGTGCGACCATGAGTTAGATTTGGCCTCAACAGGCAAATGATGTGATAGAAGAAAGCATCATTAATTTTGGCGAATTGAGGATGCTTTATTCTCGACCTCGATTACGGATAATATTCATATATTTTGACATGAGGCCAAATTCCACTTCGGTTTAGCCCTGGATAATCCCTCTCCGAAATGCTGCGGCGTAGACTACGTAGGAGTTCATATGGAACACTCCGTTGTGGCGAATTGTTGTAGCTGCTCGGAGATGGTGCTGCTTATTATTTCTCCCCAGCAAAAGCGCTTGCTCAGGCACATTCTTATTCATTGTTTCCAAGTACCTCAGCATCCATTTATGGAAGTAGTGGGCGTCAGAAAGCCCGAAGACTCTGCTCAGGAAAGTAATAGTATCGCTGAGCTCTTCTGAGAAGTCACTGCGGTGGATGATTTGGGGCCACCGGGTTACCACCTTCTTGTTTTTCAAGTAGACTTCGTTCATTAGTTGCATGCATTGGTCTTCATTGTCTTCCCAGGCCTTGATGCACTCTTCTTGGCTGACGGCCACAAAGTGCCGGTGGTGAGGGATGCCGAGCATTATCTCAAAATGACGGGCAGTGAGGTTTATGATTACCTCGCCCTTGCTGTTTTCGACACATCTTGTGTCCTTGTTGTAAGATTGTGCAATCACCATCATGAATTCATTGTTGACGGCACTGACGGGGATTCCTCCGGTGAAATGCAGGGCACTGCCTATTAATTTGTCCATCCACGGACTTCTTGTAACCTTCTGAGTCCTAACCCAGAATTCTTCCATGTCAATGTGACCCAACTCTGAGTCTCTGACATCCATACTGCATTCAGCCTGTGATTCGGGCATCCTGACCCTTTGATATTTGTACTTCATCTCTTCCTCTGTAAGCTTAGCCTTTCCTCTTGGTTTGGTGGGTCTCTTGCTGGATGTAGACATATGTTCTTTTGAACTCAGTTGCTGATCTGCATGAAGAAGAAGCGAGACCCAATCCAAAAAGGTTGAATTAGCCATTTGATCTTCCATTGGAATGTTATCAGAAGAAAGAGTTAGAGATTTTAAGGCTCAGGGCGCAGGGCGCATGAAAAATGCAACTTGCAGGCTAAATAGATAAGGCGCACAGAAAAGGAGTGCTGCAGAGGTTAAATTGGCGCCAAAGGCGCATGGCGCATGGATATTGCATATTGCATTTGATATAGGGCGCATGAGAAGCGCGTGTTACATTGGGACAGGATGCGCCCAAGGGAATATGGCCTGTAACATGTTACATTAGGAAAACTCACCCTTTGGTGCATGGTGTTATTGTGCAATCGGGGATGCGCTTTTGCGCCTTTATAAGGAATACTTAGCCAGCACGCCTCTTAAAAAAACTTTTTGTTGCATGGAAGGCTGGGTGCGCCATGGGCGCATGGAAAAAGGATGCAACATGGATGGATGGTGCGCCATTGGGGCGCGAGTTTCAGCACTTGTAGCACGCGGAAAAAGCGCGCGCTTGAGGCGCATGAGCTCATGATGCGGCGGCCGAAAGAAAGGGTGCGCCATTGGCGCGGATTTTGCTCTTTGTAGCAGGGCGGGTAGATGCGCCATGTAGGGCGCAAACTGTTCTTAGTGTTGCGGGGGTTACGAGACGCGCGCGGAGAAAAAAAGCAGAAAACTAAACTCTTAAAGGGGTTTTACATGATTCTTAGATTTCTTCTCCTCTCTTTTTTTTTAACATGCTCGGTGGGCAAATGAAAGCGGTTAAAACCAAGAGGATTATAACCATGGTTTCAAGAAAATGACCTTCTCAGCGATCTGGAAAGAGGAAGGATAGCATGGGGGGCGGAAAGCAATGAGCGGAGGAGGCTAGGCCAATCACATTTTATATAACAAACCACCCAACAAGCAAGAACCAAACCGGGAACACACCGAGGCCAAAGCACAAAACGCACAAGAGAGAAATAACACCTCTTACGGATATATAGCAAAAGTTGCAGCGGGTCCACGGGGCGATGAAAATGCGATGGAGCGGAGGCATGAAGTTCGAGAATGATCACGTGCTCAACAAAAGTGAAAATGACATTTGGGAGCGCACTCACATATATATATAGAAAAACTGGTCATAAATGCGCCAACCACTTTTTCAAAGGCGCATGAGATTTGTTGTCGACACGGGAAGGGATGCGCCCTTTGGCGCATCAAAGCATCTGCCAACATGAGATAAAGCGTGCGCTTTGGTGCGCCAAATCTATTGTCGACACGATTATGTGCGCCCTTTGGCGCACGAAAAGTTTGTGTTGCATGTTATGCGCCCTTTGGCGCACCAAAGAGTGGCGTAACACAAGTTGTATCCAACACAAGCGCATGCGCCTTGCGTCATGCAAAAGAGACTCAACATCCTTTGGCGCACCGAAAGATGTGTTAACATGGAAAACCATGCGCGAAAGGCTTTTAAGGGCGCATCAAAGGCTAGTGTTACTGAGGATATTTCATGCGCCCGACCAAAAAAAGGCTCGAAAGACTAAGTTCGAAAACTAGATTTCCGGGAAGGGATTTTACAACGTAACAATAATGCAAAACTTTAATCCTAATAGGCAACGATTTGATCGAGTTTTAGGCCACAATATACACCAAACCAACAAACTAGGAATTACAATCCTAATTCGTATTGTGGTTTTCAAAAATCCAAGGCCATGACACTAGAACATTCCATGACTATAATAAATTCATGCAACACTTTCTAGAAGAACAAAGACAACTTTTCATATATATGTTCTTAGCAGATCCTGCGTCACCGGCACCAAATAATTTTATAGGGGCGAGTTTCCCAAAAATGCACCCCTTAAGATCTTCAATGATCTGCTCCCAAATCACAACAACAACAGGTTAAATCCAAATGGGACAAACAAGGGTGTAATGATAGGAAACAACGATCATGAAGCCTCAACTTCACTAAATCTATTAGTTGTGCCACAATTAGGAAGTCAACAGTGGCCCAAGATAGTTGGTTTAGTGGAGTTAAATGCCGAACTACCCATAGAAGCTGTAACCAGGACACGAGAGTATTCCTCTCAGCCAAGTCCAAGGTACCTGCCAGAAATAGATAACATCCAACAAATAGTCGAAAAACCCGTGGGTGCCTATGATTTAATTAGTGATCTAACAAAAACCTTCTCACACATTTCGTTCCTAGACTTACTGAAGAACTCTCCTACCCACAGACTGCTCTTTTAGAGGCATTAGGTTTGGGTCATTTAGTGAACATCACTCCACCCCCCGAAACACAGGTAAACCATATAGACTTTGATATCCACCCTCAGGGCAGCCGGATAGGGATACCGAGTTTATATTCGAAATAAAAAAATGCCAATAGACGCTGAGATTGCACGCCAAGGTGATCTAGCCTTACACTTGCAAGTATGGGTTTATAACAATTATGTGAAACGAGCAATGGTTGATGATGGGGCAGTAGTCAATATAGTCCCTTTCTCTTTCCTCCAAAAGCTAGGGTATGGAGAAACGAATTGTTCCATGACTCGAAATACATTAAGAGGCTATGATAGCCTTAAAGCCACGTCAATCGGAACTATAATACTACCGGTCACCTTAGGACCCAAAACAATTATGACTGAGTTTTATATTATAGATCGGGAAACCAACTATAATATGATCCTTGGCCGACCATGGATACACCGTATGAAGGGCAATCCCTTCTACGTTATTTCAAGAAGTAAGATTCTTGCATTTAGGAAAGGTGTTCATAGCCAAAGGTGATCCAAAACCATTCAATGTACACCTGGCTGACCTAAAGAAAAGACCAGGCGTTCACTCGGAATTTGAACTCCCAACAAACCAACTTAATAAACCCACCGACGCAAAGCCGGAAGAAAAGTTGGTACCTACAATAGATCTTGAAACTATGAGCCTAGTCAAGACGACCCCAGCCCTCAAGGATGAGGCTAACATTGTAGAAACAGTATCATTAGGAACTACTACAAAAATCATTGAGTTGCTAGAACAGGATCTACCAATGTTCTTACCATTTGATTCTATAGGCATGGGATATACCCTAGGTGTTGGTTCTCTCCCAGCAGAGGATCTCTGCATGGTGGAAGTAGAAGATATTAACACAACAAATATCCCAACATCCATATTCCCAGTGAAATATTGGACTCTCCATTTCGATGGAGCTAGATGTCGTTATGGAGCTGGGGTGGGTGTAATCTTTACTTCTCCCGAGGGAAAGGTCCTACCATTTTCCTTTAAACTAAACTTTGAATGTACAAACAACGGTGCTGAGTACGAAGCCCTCCTCCTTGGCCTCATCTTAGCTAAGAGGATCGGTGCTAATAATATCAGGGTGTTAGGAGACTCACAATTGGTAGCAAACCAAGTCGCTGAGGTATATGAAACCAAAGCCGAGCACTTACAGCTCTACAAAATAGCTGTATTGAATTTAAGCAAGGAGTTTGACTTCATATCAATTGAAGCAATCCCACGAGAACAAAATCTTCTCACCGATTCAATAGCAACCTCAGCGTCATGCTTCACTCCAAACAACGAGTTGGAAAATACCCATTTTATGGTATCCCTTCGTACCGAACCATTAGTGAAACAAATGTCAAGCCCTCGTTTAATGAACAGAGATGAGAACAAATCTACTATCCTAGACCACATTGATAGTGAGACAACCACTCTTGATTACTTAAATGCCTATGCAGCGTTACATCTCACCCATCACACAGTAGATTTATCCTTGATCCCGCATTCATCTTCCTACTATGGGAATCCCATGACAGAGCTTCCCCCACAAAAGGAACTCAGCATATACACAATTGAGAATGGAGACGAGTTGGAACTATATCCAACCCCGCCCGAGTTTAAAGAAGGTAACACTTCTCTAATCAAAGAAACAATTGATATTAACATCGGAATGGAAGATGAACCAAGGATATTGAAGTTAGGATCCTTGTTAACTCCATCAGAAGTAGAAATACACACTCGGATCCTCAAGGAACATCAGAAATATTTTGCATTTAATTATAAAGAAATGACAGGGGTTGCACCACACATTGCGGTGCACAACCTCGTCACTAAATCAGATGCAAAACTGATTAAACAAAAATTGAGACCAATGAAGCCCAAGGTAGCTCTCATGGTGAAAGAGGAGGTAATGAAACTCCTCCAAGTAGGATTCATCAAACCAGTCGATTACTCTCAGTGGGTATCTAATATCATTCCCGTTCTAAAAAGAATGGGAAGATACGCATCTGCATAGACTTCCGAGGACATTAACAAAGCGTGTCCTAAGGATGACTTCCCGTTACCATCCATAGACGTCATTGTTGACGCAATAGCTGGATTTGAGATTTTGTCTCTCATGGATGGATTCTCAGGATACAATCAAATCAGAATATCCGAACAAGATCAAGCTAAAACCACGTTTATAACTCCTTGGGGAACTTATTGCTATGTTGTTATGCCATTCGGTCTTAAGAACGCTAGCGCTACATACCAGTGGGCTATGACATATATATTTCATGATCTTATTCATAAAATTATGGAATCCTACATAGATGACTTGTTGGCTAAGGCCAAGAAGCATTGTGACCATCCTAAGTGCTTCGCGTCATTCTTTCACGTCGATAGAATACGGGGTCACGCTAAATCCAGAAAAATGCATCTTTGGCGTAACAAGGGGGAAGCTCCTAGGTTACATTATATAGTCACGCAAGATCGATGTTGACCTAACCAAAATTAGGGTTGTTCTCAAAATGGTCCCACCTTCGAGATGAATCTGAATCGGTCATTTCTCGTAAATGCAGGTGCAATCTGGAGATTCATCCCGCACTTAAGCTTCGTCATCCATCCAATCAACATCTACTTAAGAAAAATTATATTATTGATTGGACCGAAGACTGCAATGAAGCTTTCGATGCGATTAAGGATTTCTTGTTATCACCACCTAAGCCAAACGCCCATTAATTTTATATTCGCGAGCCACCAATGTCTCAAGCTTGCTTCAGATGCCTTTGGCTCAAGAAGACGATGACAAGAGAGAACGCGCGATCTATTTCATCAGCCTAATGTTGCTCGACTATGAAACACGTTATACATAGGCAAAACGAGAATGCCTTGCCATAATTTTCGCAACCAAACGCTTAAGACATTATATGCTAAATCAAGAAACAAGGGTCATTGTCAAAACAGACCATTTACAAAATTTCCTCACACAAGGGTCCTTGTCTAAGAAGGTCGGACGTTTTATAACCTTAATGGGTGAATTTGAATTAACATTCGTAAATCAAAAATCCATTAAAGGAAAAATCATTGCGGATTGGTTAGCTGATAACCCACTAGACGGAGGCAATCTAGTAGATCTAGACTTTCCTGATGAATGTGTATACTACATCGAAACCAGACCTCCTATCTCTAAATGTCCTTGGTATACCGATATTATTAATTATATCATGGACCATACATATCCAAAAGGTGCTACTCTGCAACAAAGAAGGCGGTTACGCATTATCGTAGATAAATACGTCATTATAGAGAAGGTGCTCTATTGTAAAGCATTTGATGGAATGCTTCTACGATGTGTCGACACAGAAGAATCCAAGAAGATTCTCCATGAATCCCACAATGGAATGTGTGGAGGCCACTTCGGTGGCCATGCCACTACTCGTAAAATACATCGGATGGGCTATTTCTAGGCTACTCTAGAACACGACGTAGTAGAGTTTGTGAAGGTGTTATAAGTGCCAAGAATTCTCCCACGAGATCCACATGCCGACACAAGCTCTACAACCAATCGCTACTCCATGGCCATTTTCTACATGGGGCCTAGATTTAATAGGTAAATTCTCTCCCTTGTCTACTTGACGATCACAATTTCATAATCACAGCCACCGAATATTTTACCAAGTGGGTAGAGGCCATGCCTCTTACTACTGTATCGGGTTTTGTAATCGCCAAGTTCATCTTAAACCAAATCATTTGAAGATACGGTGTCCCGCAAATCATTATCTCAGATAATGGGACTTCTTTTAAGAATGATGAAGTTTGTGAATTGTGCAATAAATTCAAAATAAGCCATCATACGACCTCCTTGTATTACCCCCAAGCCAATGGATAGGATGAGGCAACAAATAAAACGTTAAAAGTCATTCTCCTTAAAACGGTGAAAGAAAACAAATGAGATTGGCATTTGAAGTTATATCCGGCATTATGGGCCCATCGAACCTCAATAAGAACACCAACAGGAGTGACTCCTTTCTCGCTAGTATTTGGGGCAGAAGCAGTTCTCCCGCTTGAGGTTGAAATACCTAGTCTCCGTATCTCATTACAAGGGATCCTGGATGAAGATGCTTACAGAGAAGCACGTCTTTCCCAACTAGAAAGCCTAGATGAAGCTAGGTTAGATGCCAAACAACGGCACAGAATCTATGCTGACCGAATGTGCCGGAAATATAACAAGAAGGTCTATGAACGCGACATATATGAAGGTGATCTAGTTCTAAGACTAGACAGTCGGATCGATAAAAAGACCGGCGAAGGAAGGAAATTCCGGCCCAAATGGTTGGGCCCATACCGAGTCACGAAAGACTATGGAAATGGTGCATATCTCCTATGTACGATGGAAGGTGAGGAATTTGGTGAAACAGTCAATTCCCTACACCTTAAACGATTCTACGCGTAAGTAGTGACATTATTTATATAATTATATCTACATTGCATCTTCATATAGTTAGGATCATTTTGTCCACTTGTTTTGTACAACTTTGTGATCGAGGAATTTATTCTTAAAAAAAGCAATTCATTACAAACTTCTGATGGTTTTGGCGTAAATACTCTAATCATACTTCTTCATTTCCATGATATCATCAAACTATTTCAGAATCATTTCATCAAACAAAGTTAGATACGACAAAGTCTTAACGGTAACCATACCAAGATCTACATGCTTGTTCTCACTTTTGGTTTCTTCTTAGGATAGGTGTCTTGCCTATGGTCTGTTCTAGAAGCTTCATCATGTCACATCTATCCCGTATGAATATCTCTTTGGAAGTAAGAGCATGTTGACATTTTACTCAAACAAGCAAGTCAAGTATACATCAAACAGAAAATTTTAAATTTACACATTTCCTTGCCCCACCAACCTTTGGTGATGAGCTTGCATCTCTTACTAGTGACGTAGGGTTGGGAAAGGATGGAAATGCCCTTACTCGCCTATGCCTTTCCTAAGGTGATAAACCCATGCTTCTTACTAGTAGCATGGGGCAAGGTGTGGGGGTCCTCTTGACAAACAAATGTAAAAGGTCATAAACAAACAATTCAAATCTTGAAGTCTTGAGTCAAAAAAAAATGAATCGGATGTCCAAAATTCCAAGAGAATTAAAAATCCTAAAACCTAGATTTTGTCTACCATGTGGCCATCTACGGATCTAAGTCTAGATAAACCGCAAGGCAAGTTGCATCCCAAACTATGGAGTCACTCGAGTGGAGTACGCTTGTAGCATCCTAATTTGGTTCCACCAAAGCTTTGTCTATCTTTCATCACTATCATTTCAACATATTTCACAACTTGTGCCCTTTCTAGCTCTCGGTGACAAGCCCTCGCATCTTACTAGTTGCGTGGAGTTAGGAGTGGGGCAAGTCTATCTGCTCATCATACCGGCTTGTCTTCACCGCTTCGCCAAAACAAATATGAGGTATCAAAATTGCTTAAAGAAACTGAAATTCAAAATCACATCGTGTCTACATTATCATATATCAGCATCATGAAATACAAAAAGAAGGTTAACATTTGTATCATTTGTTCTCCATTGCATACATTCTAAAAAGTATATAAGCATACATCATAGTTTACATGTGGAAATGGAAATGGAAGCAGGGTCATAGATGCCAAGAGTCTGATACAAAAAGAGTATATATATATCAATGGTCAAAATTCCTGTACAATGCCATCATGCGCTAAGCATGGTCAAAACGCTCAAAGAGCCCGGGAAATACAAATGAATCATACAAAATCTAAGAGAGCCAAGTGGCTTCTCAACCCCTATGAGATCCCTCTGAGGGTGCACGCCCATGTCTAGGACTCCAGCTACGCCGGCGCTCTGAGTGCACGGAGGGCTCATGATCCCGAGGAGCAGCTGGTCTCACCATGAGAATGACTCCTCATCAAGCGCTCTGCTATCCTATACCCCACTAGCTCGGTACAGAGGGTAGATACCATCCTAGCCACATGCCAAATGGGGGCAAAGATGTCGATATCTACTACCGATGGCGAGGGCTCCCCATCCACGAGATAGCTCTGCATGGGTCCTCTCCATGGGGATCATCGTAGGTATTGGTGCATACCCTTTGAATCAGGTCTCGCCACTTATCGGCGGTCTCTGCAAACAAAGGAGAAAACGAATTAAAAATAAAACAATAGATAAACACAAGTGTAAACAATAGGAGAGGTGGAAATTAAAGCAAGCAATCCTAACTCAAAGCAAAGGGAAGATAACTTACTCAGGTCACCAGGCCTCCAGGATGGATCTCTAGGGTCAGCACCGCCACGAGATGCCGCCACCGCCGAGGTGCTCCTCCCGTGGTTGGAGTGACGTAGCATCCCATAACGGACTCATCCTCCCCACCATGGGCCTGAAAGAGTGGCTCCTCTGAAACCAGAGTCACCCTCTTTGCACTTTGCTCTACCCTCTCTGCCTACATGATGTCCTGAGTATCATGCCACTCAGGATCACTGTCATCCTCTCCCCCTGACTCGTTGGCCTTGGCCTCAATCTCATCCTCTGTCTCTCCCCCTGTGAACTCCTCGGACTCGGAGTCTATGTCGATGGGGTCATCACTACTCAGGCAAGACCTACGGTAATCTGGTAAGGGTGCACGAGGAGCACCGCCTCTCCCTCGGAATGTACTACCCACCTCGCTGCAATAGGAATGCCGGGGGTAAACATCCGTCCAACCTCGGCCTTTAGGACCCCCTCGACCTCTTGAATTGACCTCGTATACTTGGCACTATCTGGGAAGCATGCCCATGTAAGGTAGGCCAAACTGCTGAGGAACTCGGCCAAAGGGGTGTATCTCCACTCGCCCTACTCTGTCAATGAGCTGCCCTGTGGTGGAGTAGGAAATCAAGGTAAGAGCCTCCTCACCCCATAAACCTGCCATGGCTTGATATGGTGTGGCCTCCATGTCATTAGTGGTCAGTGAAGCAACTGGCTGGTGATGTGCTCTGAGCACCAACATATCTGTCCATCTGGCTGCCCTCATAGCTCCAGGATCTACCACCTCTACACCTTTTCCATAGGGAATGAAGCGCTCGTAAACCTAGCTCATAACTAGGGTCGGGTGGCTCAAAGATTGCCCCTATAAATGGAATACCTTGTACAAGTTGTGGTAGGTAGTCCCAAGTATATCTACTCCCCAGGCATAAATCCAGCCATGTCCCTCGATCTGTGTAATGATGGGGGACCAACAATATAGTAGTGTGTCTCCTCCCTTGTCCCCGATCAATCTCGAGGCAAGGATCCCCATAATAGCCTGGCGAATCAAGGGGATGGGAAAGCTAGGAATAGACCGAACTCTCACCCCCTTCTTCGAACCAGTGGAGATAACTACATCTCCCATGTAAGAGGCCCACTATGCTATCTGGGCCCGTGAACCTGTTGTCTCAAGGGTGAGTCATCTCCCGATGATCGGGACCCCCAGGATATGGTAAACATCCTCCAAAGTGATGGTCCACTCACCTCGGACCCCTGGTAATCGGAAGGTGTTCCGATCAGCATCCCAATAGGAAAATAAGTCACAAAGAATGTGACTAGATGGTGCAACATGTGGGATGCGTGATATACGTAGTATCCCGGCCCTCTGAAGAGTGTCCTCCTCATCCTGAGAAAGGGCATCTAGTACTACTGGGAGCCAGTCACACTCTCTCTCTCGACTCCACCAAATGTACTCCTCCCTCACCTGCATACACCCAAAAACACACAAAACAGAGCAAGTTAGCATCCAAGTGACATTAGAAAAGTCATGAAAACACATAGAAATGCTAAAAATGCAAAACCAATTTCAAACAAGTGTCCTTTTGACATTCTGTGAAGAACCGCCGCCCTGAGCAAGGCGGTGGTTTCGTAATCGCCGCCTTAAAGGCGGCGGTCTTGTAACTGCCGCCCTGAACAAGGTGGTGGTCATGTAACCGCCACCCTGGGCAGGGCGGCGGTCATGTCCTGAAAACCCATGCGGGTTTTATATCCTAAAAAGGCCTAAAAACACCAAAAAAGGACCATTTTAACTAAAAACAAAGCCTACCTAGTAGGCGCCCCCCTAGATGGACCTTTTGAACCTAACATTTTCAAAAATAATCCCCCACAACAAAGATTTTAGCATTTTAAAATTGAGGGGGTGAAAATGATAAATTGAGGAAAACTAACCTATGATCTCACAGGACGATGTTCATCGCGGAGGCATGATCGCTATCCCATCACGAACGTTTTGACTCTACTCTCATAAGAAACCGTCACCGTGGGTCCCAGAGCTCAGAATCAATCAAATCAACATGCGCAAATGAATAGGAAAATGGGCCCACTTTCATATATATAGCAACCTGACTCATTTTGTTTGAATCCCCTTTTCACAGGTTTGGAGCACCGACATAGGTAAGTTCTTACCCCCACACAAATGGTACGTCCTCATTTCCCATTATTTTAGCATTTATTTTCTCGATCTATTTTGTCTATCTGCACTTGATTCCTCTTTTCATTTTACAGGTGGCGGGAATTTTGGATGGCATCATTTCGACACACGGACATATCAGGTATAACTTCCAACCTCCCATTTCGGGACCGCCATACTCGGACCCACCATTTTACACCTCTTTATGGCTAAAACGCTTCTCCGAGGGGACAATATGTACGTACCCAAAACTATAGGGTACTGCACCGCCGAAACAACATAACACGTGCCCCAATGATGATACAGGTCTCTTCGGAAGGTGTTCGGGATCCGGAAAATCCCTCTAAATATGCATTAACATCCCACATGCCTTGCTTAGCCTCTGCGTGCTTTGTTTTTCTCTTTTCCCCTCTTTTCTTTGCTTTTTTCTCTTTAGTTACGAAACCGCTACCCTGATCGGGTCATGTTGCGGTCTCGTGACCGTCACCCCGAAAGCAGGCGACGGTCCTTCACACATTTTCTAGAATGCTCTTTTTAATGCGACTCACGTAATTTCAATGTTTACCAGCTTTTTTTCACCACCTTTGGCTTGCATTAATGATTCTGGTTCCCTGGAATAGTGTTTTGCCATTGTTTATAGTTTAGGTGATCAATTTGGTTTTTACCTTTGGGTGAATGAATTGCTATAAATAGTTGGCTTGTGCTCAAGCAAATGGCCCCTCAAATTTGCCTCTGAATTTCTCATTGCAATAGATTAGTCTTTCATTTTGCTTAGAATTCTTAGCTTCATTCATTGCATGCTTAGTTAGTGTTGTCTTGTTGTTAGGAAGCCACATATCCATCTTGTGCAATTGCTGTTATCACTTCATCCAAATCAATTGGAATGGGATAGTTTGTTTTCAATAGGAAGCCATTAAAGTTGCAGGTTTTGTTCTTCAAATAGGATAGTTTCAGGTTCTGGACATTTTATGTTGCATGACTCACAATAAATCCCGCTAGGAATTGCATAAGCCAAGCTCTGTACTCTTGCGCTATCTCTCTCCTACTCGCATTATATCCAGATCGATTACCTAAGCTGCCTTTGTCCCAATATCTACTTCTATTGATGCTAGCGCTACACGTTTTTCTGGATCCACGTGAGCATGAAGGAGTGAGGAGATCACACTGAGGGGAAAAATCACACACACCATCATATTCACCACTGTTCTGTAGAATCCAGGTTCTAGCTTTCAAAGTTCTAATTAGGAGCATATCAAATAGAGTATCCAATCACTTTATTTCAGTCAATTTTACTTTCTATATTGCCAGGGAAGCTATGGGGATTGATAGTTTCTGAGAGACTATGATTCATTCCTCACTTCTGAGGTAGGATCGAGAGTCTTTCAAATAGATTAAATCTGTTATTTCATTGTTTAGAATAGATTTACAACTGCACACAAGTAGTTATACTCGGTTGCTTTGTTTGTTTTAAATTTGTCATTAGATTAGTTTTCAATTTCTAGATATATTAAAATAGTTTCTCCTTCAATTTCATTCATATAAATTCATCAGAAAAACACAAAAATATAGAAGTTATATATGTTATAGATATACTTCATATAGTTAATTTTACTTTGTTGCAATTGGATTTATATTATTGCCTTTGTATGACAATCACGGGACCTAGAGAGCCTAGAGAATACGTATTCGAGCCAATCGTGCCCCAACCCAATCTCATCACAGCAATAATTGATATTGATCAGAGTCTTAGGATCCAAGTCTTCCGAACAATGACAAACTTACAACAGATCAGCTCACAGTTGAGTGGGTTGAATATAGAGGACGACCAAGCGTATACGTTTTGGTCAAGTCAGCCAAACTACAGATTACCATAGATAACTATTCACATGACTGTAGAAGGGCTTGAAAGAGAGCAAACATTTGGTTGTGATCCTTTGGTCCCACAACCAGACGCAGGAGATACTCTCACAGACATAGATACTAGTTTAAGAATTCAAGTTGCAAGAACGCCCGTGAGATACTCTGAGAAGATCGCACAACTATTAATTCTGAATATAGAGGCCGAGAAGGCATACGACTATTGGGTACTAGGGATTAGAGACTGATTCCACACATGACCATAGCAGGTTTACAACCATGAATCTATGGTTGTGACCCACAAATCCCACAACCCAACGAATCCACAGTCAATCTGACGCGTTGATGCTGGCTGCGCATATTAATATTTAGATATACTCCACTTACACCTATCATCATCAAACAATTATCCTTGTTAGACATAATGGATAATGAAGCTAAGGAGTTCGGACTAGGCTAGAGAATTGCCCATAGAGTCAATTATATTTACCATCCACCCTATGACCTTATCTGGAGACATACATGAAACTATCCTAGGTCATTTTCCATGTATTCCACAACCCATAGACCGAATCACGCCAGAGCTCGATATTGATTGGAGCCTTCGAACAGTCATCCTTTCCGATCAATCTATCACACCAGCTCGGGTTAGGAGGGTCTTCTTTGCTTTTTTATATTCCCATGCTCGCTTGTCACTTTTCCATCATACGAGTGTCCATAGCCCCAAAGACATAGATTATTAGAAATACTTTGAGAGAGTTATTTATGAATTTAATTTTGCTTTTAGCTTTGGATTTTTGATTTGATTGATTTTGTTTTTCTTTAAAAAACTTATTTCAGATCTCTTGTTTGATAAGGGGTTAAGAACCACCGATGGCCCGATGGAAGGATGCGGAAGTGCTTGTGATGAAGAAATTGGCTAGTGTCAACAAATATGTCCAAAATTTCTTCGCAACAATTTTTTTAGATGTTGATTGTGATAGGATCTCTATAAGGTCAATTGTTCTTTAATTTACCAAGATGATGAAATACCAAGGCCAAATGGATACCATAGACATAAATGTCATAAAATGAGTATGAATTGGCTAACAAAAATATCATTTAAGGGATGAACATGGTAGGAACACTTGCGAAAGAGGAGAAAAAAAGGAAGAAAGAACATCCATGTGTATGCAATACCTAATTGCAATGTGTGTTTGTTTACCTTTTTTTTTTTGTTTGAAATGTTTTATCATTTTTGTATTTTTGTATTTGTTGAAAAGGTGGGACCGAAAAGGTCACTCGGCATGATAATATTCAACAACAATGTTAGTGATTTCCTTGATAAGGAATACTAGGCATGTTTTCTTATCAAGAGTCATATTATCCCCAATCTCAATGATCATGGTGATCTCATACTCAATAGATGACTATGATTTATCGTGAAACGTAAATTTGTAAGCGGGAGCATGAGTTCCCTATCCATAGGTTTATACACTTTTCACCATACTTGATGGTTGCATTGATGTGCATTTTTTAATCGCGTTTGATTTTGAATTTTAATATCGTTTGAATTGTTGGGAGCATTGGAGCTCTTAGAAATTTTCATCTTAAGTTGATGACTAAATTGTTTGGTTTTCCTATAAGCTAATAATTGACTTGTCGATCCTGAGAAATGGGAGAATAAATTACATGAATAGAATTGATGTGATAAATGATGGTGGTCTTGCCACAATCATTGATAGAAGGAAAATGTAATGGATGCAAAGGGTACGGTCCAAGAATTAAAGAGGATAGAATACCATGAGGTGTCCTATAGAATGAAGATAAAGGAATACTAAGATGTGACCCTAGGATTGAAGATGAGGGACTTCCTAGTGGTGTCCCACATATAGAAGATGATGGGATACTATGATGTGGCCCAAGAATCAAATATGAGAGGGGTTTAGGATGTGCCCCTAATATAGACGAAGAGGGGCTACCCGAGAGTGCAACACCTGCAAAATAAAATGGTTTACTAGTAGGAGAGCCACATAAAGATGATGAAGGGATTCTTGGAGGTGACCTAAAGATAGAAGAGGATGAGATACTGGAGGATTACCATACACCGAAGATGAAGAACTACCTAGATTTGTCCCATATGTAGAATTTGATGAGATACTACTAGGACATGGCCTAAGAATCAAAGATGATGGGCTACCATGAGGTGAGACATATATAGATGATGTGGGGCTAGTTGGATGGGGGCCACATATAGAAGAAGATGATGGGATACCAGGCCTAAAGATAGAAGAGGATGAGATACCAAGAGGATTACCATACACTGAAGATGAAGAACTACCTAGATTTGTCCCATATGTAGAATTTGATGAGATACTACTAGGACATGGCCTAAGAATCAAAGATGATGGGCTACCATGAGGTGAGACATATATAGATGATGTGGGGCTAGTTGGATGGGGGCCACATATAGAAGAAGATGATGGGATACCAGGTGGTGACCCAAGGTGAGATTACGATGGATGAATCCTGATAGATAAAGAATGATTAGGTAATGAGAAGATAGGCCATGGATCAATGCCAGACCCAGGAATTTCATCACATAATGAAGAATGTGAAGGTGGAAGAATAAGAGGAGGATCAATTTTGATGATCCTAGGATCTTCCTTTATGATCTGAAAAATGAAATCAACCTCTTTCCTGCAATACATGAATGTATCAAGGTCTAAAGAGAATTCTTGCATGTGATCCTCTAAGGGAATGTCATCGTGTGACCCCATGATTTTTGTGATCGCTTCTTCATTCTAAAATGAATCGATCGGTATGGGTAGTTGTTCTTTGACCATGGGAGGTTGAATAGAAGAAACAGTCCAACTGGTGTGGAAGATTGAGAAGATGATGACTCAAGAGATGAAGTAGATTTGGATCTAGATGTCTCGTGAGTAGAAGAAGATGTAGATTTAGAATTGATTGGTATTGGATTTCCTAGAAGATGGTATATTTCTGGGAAACAATGAGGATTGTGTAGAAAATCAACATATGATTACAACATAGGAGTCATATGAGGTGTTTCGATGTATGCATCAACTTAGATGATTGCAACATGGGAGTCAAATTAGAAGATTGTGACATAGGTGTTGACTTTGATGATTACGACATGGGAGTCAACTTGGAAGATGATTATGACATGGGATTCAACTTAGAAGGATTTGGATTGGCCCAGATCTTCAATGGAGGAAGAAGTTGTTGAGGTGGTGAATAAGGAAGGTCTGCAAAGTAATGGAGGACCATGACTCAAGAGCCGAATAAGATATTTTCTTTATGTATGTTGTAGCCAAAAAAATCTTCAAAGGAGGAAGATGTAAATTATGTTACTGATAAGGGGATTCCTACAAAGAAAGGGAGGACTATGACCTAAGATTCAAATGAGGTGAATATTTTTGATGAGAATTTTTAGAATACTGAGGTGAATCCAAAGAATCAAAATAATGGTTTGGAATAGAATTAGAAGAAGAGTGGGAAGAACTTAAATAATAATTAGGATCATAAGCATCCATACCCTACCTCCAACTATGAGATGAAGGTGGGGAATAGGGTACCCATGTAGATTCTCTAACGAAAGAACCAAACGAGGCTTATCCACAATGGGCATCCTTTGATGGGAATATTGAAACTTTTATTCCTTAGTGTCATATGCATAAGGAAACTTGCAATAGTTTGTCATTGTTAGTGTTTACGAGATATAATTTTTAGACCGAGATAGTGCAATTGAACTCCTTCAATTGGAAGTAAGTCTTTTGTCAATTGGGCAACACAATGGAAACCAGCTAGAAATTTGGAAATCATGGGCCCTAGGACAAAACAAGTGGCGTAAATATGTCAAATAGTTATAAATAATAATAAATAATAAATGGTCATGAATCTAAAGGATCAATATGAACTTAAGGACACCAAAGAATAAATAATGACCTACACTAACAAGGTAATACATGACAAGAGATATCTAAGACAATATAATGATGTATAAGACCCAAATCCAGTCCACAAAAACTTTTTTTACTCCCTATGATTTTTAGAGATAGGCTAAAAAATAGTGACAACACAATATCACCACATAGGATAAGTTTGAAATAAACAAGACCTAAATTCTAAGAAGGTGTTGACGTGATCCTCCAACAAGGTACACTAAAACTAGTTTTAAGACACTAACAAAGTTTGAGTCTTGTAAAATGGAAGATACAAATGTGAGCAACGTAACAATGCTATTTGGATATGTTAATCAAGGTTTGCAAGAAAGAAAGATGTTAGTATCAAAATGAAATTTATAGCGATGCTAACAAAGTAACCTCAACACTTACAAAACTCGAGATAAGATTATGATGCAAAAACTATGCCTAATTATATCAAGGAAATATTATGCATGTGAGAAACATCATAATATAATTTAGAGATTTAGGTCAAGTTTCATAATGGAAACAAGATGTAAATATCATAATTGTATGGCTATAATGTGGGCAGTGTAACTAATCAAAATAATTCAATGATAAGACAACCTAACTATAATGATAATAAGTCTCAATATGGGTTTGATACAATAGGGCCTACTATATCATGAAGATGTACCATTCACACTCTCAACACTTGCATTTTGGCATTGTAACCTAGTCATGCAAGTAGACTAAAAAAGTGGAGAACATGATTATTTCTAGTGGTATCCATGTATGTTTGTTTCCTTTTGTCCCAAAATGAAAACAAGAAAACAAAGGAGTAGACCAAGTGGTGATGAAAAATATTTGGTGTAACTTTGGCAGAGTTTCACCTTGTCTTAGGATAAATGAAAAACTAGGAAAAAGTAACACTAAATAGATTTCATAGTCACATGGTTTCAAATTTAAGAAATTCTTTCCTTATTCGAAAAACAAGAGTTTGAATCCAAAAAAGTTTGTCACTTTGTGATATCTCTCAAGTATAATAGATAAGACAAAATTGGCTCCAAGATGACAAGCTTCCTATTAGTTCTCTCACCTAGGTTGTCACAAACTACCTCTGTGAGATCTATTTACCAAGGAATTCTCACTGACTAGTCTTAGAGTATCTCAACTTTACTTTACCCCCTTCAATACAATGAGTAACGAATTGTGTTCAGTTGTATTTTCACTGGGGTTGCAATGGAGGTAACTTTGACTCTAATCTCTCAAGGTGTACTAATCAATTGGGTAGTGTGGAGCACTTTCCCATTTTTTCACAAGGTTCCCTCTCGTGTGAAGTACTTTGGGGTTCCTAGGAGCATTCATCTTGTTATCGTAAGGCTTGTGCCAAAAAACATTTCTCCTATTTAAGTTAACAAGCCATAGCTCTTAATCAAAACCTGTAATACAATGTGATGTATGATGTGTTTTTGGGTTTTCTTATATTTTGGAATAAGCAATTTGGTTTATACCACCATTGGAAACCTACAACACATGTGAATGTTAGAATTTTTTTGAAGAGAGTTCTCCTTTCTTTGGCTAGCATTAGGTACTTCACATAAATGGTTAGTAGTTCAAAAAGATCTACATTATAATAGAAAGAGGATTAAATGTTGTTTTTGGTTCTCAATATCATCCAAGGATGCAAGAGAAGATCATACACAACAAGTAACCTAACTAGTAACTAATAAAATCTTGTAAATCAAATAATCACCATAAAAATTTGTAAATCATGGTTCATTCCCAACTAATCCAAGTGATTTGTTTAGTGAAAAATAAGGTTGTTTTTGGTTCTCAAGATCACACTAGGTGCAAGAGAAAAGCATACACAAGCCTTAGTCCTAGTTTTTATCAAGTGAAAAATATCTTAAACTAAAAGATCATGTACATGCCAAAATGAAATTTTATTCCCTTAAGCATAAAATGAATTATAAATATTCCTACTTACATTAAAATTAGCAAAAAGAAGGTTTAGAGGTGTTTTTCATTCTTAAGATCACACAAAGTATAAGAGAAGAGCATACACAACCCTATTCCAAACTCATAAAAACATGAAAAGAAAATCACTCATCAAACCTTAAGTCAATGTTGTTAGAAATCCTACTCTAAACCAGAAAATTGATAGTAACATCAACTAAAACCCCTAAAAATGACAGAAGTACTAAAAACAAGAAGTTGAAAATTTAAATTTTGAGTCAAGTTTACCCGAGAGTGTCAATGCACCTCCTAGTGCAATAGTGCTTCCTATAGAGCATGATTGTGTCCTTTGAAGCAATAACGCATATAGTTATGTAGAAGTCTACCTCTATCAAAATCCCATAGTTGATCTGCACAGGCATGCCAAGTGAGGCACCAACACACACTTTGAAGTAATGGAGCGGATTACACATAGAGGAACAAATATTTAATGATGCACATGTGTGTCCAGTAAGGCACATGAACATTCAATGGAGCATAAGTGTGTTTAGTAAAGCATATTTACAACCTTTAGAGTGTGAGTGGACCCCTTGGAGTGTAGGTGTAAACCTTCCTATATGTGGTCAAAATATGTATTTTGACAAGAAAAAGTTGAAAAAGATCAAATATTTGACTTCCTGCTGGAATTTTGACAACACTTCACCTCCTTATATCCTGCAAAGAGTATAAAATGTAACAAATACTATTAATCTAGTTTTAAACAACTATCAAAATGAAAATTGTTCTATAAAACTTTGAAAATTACTCTAAAAACTTAGAAGTAATCTAAAATATTGAGAGACTAATATTAAAATATTGAAAGTAATTTAGAAAACTTGAAACTAATCTAGAAAAAAATATACTTAAAAACTTTGAAAATAAGTTAAAAGACTTATAAATGAATGTAATGGGGTAATCTCCCACCAAGCGTGCCAAATGAAGACTACTAAAAGTTCCAAGCAAAGATAAACTAACAAGACTAAAACCAAATAGTCTAATTGAGAAAATTATTATTGAATCTAAAAATAGTTACATAAATGATTAAAGATTAATGGAATGCTTGAAATAACTAACATGATATATCGATCTACCTTACCTAAAGCATGCCTACTTAATATTCAATTAACTAACATATACCTAAATAGATCTAGGAGAAATCAAATTGGGGATTTGTTGCTACTCCAAGGAAGGTGATATAGTTTCTCCAACAATGACTACTAGATCATTTTGGATACCCATCTACTAACCCCATTGAAGACTTGAGGTAAGGATTGAGCTTGGCTATTAATCATATTTCCTATATGATATGCAAATCAAAGCATGGTGTAAATTTTAAACATATGTAGTTTGTCCTTTTTATAGTTTTTCCTTTGAGAAAAATAACATCTTAGTGCATGTGGTACTAAAAGCACAAGGTATATTAAGACTTTATAATCATTATTAAGGTTTACTAATCAAAATTAGTGAATTAACAAGTGATTAAGATGTGAGGAGCCTTAATCAACCACTAAAGGTCAATTAGGAGGCTAGGATAAGCTTTTGAAGCTTACTGAGATGTTGTGTAGGGAAATGGGGTCATTTTGAGTGGTTGGAAGAGGGGTTTGAGCCAATAATAGGGTAAATTGACCAAAACAAGGGAAAATAAGTCTAATTAGCTAATAATCACTAATTATTTGTTTGGAAGAGGATTTTGACTTATGATTTTTCATAAAGTGGCATCCTGAATGTGAAAGAGGATAGGTAATCAAAAAAGCGTTGTTAATTGACCAAAATGGTAAGAAATGTTAGTTAATTAGTGGAAATCACTAATTATAATGAAAATGGTAAGAATGAGAGTTATTAGTGTGCATTTAGCAATAAGATTGCAAAAGTGGAATTTAGGTGGCTATAGAATCCATCAAATCTCATCACCTGGAACACTTCTATATATTGTTACTGCATCTCCATATTTTCCTTTTGCATCTTGAATGTCTTTTTCATATGCATTATGATGCGAGCATCTAGGATTTTAGCACACACTTGACCAAATTAGTTACATAAACTTCTCAATGTAACCACTACTAACTAGTTACATGTTTGTTCTTATCAACTCAAAGTGACTCAAAAGCTTGAAAATTTTGGATGTAAAAGATCAAATAAGCTAATGGAACCTTCTCAATAGGTTTAAGAGTCTCTTTCCATGCTAACACATTTCCAATAACTAAAATTGGCCACTTGATTTACCTTTCCTAATCTACCAAATATGGCTTCTTGAGAACAATGATGTTTGGAGGTTATGGGTTGGAGAAATATAAAAGTCACCCTATTAGAATAAGTACACTTTTGGACACATTTTTAGGAGTTTGAAGTGTAGATAAAAGTTTTTTTTCCAAATCTCCTTACAAATATCACTCCCTTCACAATCCTCTCTCTTAGACCAACTAAACCTATGTTTCTTAGGGTTTCCAAGCACCACTTCAGTGATAAGTGAACTTGTAACTATTCAAGGCTTCTCATTATCTTTGTGACACCTTTCTAATATCCTAATGGGGTTTGATAACTAGGAAAAGGGTTTTGATTAAATACTCACCTTGGGAATACAATCTTCTAGCCTATAAATCTATCTAAGTCTAGTTTTATTTCTTTTCTGAACATTGTTAGAGATTCCTTGATTTGTAGTCACCTTAATAAACTTATAACAGAAACTCCCAACTTTCTTATTGACCTCTTGGAACTATGCAACTGAATTGAAGGGCTCTACAAACTTCAAAATAATCTTTTCTGTCCTAACAACTCAATCTTCTCTTCCGACTGACTATGACACCACCCATCACAAATTATCTTTCCAACAATGATGAATCAAATTGATTCTTATTGAAATATATTTTTAATCTTCCAATGATTATTATTACCAATTTTCAGACCTTTCCATTAGTTAGAACTTAAATTAGATGGGTTTATATTAGAGGATCATGAGTTGAAGGTTGAACATGACTGACACAAAATTTTGGTACAAATTGATCCCTCAAAACATAATGCAATGATTTGATTATTTTTGCAATATTTAGGTGACCCACTAATAGAGATAAGTTCCAATTTTTAAAACATTCCATTGGTTAAAATGTGAGTTTGGTCAATTTTCCACTTGAAAACACTAGCTTCAAGGAAAACTAGACTGTAACGGCTGATGGGGTGAATTTATTAGTTTATTTTATCATTCATATTTCTCTACCAAATTAAAATATTTTAAAACATTTCACTCGATTCCCAAATGTTTTCCAAACCCTTAACACATCTAGAACTATTCTTAAATTCCTCTATAAGTTGGTTTTACCTATGATTTATACTATACCTTTTTGCCTCAACCTTCATAGTGTCGATTAAGCTTCACACCTTCCTCATTCAACTTTCCTAATTATTCATTCAACTACAAAAAAATGCAATCACGTGACAAACATACAAAGCATACAAGAACACAATTTAGCTGGAAAACACAATCAAACTATGTATACTAAAACCAAAAAATTTTCTTGAAAGTTTCTTGGAGCTCCAAGTCTTGTTTTCCATGATTGATTAATATGGAAATATAGTTAAATAATATATTAAATACCTTATTTCTTGAATTATTACGCATAACTATCCCCCATGGACTTGTGACCAAGTCATATGAGGGAGTTATTTAATAAGAAAGGCTTTAAATAAATATTAAGAGTTATAATATCTCAACTAGCACCCTAATGAGGCTTGGAGACTCAATTATGACCTAACCCAACTAACACTTGCTTGAAATACACCTTATTACCCCGTACACTAGCCTAGAGTTCCAAAATTAGCTTTTCAAAATAAGTGAAAATGGAGGGAAACCTTAAAATTTTAAATTTGAACTTCAAGAGACAAAAATAACATCATGCCTAACCTATAGACACTCCTAAGTACTTACACAAACCAAAATTTTGACTTTACATGCCCTTGTAGTGATGCCCGTACATCCTACTACCAAGGGGAGAAAAGAAGCTTGCATGGAGTTGGGTTTGTAAGCTGATCTCTACCCTTCTTCCTTTTCTTCCAACAGATGATGATCCTCTTGAAGGATATCTTGATTGCATGCCAAGCTTCCCATGTCTTTATCATCTCTTCCATATTGTTCACCAACCTCTTCATCATTGCATTTATCATGTTTTTTCCCAATTAAGTGATCTTAAGGCTATATTGAGTCTAGTTTATCTCATGTTTGAAGTCATTCACCTACTCCATGGTTAAATAGGATGAGTCTCTTCAATTTATTATTGTTACATTGCCTCTGTCATCCTTTTATTTTCCCTTTTTTCTCACTCTCAAGCTTGGAATAGACTTAAATGCATCTTTTCTTGATTTTTCTTCTCCCATACTAGTTACTATACTTGTAAATATCTCATTCAAGAAGATGTTAGGAAGAAAACATGAATTAACAACCATCCTTTGGCTTCTCATTGCTTCTTCATGATTGCTTCCTTTATTTCCTTGACTTTTTCTTTCCTCTTGAACTATAGTTCCATGATTTTTAGGAATATTTTCATCAATTTTTAGACTCGATTGATTCCTTGTTCTTCCATACTCTTCTCTTTGTTAAACCTTGTTTGAAATTTGTGCCCTTAAGACTTATGATTGGACTTCTTTTTGAATGTGATCTACATATCCTTATTTTTCATCCTTCTTTCTACCTCCACCTTGAAAATTACCTTATATTTTCTTCATATTATTTAGCAAATTATTCATTCCTTCATTCAATTTATTCACACCTGCACATTCAAAACTCAAGACAATGTTAACATAAAATTTGGAGGCTTGCATGTATCTTCTCTCTACCTTATACCCCATTCTTACTCATTCTCTCTCATATATTCTCCATTCATTGCATTCACTATGCTCATATCCATCTCACTTTTTTCATCATCTCTTGCATCATCATTGACTGATTCATCCTTAAGTAGACCTCTCTTAGGGTCCACAAGTACTTGTCCTTGTACTTCTCTTTCTTCTTAACTTTCATGTTGTTTCCCTTCTTTATTTTCCCTCTCATTCTTTCTCTTGAATGCTTCTTTGTACTTTTCACCATGTTGGCCATCACGAGGTTCGAAAATAAATCTAAAGATTCTTCCAAGACCGTGTCTAACTCTTTTCACTCTCTTTAGACCTCTTCTCTGTCCCTTTTGTTTCTCTCTTTCATTTTCCTCACTAAAATTACAAAACTCTTCCTCTTCAAACCTTTTTTCCATATCACAAAATGAAAATTTTATTCATACTTCATACTTGTAAAATTAGTTATCAAATCAGGTTTTTAAGGCTTAAAAATATTCATCATTTTATTCTTACATGTTTCCTTTTCTTAATCAAATACATCTTCATTGATAGCATCATAACTAACCCTTCCCGAGATTCTTTTCTCCTTGGATAGGAGTAAGTGTATGGCTGAGCATTGTTGGGGATGTAAAAGGATATGTGTTGTTATTCCCATCATGCACTACTTTCCTATCATATTGACATGCTCTTCCCAACAATACATGATAGACACCATTGGCACCGAATCACACAAAACCTTTTCTTTATACCTCCCAATCTGAAATTCAACTTGGCATTGTTCCCTAACCATAACATGATGTCCTTTTTACATCCACGATACTTGATATGGATTGGTGTGCATAGTAGTTTTTAATCCAAGATTCTCTACTAGTTTAAAATACACAAGAATATCCATACTTCCACTATTAATAACCATATTATAACATCATCCTTTAGCTTTAAACATTTTTCTAAAGAAACACCTTCTTTGAGTCATCTCATTCACTAGTTTTTTTGGTTTAAAAATTACTCTTATACATAAAAGTTACTTACCTCTATCTTATACAATCTGATCAAAAACTCCATTATCATCCCTATATTCATCCCATAACACTCATGCACCTTGTGTCCTAATTTTTTTGAAAATTTTATCATTTACCTTCAAAGGGTAATCTTTTACTTGTCCCATATTTATGCATGTAAATCATCTCACCTCTCATTTGTTTTTGAGTTTCCCCCATTCTCTCTAACTTGCTCAACATAACTATCATCATCCTTTCCATCCTTGTTTCCCAATCCAACTTCTTCATTTAAGCTACTTACACCATGTTGTCTTTTACCTGCAATCACTCTAAAAGAAATATTTCTTGTTTCCAAGAATCAATACATGCTATGATACCACTATGATGCAGAACATATAGGATCTTAGCACACACTCAACTATATTAGTTAGATCAAATTCTCAATGTAACACCTATTTAAGGGTTTGAAGTGTGGGTAAAAGTTTTTGTTCTAACTCATCTTACAAAGATCACTCCCTTCACAATCCTCTCTCTCTAGACCAACTACACATATGTTGATTAGGGTTTCCAAGAACCACTTCAGTGATAAGTGAACTTGCAACTATTCAATTCTTGTTATTATCTTTGTCACACCTTGCTAATATCTTAATGGTTTTTGATAACCATGATAAGGGTTTAGATTAAATACTCATCTTGGAAAGACAATCATCTATCTTCCAAATCTATTATAGTCTAATTTATCTCTCTCTCTGAATACTATCGAGCTTCCTTAATTTTAGTCACCTTCAAACTTATAATAGAGGCTCCCTACACTCCTCTTGACCTTTTGGAACTATGCAATGGAATCTAAGGGTGCTGTGGAATTCAAAATGATCCTTTCTTTCTAAAAAATCATTCCTCTCTTTCTAACCTGGTTGTGACACCACACTTTGTCATGAAATTCTCTTTCCAATAATTATGAATCGATTGATTCTTGTTGCAATAGATTCGTAAGCTTACCAAGATGATTATTACCAATTTTCATGCCTTTCCATTGGTTAAAAATTGAATTAGATGGGTTTATGTTAGAGGATCATGAGTTACAGGGTAAACACAACTGACACGAACTTCTGGTAAAAATGTATCCCTCGATAGATAATGAAACAATTTGATTATTTTTGCAATAGCTAAGCAACCCCTTAAGAGAGATAAGTTCCAATTTTTAGAATTTTTTTGGTTAAAATGTGTGTTGGTCAATTTTCTACTTGAAAACCCTAGTTTCAGACAAACCAAACTATAATGGTTGGGAGGGTGAATTCATTATTTTCTTTGATATTTCCTCTTTCTCTTTTGAATTACAAGGATTTATAAGATTTCCCTCAATTCTTAGATGCTTTTTAGATCCTTAACATGTCTTGAATTATTCTTAAATTCCTATACAATTTAGTTTTACCTATGATTTATACTATACCTTTTTGCCTCAAGCTTCACTGTGGCAATCAATTTGTACTCCTTCCTCATTCAACTACACATTTCCTATTATTCATTCAACTGCAAAAAAAAGGAATCACATGACAAACATACAAAGCATACAAGAACATAATTACCTACAAAACACGATCGAGCTACCTACACTTTGAAACAAAAATGTTTACTTGTAAGTTTCTTGGATCTCCATGTCTTTTTTCCTTGATTGATCAATTTGAAAAAATAGTTACATAATGCATTAAATACCTTATTACTTGAATTATTTCTCATAGCTTTCCACCATGGACTTGTGACCAAGTCATATGAGGGAGTTATCTAATAAGAAAGGATTACAAACATGAAACAAGATTAAGAGTTATAATAGCTCAATTATCACACTAATGATGCTTGGAGACTCAATTATGACCTAACCCAACTAACACATGATTTAAATACACCTTATGTCCCCCTGCACTAGCCTAGAAAGAAAAAAATTAGCTCTAGAAAAAAAATTAAATAAAAAAAATGAAGGGAAACATTCAAATTCAAATTTCAAACATCAAGATCCTAGAAGAACATCATACCTAACCTATATACACTCCCAAGGACCTAAAAAAACCAAAATTTGTACTCTACATGCCCTTGTAGTGATGCCCCTACATCACATTATCACTTTGTTGAAATTGTATTATAGAAATGTACTTTTAAAATGATTTTTAAACTTTCAAACATTGGAAAATATTTCAATCATACCTCTGAATCTACATAGTCTTTTCACACATTAAAATTATATAATTTTCATCATCATTTCCAAACATGAGACAAGTTTTGACATTAGTATTATGAGGATGTACACGCTTCATCATTTTCATGGTTTCTTTTAATTTGGGTGTTTCTCACTTATATTTTTCTCTAGAAGCTCCTTGATGATTGATCTTCCCCTAAAAATATCTCTCCATAAAAACATTCTAAGAATTTCACCAAAAATTATGGTCACCTATCTTATTATTTAGTGATGAGCCCTCACATATTACTACTTAGGTAGGGCTGAGATTGAGGGAAAATGTTCCCTCCCAATAAGAAAATGAAAATCAAAACTAAATGAAAACAAAAATATAAATAATATATATACATTCTTATTACAAATAACCACACTTTTTGTCTCTCCTAGTCTTTGGTGGTGATCCCATGCTTCTTCTTTGTACAATGAAGTTGGGAAAAGAGAAACATACCCTTACTCACCTACATTTTTTCCTCGGTGATGAGCCCATGCTTCTTACTAGTAGCATGGGGCAAGATATAGGGATCATTTCAAAAATGAAACCTTAAATAAATAAAAATAATAAGATGAAGTGCTTAAAATTTTGAAATTACAAAGAAAATGATTCATATGTGCATGTTAGGAGAGATAATCATTCCTTAACTAGATATTTTCAATCAATAAGCCATTTACAAATATAATTCTAGTCAAAATTTATAAGAATAAATCACTTTGAACTTGGTTAGTTAATCTTGATTGGGGTTGAGTTGTGGGTTTCTGAAAAATATTTGTCAAAATTCATGTCTCTTGAACGTCATCTTCCATACACTCTTCAATCATACATCTCACATCCTTCTTGGCTCTCGATGATGAGCCCTCACATCTTACTAGTTATGTGGGGTCAAGAATGGAGTGAGATCATCTTATCATAACATTATATTCAACACATTTTTTCAATGGAATAAAAATGTTAAACATTTTTGAAAAATAAATTTTCTTAAGTACAGTTTGTTATGATGTGTGTATCCATTTACCACATTACTCTATCATCCATAACATATATTCAAAAATCACAAAACACCAAAATTTCTAACCATATGAGAGTGCCAAAATTAAATAAAACATAAGCAACCAAATTTGCAAAGGGATGCCAACAAAAATAATTGCATACATATATTCATGTATCAATGTTTAGTAAAATTCCATCACACCTTTGAAGGGAAAGTGTGGTAAAAATGCTCAATCATGAGCCGAAAATTTACAAAAAAATGATACACAAGCAAAAATGAGACTAAGCAATAAAGTCACTTTGCCTATCCACCTCTTTGAGCTCCCTTACGACCACTTCAACTACAATTTTTTTAGAAATTATTCTCAAATGAATTCAAAAGTAAAACCTAGATTCTAATGCAAAAATACCAAATATCTCAATCCTAATTTTTTCTAAACCCCTTCCACTTTCATTGGGTCCATCACCATACTTTCCATATACCCACCAATTTAACTTTTCTTGTGCGTGACATGATTGTAGAAAATCCAGAGCTTTAAGTTTAGCAAACTTGTAAAACATGAATGATTTCTAAAAAATGACATATATAACACATATTTGGTTTTTAAATTTTCTTTGAGTGAATATATGTAGGGTTGGCACAATCGAGCAGGTATATTTCTCATCCCCAGGATATGGTAAGTAATCTTGTCTTTTCAATTTCAAAATATTTTACTAATTTTATCTTATAGTTGCATTTGATTCATACTTATCTTTTATATGTAGCGGGAAGGTTGGAATGGTGTGATTTTAATACAAGATCAAGAAAGGTAATATTCCTAACCCTCCCACTTGGGAGCGCCATACTTGAAATCCATGTTTTACGCCCATTCATGGCTAAAATTATCCTCTCAGAGGGCAATATGTATATACCCAAAAATTACTTGGTGCTACATTGAAGGACACGATAAGTATCCAATGATGAAAGAGTTCTTTTCCATAATAACGATGAGTTCCATATCCTCTCCTTTTTCCTTCATTGTTTTGACTCATTTATCCGTGTTTCTAAGATTGTTCACATGTCGTGTTCTCACAAGACACTTTTATCCCTTTTGCACTTGTTTTTGGCTTTAAGTTATGTAACTTCCACGGTCATGTGTAGAATGGTGATTCTGTCAACTTTACCCATGCATTTCAAATGCATGTTTTCTAACGTGTGTATCCAATTCAGAGTGATTTTCTCACCCATTTCTTGGAAATTTAGCTTGGTTTTGGGATTGTTGGAATCGTATTGATTTTGTCTTCCTAATTACTATGTTTATCATGTTTTCCCCTCATCCGTATGTGTGGTCACTTCTCTATTGACACTTGTTTAATACTTCTTAATCCCCATATTTTTATAACAACCCATATTTCATTCTAATTTTGAGGTTGGATTTTGGTGATTTTATTTGCAAAGTTATGTTGCCAAAATCTTGCTAGGACTAAACAAGAAACCAATTCATTTCCATGTTATTTCAAGTACTACATTCTACAAGTTTTCTTACAACAAGTCAACTACAACTACAACCATATTTTTGTTCATTTTTCTACAAGATATTATTATACACATTGTATCATATGGAGTTCATATTTGGAAAGGAAAAAGGAAGGTGAGGAGACATAATAAACCACCACACATGGAAACTATCACAAATAAATGGTTTAAGGTTGGGGATGTATTGATATTTTTAAGATTTCAATTTATTATTTTTCAAGATTATAAGAAATAAAATTAATGTAAAGTGGTATAATTTATTACTTCTTCATTTCTAGTATTGTTTATGTATGAACAAATATTCAATTTATATCTTCTTCCCTACCTATCCATGTGGATCTGCAAGGGAAAAAAGTTGTAGTAAGAGTCTTATTCTGCATTTCTTCATTTTTTTCTTCATTGCTAATCATACATATAATTTATTTTTATTTTACTGAGGAAAGTTCGGGTGAATAAGAAATTACTTATGAGAATATTTCTTTCTTTCCACGAACTTGAAGTAAAATTAATTAGAGGAAATTTTATTTCTAGAATAATAACTATAGATTACATTTCATGTTTAAAGTAAATCTAGCTTCACAATTCTGCAACAGAGGAGTAGCTACATTCGGTTATTCTTGGTTTTACTTAATTTAATTAGTAGTAGCACTTAATTTAATTTATTTCTGTGTTTTTCGATGTATATTGTGTTTTATTTTAATTAATATTAAAAAAACAAAATCGTTAGTTGTTTAGTTAATTTCTTTCAATTATTTTCTTTCTTTGAAAAATAGAGTAAATGGTTCATTTCATTTTATTTAATTAATCGGGAATGAATTTGGTTAATCAAAAGATTAAACACACTTGTATTTTATTTAAGATGAATTTACTTTCTTTATTTATTTAAAACAAACTTTTAGTGTACTTTAGAATTAAAACCAAAGCAAACAATCAAGCCATTTGGAATTTAAACTACTCATTCTTAGCCTCTATTTCCCCTATTGCCAACTCAACTATTAGGAATTCATGCTACCACTTTTTAGCCCCTAATTATCCTTTATATTTTTATCAAACATCCTTTCAATCCTACACATTTTGGCTATCTTGACAGAACCTCGAGAAGTCGAGTGTGTCTGAAATCACATGTTTATTTTCATGTGTACAATCACCTGGCCCTCCATCATCTTTGAAAATTTCTTCACCTCATTTGATGGTCCACATCAAATAGCTTTCATGTTATCCCCTCTTTGTACATAGTTATGCACTTGAGAATACAAAAACACTAATATAATAAAAATAAAAATAAAAAATTAAATAATTTCCATAATAAAAATTAGGACCTTTTTATCTAGCATATATTGTTATCACTTTACATTATGCATGTTCTTTATCCTTCTGTTTTAATAGATAACATGTTTTATCTCTTTACACAAATCCACTCTTGAGGTATGATAAGCATGATGAAGGACATAGAGATTGAAAAATGATTATAGGAGCTATCGTTGTTCCTTGCATACTTTTTTTGGGGACATTTCTCTAGACAAACCAAGTGTTATTATTTCATTATAATGTCATTTCACTTCCTTGTTACACTTGATTACATACATTTTGTATTTTGTATTTCTGTAACAAATAAATAGTAACAAATGTATTGTGTGTGATGTTGACACATTTTTTTATATACTCCTATATATCACTTGTTATGTCATTTCATCACATTATGATACTCTTTTTTTTTCCAAACTTGCTTGTTAGTTGTGTGTAGTTACTTATTTTCTACTCTGATTATGGCCCAATGGCCTTACTTTTCTTGCAAACTGTGGGTGTCCCATGTTTGTGGCATCATGAACTTCTTGATTTTATTACAACACCATAGGTGTCCCATGGTTATAATCATTCAAACTTTTTGCATGAATTTTTTTCATTGTTATCTTTGCACTTCTTTCTACTTACACATGCACTATTATTTTTGTTGTTACTATTTATTTTTTTACATTGTTTCTACTATTATTATTATGTATATTATAGTGCGGCATGATATCCATCATGCACATCCTATTTGCAAGTAAAAAATTATTCTTATTGGCCTCAATATCATCCCTTCATTTGTTTTCTACACATGTTATTAGACTTATCAAACATGGTTATACATATATTATTTTGATCCATGTTCTCAAATTCTTTATCACATGTTCCTTAAAAGAGGGGGAATTCATCGAAGTGCATTTTATACCTATAATAGACATAGATAGAATTGTAGGACTATACACAAGAAAGAAAATGTTAAAATTACTCATAAACAACACCCGTAACATAAATTCAACAAAGAAAACACAAGGTCAAAAATGTGTAATAATATCATGACCATGCATATGTTCCTAACCCATTTCTAAAGTTTTCTCTAGGGGCAGTTATATTAACTTTCTCACTAGTTTCAAATATTCACTTACAACCATATGCTTTTGACACAGTTTCAAACTTGGATGAATTAGTTCAAATTAGTTTCGAGGAGGCATAAAATGTTGCATTCCTTCTTCTTCTCAAAAACACTTACTTTCAATTTCAGTTTTAAGATTTTTGGATGCATGGGTCTCCTTTCTCTATCTACATTTCAGCATATTTCTTTTTTCATTTTCTAATTCTTTGAGTAGAACGTGGGGAGAGTATGGGGGAAATCCATTATATTTTATAATTTGTGTCTTAATTTACAAAATTGGGCCTAGATCTATCTCTGGCGGTGTGGTTCACAAGCCATGAAAGGTATCAAAGTGAATAAGCTCTTCTTAGGAAGTCCTTCTTATCCTCTAAAAACTTAAAGGGTAAGATATCATAGTTTTTGAATGGCATTAATACATGGTATTATTCCTACATTGGGTTTTTTGGTTCCTCAATATTATTCTCTCTCTTTGACATCTGTGTGTTGGGTTCAATACACCTAATAATCCACTATCTCATTAGTACCATTGGGGACTCATCATCCCTAATCCTTGGGAAATGATCAAAATCTGAATCTCTAAGTACAAGTAAATAATGGGAAACTCCTCCCTCTACAAAACAAATAGGTGTACTTCTTCCACATTTTACATATCTTTTTTTCACTATTTCCAGATTTAAGATTTTATTTACATTACATCTTTACATTTGATTTAAGTTTCAATCTCTTATTGTCATTAATTAATTATTAATTACAATTAGCTTTCCCTTCCATTTAACCAATAAATCAATATTTAATTGATTTAATCCCCTTCTAATAGCCTAAATCATACTAATATTCCTCTAATTAGCTTCTATAAGCTTACATCTACCTATTAGTTAATCACCTTTGATTAATTAAAACACCCCCAACTCCCATGACTTGCTAAGCATAAATTAAACCCTTCTAAAGTAAGGTTACCTTTTATAAAGCAACCTTATCCATTCCTAATCATGTTTTACCTTTATCCCACATGCAAAGGGATGAAGTGTTTCCTTTATCCATTGGGCTATATAAGGAGCCCTCCTTCTACCTTTATACCTACACCTAAACTTCTTGAGAGAGCAAATGCAAAGCATATAGAAAAAGAGACTAAGAGCTTGCCTTTTGTTTTCTTGAGAGGTCACCATTGTTAAGAGCTAAGCTTCCTATTCTTGCATTCTTTAAGGATCAAACAAGCAATTTTTGATTGCCATTGGAGCTAAATAGGTCCATTCATTTTGTTGGTAATCTAGGAGAGTAGAGATTTTGAATAGCATGCTAGTTTTGATCTTATGTTTTCAAAGTTATGATGTTTAGTATAGATCTTGTTTAGCTCTTTATCTTGATGGTGCTTAGGCTTTGTCTTAGCTAGATTATAGAACTATTTTTAGGTGGTAGTTCTTGCTTCATTTAATTTAGCTTAAGCAAAGTACACATGCACACATTTGGCATGCCGGTGGGACACTTAGTCCCATGGCATTTTAGTTTAAGTTTCATTGTTTTGGCTAACTTTTGATATGCACATGTAGTAATTAATGTCCATTTTCTTGGAATTTTTGCTAATTTGATATGTGTAACTTCTTGTTCATAGCCATCATTTTAATGGGTTGTTGCCATTTTAAACTAACTTGTCAAAATTTGAGATATTGTGAGTTTTCTTGTGTTTTTTTCCGTATTTTGGTTGCAGGTGTGGCGCAGGCACATTTTTAGGAGCGCAGGCATGGTTTTTTTGGCACACACACTCTCTCAGTGGCAGGCACACTATCAAAACCTGGTTCTCTATTTATCACCCTAGCGCATGTGCACTAACCCCCCCACACACACACCTACCTAGCACACGTGATGATGCACTAACCTAGGCATAGACATGTCATTTTTCATATTGTACCTTCACTACATTTTAAAACTTGTCAGATCGGGTGCACACACCTAACCAGAGCACACACATTGTTTTAGTGGTGCAGACACATTTTTGGTGATACGGACATGTTGTTTGAATCTGGGACTATTTTATAAAGTGGTGGCACACACGTTTTTCCAGTGCACACACTTTTCCATGGTGCACATTTTCCCGGTAGTGCGCAAGCATTCTTTTCTTTTCCCATTTTTTTCTCAAGGTGGTGCATACATTGTTTTTTGTGGCACACACCTCTCTGGTGGCACAGGTGCATGGTAAGCCAAAAAAACACGCAGAGTAGCAGCATACATTGTTTTCATGTGGCACACACACTCTCGGGTGGCGCAGGTGCACTTATAATTTGAAAAAAAACAGAGTGGCATATATGCCCTAACCCACATGCGAGATGCCAAAAAAGGGGCAGTGTCCTTTTGTATTTTTGAAATTAATGTGTTGAGGTTCTAACATTCTTGCAGGTTTTATCTAATCATATACTTGTCTTTGCAGGCTTGTTTTTACATGTTTTACTTGATTAGATAAGATTTTGCATTGTTTACTTATAGGAATAAGATCACGTATGCTCTTCCCTCATCCCTTGGGGGTGATCTTGGGAATCAGAAATGATTCTTAAGTCCTTTTGATGCTTTGAGGTTGTTAGGAATATTTGAGTTGGAATTGGTTAACTTGGCATAGTTGAATTAAAGTGTTTTTCCATTTGATATCTTTTTGGATTTTGAAGACATCACGTATGCTCTTCTCTTGCATCCTTGGATGATCTAGAGAATCAGAAATGGTGCCTTCTCTTTTGATGGAAAACTACTAAAAATCATCATACAGGACCAAAATGCCATCGCTTGTCAAAGAACGGAGGAATCAAAACAAAAAAAAAAAAACTAATACAATTGTTATACAGGTTGCCAAATGGTGTTCGAGAAAACCACACCTAATTAAAAAGATAAAATGAACAACATATTCAAAACATTGTATTTGCAGGTTTTGGAAAAGGGTACGTCCCTCTCCGCTCAACTGGAACATAACCCCTTTGGCATAACGCCTTAAGCTACAACAATGGGGGTGGTTCCAGGAACCCCAAAGTAGTCCACAAGAGGGAACCTTGTGGATGAAATGGGAAGTGCTCCACACTACCTATCTGACTAGTGATTCCTTTGTGAGATAGAGTTACAAGTTGTCCCTATGTGACCCTTTTAAGTACACGATGGATGCATTTAATGCCCACTTTGTGCTTGAAGGGGGAAAAGTCGAGATACTCCCAAGATAGTCGGGACTATTTGGGTAAATCATCCCACTCGTGGATAATCTTTGTAACACCTAGGATGAGAGAACCACCTAGGAAAATATACTTTGGCCAGGAGCCCACTTTGACCATTCTAAAATAGTGTTGAGTTGTGAACCATCTTTTTATTGTGAAACATGTGTGACGCGTTACTTTCGCTTAGTTTTTACTTGCCTTAGGGTGAGGTGAAACTCTGCCAAAGTGAAGCCAACATTTTTCATCCCATTTTTTATTTACTTCCTTCACATTCTTTTGACACTTTGTTGATCAGAAGGAGAGTGACTACCTTTGTGTTACCAATCGATTGTTTCTACCACTTTTTTGTCCATTTACGCCCATCCATGTTTGCGGTTGGGTAAGTTAAACATCTAAAGTGCATGCGAGACATATTCATATCATTGGTGGCCATTGTGATCTTGATACCCATGTCAAGATCATCATTGTAGTTAGGCATGGTTCATCATCTTGAACTTCCTTAGAAGGGTTAGCTTGTTTGTATCGTATCACTACAATTTTGATATTTACGTCTTGTTTCTTGTAAACTCGACATAAATATCTATATTGTAAGGTTACGCTGCACACATTTTTAACTATTCCTAGCTATACTTTGAGCTCTTTAGTTTGATTCTATTATTACCTCGATTTTGAAGAGTGTTGGGTGTTACCATTTGTGTGTGTTATATCAATAGCACCTTGATATCAATACCTTACTTTCTCACAAAGTTTGGTTAACATATCTTGGTGATATTGTTGTGTCATTCACAAATTGTAATTGGCACTTTTTGAGATATAGGTCTTAATCGAGTTTGAGCTCTCTAGTATATCTTGTTAGGAGGTCACATTGACTTTTTGTATTTACTTACGTTTTGTTCATTCTCGTGAACTTAGCATAAGTAAGAACATCTTGTTAATTATCTTGCGACACTGAAACTACTTTTTGAAACGTAGTCTAGGAGGTACTTCATTTGATAGGTTTAGATACCAAACATTTGTGTCACTAGTGATTTATCACTCTATCACATTGGTATTCTCACATTGTTAATTCATTCATATTCTTGACAATACATCTTGCATTTCACTTAGGTGTGGTCACAAAGTTTTGAACACATTTACAACTTACCTAGTGAAACTATCACAAAAACATGGCTCCTAAAACATGATTAGGACTCAAGAAATAGACATACGAGGAAAAAGTGCAAAGCTTGGGAAGCCTCTAACAGACAAGGGTCAAACCCCTTCATTGGACATGATCTAGGACCTCTGTTTTCTATGGAAAAAGAGATAGAAGATATGGTCGATCATAGTGGAAATGAATTAGAATCCCCACACATAGAATTTGATTTTGACCCTACTTTATTAGATGAGTTTCTTTTCAGAAATAAGATAGAGTGCTAGCACGGGTCATAGAATTAGGGGCCAAATTTCCCACTTGAAAATGAAACAATCCCACCTGCGAATAACGCTACTGAGGAAGAATGACCCCTTATCAATATGGAGGATATTTTGACACATGGACATGCTTCTACCTCTAACACAGTAGGGAATGATAAAGTGGTGGGACATAGAATACCCTTTATCAAAGTGCCACGTAGAAACAAGACAGAACATGAGATGGGTGAAGAACCTCCACAATACGAGGAGGAAGAACCTTTAGAAGAAGAAACCACAATTCAACAACAGATTAGTAACCTAAGCCAACAAATTAGCTTTGCTAACCTCCCATGTACAAAAGGAAGCAAAAAAAAATGTTCAAAAGTCAAGCCTAAGGTTAAGATCAATGAACTCCATAGAGAAAACCAAGGAGAAGAAGATACAGGGTATCATCGCGTATATATCCCCACTTCTCCCACTAGAGAACAATTGCTCACACAAGAGGTATAGTCTATGAAAGTGACACTCACGAGCCTACAAGAGAGCAATATAGGGAGCATTAGAAAGTATCAATATGAAGAATTATGCCCCTATCCTTTTGACAAGACTATGACCCTTCAACCCTTTCCTAAGAAATTTGATATGCCAAAATTTGACAAATATAAAGGGAAGGGAGATCCACGGGATCATGTCAAATATTTCTATATGGCATGTCAAGAGGTGTCTTATAGTGACAATTATCTCATCATACTTTTCCCCAAGAGTCTCGGAGGTCAAGCCTTGGAGTGGTTCACACGTTTACCTCGAGGATCAATTTTCACTTGGCCAGAATTGGCAGAAAGGTTCATGCGTCACTTCTCATACAACATAGAGAGTGATGTCACCATGGCAGATTTATGTGGTGCCAAACAACACCCTAATGAGACTTTTTCCAGCTTCCTCCAATGGTGGAGAGGGATAGCTAGTCACTTCCCTTGCGCTTTCCCTGAAAAATAGTTGGTTAGTATTTTCATTCCCAACCTAAACCCGGATATAGCTTTCCACCTCCAAATGCATTGTGTTCACACTTTTGAGGAGGTCATCAAAAAAGGGGTTCAGATAGAGAAATCTCTCATTGCCAAAGGAACCCTCAAAACCCAATCTAGAGATAATCAAAATGCTAAACCCATGGAAAAGCCAAAGGTCTTTAACAAAAATAAAAATGTGGTGGGAGATGGGATCACTGATTCCAAATGTGTACAAATGGTCCAAACCGGTCAACCTTTTAAACTAACCAAAGGACCAATTCAACCACCACCAAAGTGAAGAACATTCACCTCTCTTAATGAACCTTTGTCAGTTATACTAAAACAATTGGATGTGGCCCACATGATGACATATCCTACGACACAACCATTTGATGACAATGCTCCAAAACCTTCATGGTACAAGGAGCATGAATATTGTGAAATGCATCATGTCAAGGGGCATAAGACAGAAAAATGTCTGTGACTCCATCATTATATTCAAGACCTCATTGACAATGGGGAGATAGAGGTGGACAACCCAGAAAAACACAGACACCTAACGAAAATGGGGATATATAAAGAGCCATTCCCCAATCATGATAAATCAAAAAAGTCAAAGCCGGATCGGGAGAGTCATCCCAAGGTTATAAAGCAAGTGAATTACTTGTACACCAAAAAAGACAACAATCATTATGATTCACTTATTGGATGTATTCACTCTCCTACTGACCATGTCAACACCATCCGAATCAAGGGAAAGGATTATGCTTGCAGTAACAAGGCATGCCCACCTCGTGATTCTAGAACCTTCTCCATCAACCCCACAAACTGGTAAATATAACCTTTTAGAGCAACTTGAGAAGACATCTGCTAAGATTTCGATCTTAGATCTTCTTAAGATATCCAATGTGCATAAAGACATTCTATACCAAACTCTTCAGGGGTCGGGAGTGCCATTAGAGGTCGATCCTACACACCTTCAAGCCACAGTGGAAAACATCATACCAAATGAACATATTGCCTTCAACCATAGGGAGATCCCTACTGAGAATCCAACACATAATCTTCCTTTATATATTGAGGTAGTTGTCACCCACAGGAAGATCAAATGGGTGCTTGTGGATAACGGATCTGGGTTGAACATTTGTACACTCAAGTTGGTTAAATAGTTAGGACATACTGAGGTAGATCTTGAGTCCAATATCATCACTATCACCACATACGACAACAAACGGAAAGGGAGTCAGTGGGCACAATCACGTTGCCCATGGAGGTGGGTCCCACTTGCCATCAAACAAAGTTTCATGTCCTAGACTTGGAACTTCCATATAATATGCTTCTAGGCCGACCATGGATTCATGCCATGCAGGTCATGCCATCGACATTTCATCAATGCATTAAATTGAAGCATGAGGGACACACCATTACAATACAAGGAGATTTAGAGCCCTTTTCTCATTGTAGAGCTCTCAATAGCTTTACACGAAAGGGCACATATGCATGTCCCTCCACCGATATAGTTGTCCCTCTCTCAATCTGAGGCCATGGAATCCTCGGATAGATTCAGATTCTCTCAGTTCTTGTGCCCATGGGGCATCTACATCAACATCTCCTTTTGATTCATGGGAGATGAAAATCCTTGAATATGGCTGGGGGAATATAATGTACAACAAGCACTCTTGGTTTCAGACCTCTCATTGTCACCCAAGACTAGAGGTCACCCAACTATCACTTCAAAAGACCTAGAAATGAACACACTATTGGGTCATTCTTACTTGGAGGCTTGTTAGCTGAAAAAAAATTGCTTGATCCACCTACAACTTGGGTCCCAGAGGATACTCAACCATCCTATTATCAAACCCCGAATATGAAAAATCTAGTAAAATGATGTACTCCATGGGCTACAAGGGCCTAGGATGTGGAAGAAATGAACAAGGACAGAGAGAACTGGTGCCTCTTCCACATTTCAAAATAGAAAGATACGGCATTGGGATTCACCCTTATGGAGCACACCCCAATGATCAAGATGCTACTTGTTCTAAACGTGAGGATAGCTCTGACTATCTAGATAGTGATATGATTCCCATTGTAGCCAATATGAGGATCTTGCCTCCACAAACCTATTCATGAACAACATGTTGTCCTAACCATAACCCCCATACGGAACCAACCCTTGACCTTGTTTACCCTTCCCTTGTTGAATGGGACCAACAATGTCACATGTCACTAGATTTATTCGAGAATGACAAAGCTATCACAGAGTTCATGGGCATAAGGGATACAATTCCCATTGGAGATCCACAAGAAGGGTTTCTTTATTGACTTGGATACCTATGCCTACTTCGGTGAGGAGGTTGAGCTTCATGGTCAGCAAAACTTAAAGAAAAGTGAGGGAAAAAGTTCCAACGTAAAGCCTCGGAAAAAATCAAAGTCCAAGTCACACAGTGAAAACCTCTTTGAGGCACTTGGCAAAAAAATAAAAAAATCAAAGGACAAACAAAGTGACCACGCCAAGGATGAAAATCTCATGGAGACATCCTTGGATGAAGATCTCAACCTTCCTCCCGATCCTACACGTGTATGGAGGACTTATCAAAATTACTAGTCGAAGAAACCATTGATGTGAATATTGGTACAGAAGAAGATCCCAAGATAGTAAAATTGGGAGCATCACTCTCGGCTAGAGAACAAAAGACATTCACTATGTTGTTGTGAGAGTTTATAGATGTGTTCGCATGGTCTTACAAAGACATGCCCAGCTTAGATCCAACTTTGGTCATGCACAACCTAGTTGTGCACGCAGATGCTAAGCCTATCAAATAGAAACTCAAAAGATGCACCCAAGAGTGGCCTTACTTGGTTAAAGAAGAGTTGGAAAGATTGCTTGCGGCAGGATTCATCCGGCCTATTGATTATTCTAAATGGATATCAAACATTGTTCCTGTCTAGAAAAATCCTGTCGGTATCCGAATCTACATGGATTTTAGAGACATTAATAAGGCTTTCCCTAAAGATGATTTTCCACTGCCAAATATTGACATGATTGTTGACTCAACAATAGGGTACGAGATGCTATCTCTCATGGATGGATTTTTAGGATACAACCAAATCAAGATAGCTTGAAGAAGATCAACACAAAATGGCTTTCACGACTCCTTGGGGTACCTTCTATTATCAGGTGATGCCATTTGGTCTCAAAAATGTAGGAGCTACTTATCAGCGGGAATGATGGTAATTTTTCATGATATGATTCATGATATCATGGAGGACTACGTGGATGACATCCTTGGAAAGTCTAAAACAAGAGAGGATCACCCTATCATTTTGTGGCATATCTTTGAGCACCTACGAGAGTACAAGGTCAGGCTGAATCCAAAGAAGTGTGTATTCGGTGTGCTATCAGGAAAACTATTGGGCTTCATTGTATCAAGATGAGGTATTGAGGTAGACCCTACTAAAGTGTCTGTTATTACTGAAATGCCTCCACCTAAGAATATCAAGCAACTACGCAACTTACAGGGGAAAATCCAAGCCATTCACCACTTCATCTCCCAACTTTAGATAAAGTGCCACTCATTCACCCACTTTCTTAAAAAGGATGTCACCTTCATCTGGGGACTGAGCAACAACAAGCCTTTTCTTTGCTTAAAAAATACTTGGCTAATCCACCTGTCCTCATGCCTCCAACTCCTAGGAGAACCACTCTTGCTCTATATTTCTACTACGTAATTTTCTATTGGTGTGCTTGCTCACCCAATACGACCTTGGTCATAAGGAAAAAGTGGTGTATTATCTCAGTCACACCCTCATCACCTATGAGCTCAATTATCCTCAAATTGAAAAAGCTTGCTTGGCTATTGTTTTTACTTTTCAAAAACTTCACCATTATCTATTGAATACCAAAACCAAGCTAATATCCAAGGTTGACCCACTCAAGTACTTACTTATCTAAACCCACCCTCACAGGTAGAATGGCTAATTGGATCATTCTACTCAGTGAGTTTGACATAGAATTTGTACATCAAAAATTGGTTAAAGGACAAGTACTTGCTGACCAGAGTAGAAGCAAGCACCTTTGCAAGGCACTAAACCTTTGAATCTAGATCTTCCGATGCCTCCTTGCTCTACATTGAAGAATCTATTTGTCATGTGGTAGATACATTTTGATGGGTCCTTTACATTTTCATGGTTCAGGTGTAGGGGTAGTCCTTATTACTCCTTCTGGTGATCCTATACCACAGGATTTTCACTGGGCTTCCCTTGCACAAACAATATTACAGAGTATGAGGCACTTATTGCAGGGATGAAGCTAGCTATCAAGTGGAATATTCATCATGTCAAGGTTGTGGGTGATTCTCAGTTAATTATCAAATAGGTTAATGATGAATATAAGGTTAAGGATGACAAGCTCATACCTTACAAAAAGTTAGTAAAACTCTAAAGGAGTACTTTGTGCATTACATTTGAACAAAAATCCCAAGAGCACAGAACAAATCGGTAGATGCCATGGCGATAGTGGGTTCTATGCTTCATATTCCACTAGGGAATAATGACATGTCATTCTTTGTAGAAAATTTATGCCAGCCCACGTATGACATGCCAGAATCTTGTCTGGCTTGTGATGTTGTTGGTCCCAATTCCCCATGGTGGTACGAACCCATCTTTACCTATCTCAAGGACAACACGTTCCCTCTCCCGATATCTCCCATTCCAAAAGCAAATCTGATTCACCAAATAGCCCATTACACCCTTTTAGGAGGTACACTTTATCATCATGGCTACGATGGGAATCTATTACGTTGTCTTGATGTGATGGAGTCAATCCAAGCAATCAAAGAAGTACATGAAGGGGTGTGTGGAGCACATACAAATGGAATGGTCTTAGCTAAGAAATTGTTGAGAGTAGGCTACTATTGGCCTACCATGGAAACCGATTGTTGCAATTATGTCAGGAAATGTGTACTTTGCCAAAAGTATGGAAACTTCATCCATGCTCCATCACAACCATTGCAACCTATCACTACCCCATGGCCATTCTCTAAGTGGGGACTTGACTTGATAGGAAAACTTACTCCTACCTCATCTGATGGTCATACACACATCATCACAGACTACTATGAAATACTTTACAAAATGGGTGGAGGTTGTCCCTTTAACCTATGTAACAGGAGCCCAGATTTCTAAATTTATCATGAATCATATCATTTGTCGATATGGCATTCCCACAGCCATCGTTACAGATAATGGGAAGTCATTTAAGAACAAAATATAAAAAAGGTCTTTGTCAATGGTTCCAAATCAGGTTAAAATGGTCCACACCATATTACCCTCAAGGTAATGGATAGGCCAAAGCCACAAACAAGACTTTGGTGAGAATAATGGAGAAGATGGTCAGCAAAACAGGTCATAATTGGCACTTGCAAATCCACCCAGCCCTTTGGGCTTACAGAACCTCCATTCACACTCCTACGGGTGTGACACCATATTCTCTAGTGTTTGGGACAGAATCTATCATCCCCTTAGAGATCAACTTCCTTCCCTGAGAATTTCTCTTAGGGACTATCTGGATAAGGATGAGGATTATCGGGTAGCAAGACTGGCTGAATTGGAGCTCCTAGATGAGAGGCACATTCACGCTCTTAATCACCTAAAAGTGTATCAAATAGAGTCTCTAGAAAACTACAACAAGAGAATCATCCCTCGTCAGTTTGAGGTTGGTGATTTAGTCATGAAGGAGAACCAGTTCAACACAAGAGCGGAACGAGAAAAGAAAGGGAAGTTCAAACCACATTGGTTGGGACCCTATGTTATAGTCACCAAGTATGGCACAGGGGCATACAAAATTGCTCACCCCAATGGTGATGAGCTCCATGAGCCCATGAATGCCATGCATCTTAAGCGGTTCTATGCTTAAACATGGCGCAAAAAGTCAAAAAAAGCAAAAAAACTCAAAAACATGGTAAAATGATCAAAAATACAAAAAAATCAAAAAGAGAAAAAAAAAAAGAAAAAAAAGAAAACAGTCATCCACAAGTGAAAACCACACAATTGTGGCACTTTGGATAAGTCCTTGGGTGAAAACCAGTTTCGGCACCTTGGGAGGATTCGTTGTTCACAAGCATCTTGCATCTGGAGGGTAGTTTTCTTGGCCTAGCCCTAGTTCTACCTTCGAGATTCCCTGTGAGCCCCATCCTGTCAGCCTTGATCTGGCTTTGTCTTCTTTTATTCATCTATGAGGGGTCATGGTCTTTTGCTATTTCCCATCTTACACTGTTGGGGGCAATTCAATGACTTCACCTTCTTGTTCATAAGTGTGTGGCTTTTTCCCTTGTATATTCCCCATCTAATGCTGGGGGCATCCACACTTTCTTGGTTACCTATGCATAACTCTAGAAAACCATTAGAAAACAAAAAAAATAAAATTGTTTCAAAAAAACCTAAACAATAGAAAATTGTTTCAAAAAAAAAAATAATGAAAATTGTTTCAAAACAAGAAAATTGTTTCAAAAAAAAACAATAGAAAATTGTTTCACAAAAACCTAAACAATAGAAAATTGTTTCACAAAAACCTAAACAATAGAAAATTGTTTCAAAACACCAAAAACAATAGAAAATTGTTGCATGAAAACAAATCTTACAAAAACATTTACTTACATTTACTTGCATTGTCTTGTTTCTTGCTTTGCTTGTTGCTTGTATAGTTGTTTTATGTTTTTGCTTTTGGGTTGTTTGTTGCTTGGGCATACTTTGTTAGGATTCATCTTTTCTTGCTTAGATTAGATTTATTCTTGCTTGTGCATATTGAGGTGTGTTTTTGCATGCTAGTGAATCATGGTGTATTATTATGTTAATTCATTGTGTTCTTTGTTAGCATTTGATTGTGTTTATTGCATTTGTTGTGTTTATTGCATGTGCATTGTTTTGTTATCATAACATCACATTACCATCATTATCATCACATCTAACATCATCTATACATCATATATCAAGAAAAAGCTAAGTATACATCATACATGAATGCTAAGCTAATCATCACATATCGTATCATCAAATGGGGGCAAGAGGGATCACAAATATCAAAATCTATCCCCCACACCCTTATCATCATATCATCCCATCCACTAAGTATGGCACATCTCATAAACAAAACACATTTGATATATTCTACAAGATCACATCATCTAGAAATAAAAACACATGTGATACATCAACAAGATCATGATACATATACATGTCAAATCAAATCAAAAAATATCATAAACACATCTATCTATCCATGAGAAATAATAAACAAATGTCCATCTCATATATACATATGTCATGTCACAAATGTCCAAATCATACATGTATGGTATATCTATGTCAAAAATGGATATACATCATGAAAGTGCATCATAAAAGCCTTCATCTGAGGCATACAAAAAAGTGATACATCTATAATAGAATAAAAGCCTTCATCAGAGGCATGTATCAAAACTACTCTATATCAAAAAAATGCTTCAACTAAGGCGTACAAAAATGATACATCAAAATGTCCATATATATATACAAGTATAAACTATGTCAGGTCAGTACTCAAAATAATACATCATCGATACAATGTGCCATCAAAAAGGGGCATGCATCAAAAAGAATCAAGCCTTCATCACGAGGCATCATCAAAATAATGGTATACAAAGCTATACATCAAAATCAACCTTCATAAGAGGCATGTATACAAAATATCATACAAAAAAAAGAATGTAGAGCTCAACCACAACTCTCACCCTCACCGGGACTCCCAGGTCTGTCACCTGGTCGATGAAACAATGGTGGCTGAGAAGGACCTGCACTAGGTGGGCCACCAAACTATCTAGATGGCCCCTGTCCCAGCTAGCTTAGGCTGCTGGCATAGGCTAGCCTAACTGATCTCATCTCAATGGCTGATCTCCATGACTGAACCTAGAACTATCTTGCTCATCTCATTATCATCGAGGTCAGAGGCCACTCACTCACTGCTCTGGGGAACTACCCTAAAGTAGGTAGTCCTATAAAATAAAGCCTCACCACCAGCCTCGTAGCATCACGTATCAAGTCAGCATCTCCAGAGGTGAGGGCTTCCTGAAGGGCAACATCATGCTCACCTGTCACTCTACCTAAATCAGCCTCATCCTGTCTCAAGGAGGTAGCCTCTCGATCTCTCTCTATAGTAATAGTCTGCACCTCGGCTCGTGCCTGATCCCTCTGTGTGAAAAGGCCTGTGACCATGTGTATATATATGATCCCTCTGAGAAATGACCATCCACACTTGAGTCTTGGGACTGGTGTAGGAGGCTCAATATCTGAGCCCCCTATGTGGCCATCTCTCGCATCTACTCTCCATGCCATGCTGTCTCACCTCTGGGCCTAGCTGGCTGGGCCCGAGCCTGATCTCACTCTGAAAGTAATGTGACAATATGGGTTTGGGCCTCATCACGCTCCATTGCTATCATGGTCACACACTAACCTCGGGCCTCATCCCTCTCTACTCTAGTTGTATCTCTCTCAGCTAAAGCCTACTTGTAAAGTAACTTGTTGTACTATGTGGCTATCTATGCCACTTGGTTGTGTGGTTTATCATGCCACCAGGGACTAGTCCTTGGGGTGCTCTCGATGACTAGCCCTACTCTAGGACCCTCACTCTGGGAGGAAACTGAACTGGTGCCTGTACTGGGCCCTGTGGCCTTGGTCCTTGTGCCTGTGAGGCACCCTACCCATCATGTGGAATGCCATCAAAAGGATCCTCTGGATCCGGCCCCACACTCTCTCTCTCTCTCTCTCTCTGAACCATGCCAGATCTCTATAGGTGGATGAGCACCTACTGCCCAGGCCTCCTCCTGGGATAGTGAGACACTGGGGGTAACACAGTGGCATACCAAGCTACATAATCTATTATCATCCCCGGGTCCCACACCTATCATGTTGGGTCCCATGCCTGTGGGACCACCTGTGTAAAACTCACCCTAGCTCGGGCCACCAGGTATGGGCCCCATGGTGTGCCTCTCTGAATCTCTGCGTGCATACCAAATATCTAGGTTGTGGGGACCCCCTGTACTCTGCCAAGCTACCACTGGCACCTGTCAACTCGATACAACTCTATAATGTAGTTGTGACTGCGATGATGATAGTGCTCTACTGAGCACACACTGAGCTCTGTGGCATCCTCTAGCCACTGGAAATGTCTGTAAGGCCACCATATAATATCTATCTCTGGCAGCTCATCAAACTCTCACCTATATCTGAATAGGCTACCTAGGTGGCCTGCGTACATCACCACCTGCTACTACCCATGCCATGTAAGATGGATCCTCTGGGTCTCGGACACGTAAAGTGCCCACAGGGCATCCGATCGTAATGTGGTCCCATGACCAAATCTGTAGTAAGAAGCTGGACCCACGGTCTTCTGACCATGGTAGGTAATCAAATGTAAATCCCAATATAAGTGGGCCAAATGCACTATCCCCAACAATATCTCTCACCACTTGAAAATGTCCATGTACCAAAGGTAATAATCCTCTCGGGAATGATGTCCCTGTCTTATCAGTGAGTAAAACCCACTGATAAGAGACATAATGTAGAGAGGCCCCGATGCAATGTGGGGTCGAAAATGCACTCATGTAGAGCTATGGTCATACCATCATGTGGTATGTCATCTACATCAAAAATATCACTACATGCTGCTCTAATCAGCCCTACATCGAGAGCTGTACTCAATCAAGGTGCCTATGATCGGCACACGAAGGATCCACCATACGTCCTCAAGGGTCACAGTCATCTCCCCTATAGGCAATCTAAAACACTTGACTCTCGCTATGCCATCACTCGGCTAGTGTGGCCATGGTCCAATGTAATGGAGGGCATCCGAGACACGGGGCCTAGCCCCACCACCTCGAGAAGTATAGCCATGGCACATCGGTCTCACCGGCATGCATGCTCCCCTCTAGCTCTACTATCCGGGAGTGGCACTCCCACATCTGTAAAACTAGAAACCATCTCTGCAAAATATCAAATCACTCATCAGTTACTAACATTTCTTCTAAAAATCTATCTATCATTTTAGGGTTAACCCAAAATCCTAAAATTTCTTCTAAGTGTCATCTTTTTGACATTTTTCTATCTATCCTCCATTTCCTCTGGGATGCTGGATGTGCCCCTTTTTGGGCATGTGTGCACCCCCTTTTGTGCATGTGTGCCTCCTTTTTTGTGCATGTGCATGCATGTGTTTTGCTTTGTCTTTGCACTTTTTGCATGCGCCCTCATTTGGGTGCCTACATGCCCTTTTTGGCATGTGTGCCACACATTTGGCACTTTGCACCATCATTTCTATACCTTGCACTTTTACACATGCGTGTACCCCAAGTGTGTGCACCCTCCCTTTCATGTGTGTGCCCCACTTTTCATGTGTGCACCCCTTTTTAGGTATGTGTGTGCATGTGCACATGTGTGTGTGTGTGTGTGTGTGTGCACGTGTGTGTGTGTGTGTGCAACTCATGCCCGCATGCGTGCACATGTGTGTGTGTGTGTGCGCGCATGCCCCCCAAGGGATGCTGCCCCCCCCTGACACACTGACTGCTTGCACACACACACATGCACGTGCGTGACTTGACTTCCTAGGGCTAAAAGCTAAATTTAGGGCATTAATGACAAAATTAATGAGCAAGGGTTCAATACTCACAAGGGGCCATCGTCTGCACGTGCCACTGGTACCCTCGGACTGCATTTGCATCTCTCACTCGGTCTCGTGCGATCACCATTGTCCTCATCATTCTCAGAGCCTCACAGTAAAAAATTCTAAATAGGGCTCGGTTAAAATGAATTGGTCGATGATTTTTACCCCCCCAGGTGGGGTATATTAACCCATTTTTCACCACCGGGAGGGCTTGGAGGCCCGTTTCGATCGTCATTTTCTCCTCTGTTCACCATGGAATAATTATTTTTATTAAATAATTATTTTTCTTTTTTTCACCACCATATTGGGCATTTTTTGTTGTCTGATACCCCTTTCTTCTCCCTCGGACAATTTTATTGCTCCTAGGTGATTTTTCTTCTTATCCACACTCTCGTAAATAATTTTTAAAATAATTATTTTTTATTAATTTTTCCACTAAACAAGGACATTTTTGTCACTTGTTTCTTCTTTCTTCCACCTAGGGCACTTTTTGTTGCCCCTAGGCCCTTCATTCTATTTCTTCTATTTTCTTCTACTATCCACCACATTTTAGAAAATAAAAAAAAAAAACAATATATATATATATCAAAAAAAATCCAAAAATAGGGCAAAATTTTTCACAAAATCCTAAAAAAAAAAAAAACTACAAAAATGGTAACTTGCTTATTACGGCTGAAACTTGTGTCTTGCGCATGGTATTTTCTCCATATCCTACTTGGTTTGTCTCACATCTTCCCCGATTAATATGACTCGTGGATCACCAGATTCACAACCATTCACAAAGCTAGCTGCTTGCTTCATTTGTACTCTGGGCACGTTTGTTTCCTGGTGTTGTTTCATTGTGCACAACACTTTTCTTGGACCCCATGTCCATTATCATTTCCCCTTGCATGTATCCTTGCTCGGGGCATCATTTTTAACCCTTGTCATCAATCACGAACTTGTGGATCTCTTCAAAGACTTGAACAAAACATTTGTACAACTGTCTTGACCATTGTTGGGTTGGGTATGTGCGTTCGTACTTGTTTTCCCTAGATGAGCTTGTTTCCTTCTCGTATTGCATTGCATTGTTGTATGTTGTGTGGAGTTGGTATTTTCAGCAATGGACAATTGTTCATAGTATGGCTTTTCATGTCATTCTACCTTTGTCGTATGCTTATATTTTTCATAAGGACCGATGACGTAGCTCTTATGGTAATATGATGACATCAAAATTGTTCCAATACACAGCAGGCTAGAGGCTAAGCTCTTCTCTCCCCTCCTCCATATTTCTTCTACATCACTTTCTTCTCACCCCTAATCTTTTGTCTCACCGGGGCATCTTGCCTCTTCCCATTCTTCTATCTATCTCTCACCTTTTTTTTCGATCGTCGATCGTCTTCTTTCATCACCCCATCGACACTCGAGGGGCATCTCTCCCTCCTACTAATTTTTCTTCTATCCCTTCAAAATTTTCTTCCATCTACTATCTTTGAAGTGGCATCACTTACACCACCCCAAAGAGGGGCAAATGTAGACACCCATAATTACGCCCAAGCAATTTAAATACTTAAATTGCGCTAATTATCCCTTTTCTCAAAAATCGATGACATATCATCAAAAGCACTCATATTCCCTCTTATTGTCATTAATTAATTACAATACACTAATTGATTAAGTCACCTATCCAACTAATACCCTAATTAATGACCTTCCATTAATTAATCACCCCTTCTATCTAGACTAATTAATTATTATTAATTAATTAGCTTTCCCCTTCCATTTAACCAATAAATCAATATTTAATTGATTTAATCCCCTTCTAATAGCCTAAATCATACTAATATTCCTCTAATTAGCTTCTATAAGCTTACATCTACCTATTAGTTAATCACCTTTGATTAATTAAAACACCCCCAACTCCCATGACTTGCTAAGCATAAATTAAACCCTTCTAAAGTAAGGTTACCTTTTATAAAGCAACCTTATCCATTCCTAATCATGTTTTACCTTTATCCCACATGCAAAGGGATGAAGTGTTTCCTTTATCCATTGGGCTATATAAGGAGCCCTCCTTCTACCTTTATACCTACACCTAAACTTCTTGAGAGAGCAAATGCAAAGCATATAGCAAAGAGACTAAGAGCTTGCCTTTTGTTTTCTTGAGAGGTCACCATTGTTAAGAGCTAAGCTTCCTATTCTTGCATTCTTTAAGGATCAAACAAGCAATTTTTGATTGCCATTGGAGCTAAATAGGTCCATTCATTTTTGTTGGTAATCTAGGAGAGTAGAGATTTTGAATAGCATGCTAGTTTTGATCTTATGTTTTCAAAGTTATGATGTTTAGTATAGATCTTGTTTAGCTCTTTATCTTGATGGATTATAGAACTATTTTTAGGTGGTAGTTCTTTAAGCAAAGTACACATGCACATAGGGAGTACTACATGTTTAAGTTTTCAAAGTCATTGATCAAGTATATTTGTAGAGAGAAACTTGAGTTAATATTTTTCAAAGAAATGGTGACAATTGTGATTGCACTACAACTAGATATCACATGTTAGGTTGAGAACAATGCGTGGTTTTATTCTTATTCGAAGTAGTGCCAACATCAATGGTACACTATGGTAACCAAAACCTAGCTAATGTTATTTTTTTAGGACTTATCATCCATGGTTAGGGCCTGAAATATTTATTAGAGTATTTTTAGGTCCCTATTGTAATATCAACAATGATCAATAGAGAGAGACGAAGATATTCAGACAAGCAACAAACCTAGAAATTTATAGATCATAGTTTTGAGGGTCAATATTTTACAACTAGGTCAAAACCATATGGACATTCCTGTACCTACTATATGGTCCTACCTAATAAAATGTTCAAGGTATAATTTTAGTATGAAGGAAATATCAAGTCTAGATTCTTCTTTCCATCATCTAGATCATCCATATCCATCTAGAATCTTTTGTAATCTTCCAATTTCACTCAATCCCATGTATTTATGAGTTTGTATTATATAATATACATTTTTTCAACTATTAATGTGTTATTCTGATATTAAATTGTTAATTTTGGGAGTTAATTAATAACAATAACCCCTATAATGTCTATTTCACTCGTTGTTTGGTTATATATAAATCCTAATAAAATCAAAAATTATAAAGGGTGAAAAATTCTTTAATGAGTTATCCACATGCACGATATTGAATGAACTAAACAATTAGAGTCACAAACTAAACTTCTGTATTGTTTTAGCATTTCACTCTTTTTGACTATAATTTTCTTATCTAATGTAGTATCAACTCATAATCTCCCTTGACAACAATTTCTTTAATATTTAACTTTGAGGCGATGTTTAAACCAATCAAAAATATTCATTCTCATCCACATTATTTGTACACTCAAAACATATCTTATATGAATGCAAATTATTATGGGGAATATAAAACAAAGCCATTCCCAACTCCTACTTTTGAACATTATCCATCAAATAAGATGGTCCATAAATCATGAAAATCAATATTGCTAATCTATGGGAAGAAAATGAGGTTGATCTAGTTTTCAATAAAGCATTTCCCATAAAATTATCCACATCCACATCAATGTATAATAATTTATTTAAATAATTTTATGGATCTCCAATCAATTTTATTATCTTTTTTCCTCTATAGAGCTTAAATTTCTCTCCATCAAGTGGAATAATGGAAAATAACATCTAAAATTGTATACTACATCCAAATGAACCATTCCACTTATGTGACATCAACATAATTTACTTAGGAGGTAATTCAACCAATACAACATCCATGACCAAGAACTTCCTAGGGTAAGATGAAAGACAAACTATAAGTCACATGTCATATCCCACCATAGGAACCTCTCTAGTATCCATGATGTAAATGTTTCCATATGAATTTGAAATTATTATACCCAATTCATTTATGAAAACCAATTGCATTATATTACATGAAGCCCGTAAGTCTAAAATGTAGTTGTGTAATATCCACTAATTCTTAAGTGAGTAGGAAATCTCCAATCTTACTCCTTCTTTTCACAAAGTATCGATGCCCCCGACATTCATTGATTTATCTAGTTAAAGAGATCTTGAAAATATCTCCAAACTCATTCCCCTGTACTTCTATTGGACTTCAATAACTAACTACCTTCCAAATGCATTATAAAATTGATCCACATCTTTTTGTGGCGGACCATCTTGCGTGTTTGCTGTTTGATCAACACCGGCCCCAGCAGGTGTTTATTTGCTTTGTTGTGTTGCTTTCTTGGTTGTTTCTTTGCAGATCGCGCTTACTGCGCTTGGTCCTTATTGTTATATCGGGATGTTGATCCTTTTTTCGAGCTTTATTTTCCTATTCCGCTTCAGCCTTCTTTATATAAGGGTATAGTCCCTTTCAAAAACTATTTTCCAATAATAAAAAAAAATTGATCCACATCTAGTTGACTCTTAATAAGTGATGTGCCTTAATTAATTTTTGGCACCTCCTTTGGTTCTTCCCTTACTTCTTTGGATTCAATAGCAATAGTAGGTAGAGGATTAGAGTTTTGGGTGCTAATAAAAGAAAAACTATATTCTTTTGCTTAGAGATGCATATAAATTTAACTAATGGGATTGTAATATAAATTGGTTAGTAACACCAACCATATCACATGCATTGTACTTATGCATCAGTGAATTTTAAATAAATGAAGCGTAATAAACATCAAGGATGCATGAGGCAAGGGCTTGTGTAAAGGAATGACCTAATTATATATATGGAGATTCAATGTTTCTACTTGACTGGAATACTTAGTTTCTATCCTTTCCTCCTCTTTTCAACACTATTCTTGGAAAAATAACGACCCTTATTCACACTAGTTAGAAAATGAGTCCTACCTTTCAACTACTGAAATTTTTTTCTCTATTTGGTGGGATATGGTGGGATCATTTTCTTTTTGTAATAAATCAAAACTTCTTAACAATATCACTAGTCATGCTTATTCGTCTTAAGTGGATCACCTTGGGATCATATCTTACTCTTGACTCCTTAATTATCAAGTTACAATCACTTTTCGCTTGATACTTTGTAGCATTTACTAGATATAGGATGTATTATTTAGATGATCTCCCACCATTGTAATTTTTAATCATTTCATCCCTTAAGTATTCAAAAGCATGGGCTATGAACACATGCACATGAACACACACACACACACACACACACACACACACACACACACACACACACACACACACACACACACACACACACACACACACACACACATTTTACATTAACTAGATATTCACTACAATAGAGTAATATAAATAGATTCCAAATTCACATGATAACTATAAAAATCATTAGATAAAACAACTACGAAAATAACACAAGAAGGATGAAGAAGAAAAATTTCCTCACACTATCAGATTCTTAAATCTGATTTATTTCATTAGTAGTATAAATAAGAGGAATAAATGTTTATTTATCATTACCTATATTATCAATCCTTATTTACTTATGAAAAATATTATTTTATTTTTCAAATGACATATCATGTGCATGCTCTCTATCTTTAATTTGTGGCATGTGACTCGTGTATTGTTTACTCTTCACTAGAGTTAGTCTTTTCTCATTACTAATCACTCTATAAAAAAATATTTCAAATCCACGATAATTATATCTAATTTTCATCAAGACTCAGTAAAGTACTTGAGGACATGTTTCATTTTCTTTTTGAGTTTTACATTACCCTTCTTAGAAAAAATCCTAGTGGCTATGATATTATTTTCAATACTAACTCCCATGGTGTAATCTTGTCTAAAATTACCTAGACCTTTATCTCTCGAGATAAAATCCATCTTTGGCATCAAATGATTCACGATATTTTATCAAACATGTTGCATCATGTTGGGATTTACATTTTTAGTAATTTCATCACATATGCTGTAAATCTAGAGTTGAAATCCTAGACACACTCACTAAGATGTTTCTTGATAATTTTAAATTCACTAATAAAAAATCTAGGATAAACTCTATCACCAAACTACAAATTAAATTCTCTTTTAAGACCATTCCAAGAATCAATACTTCCATAAGTAAATGCATCAAAATATTTAGGAGCATTCGCTTTTAAGGTTTGAATACACAATTTTATCACTACATATTCATATATAATATCATAATCATCAATCTTATTACTAAGATAGTTCAAGTTTTGATCACCTAAGACTACATTATTTCCTTGAAACTTGGGCAATATTCTCATAATGTCTATCTAGACCTCATTGGGAAATCCTTACATCTTAGATAGGTCATTTTTTCTTAATCTATTTGTTCCCAACAAAGGGGAAAGGAGATCTTATATTATTCCCATGATTATTCCCATCCATTCTATGATTAATATAGGTTGATTAAACTTGGGATAATTATTTATAAATGGATTATTGTGGACATCGGTGTGAATGATAGTATCGAGATATTATATTTTGTTTAAATTCTCCAAGGTAAATAATGGATGGGTATGGGATATTAAGGGTAAAAATTATATTAATGAAGGTTGATATTGAGACACTACTTTTCCTATAAGTGGAGGTGAGGAGAAAAGGTTGTTATCTTTTCTAGGGAAGAAATTTTACTAGTGCTTCCATAAGTTAAAGGATGTGAATTACAGGACTGATCTCTTTATTTCTTAACTTAGAATAAATAGAACATGAAACATGATTCTCATTATTATATTCAACTAAACACTTTTCACCACAATTCAAAGGTATAATATGAGTAATATAATTAGAATTTTGGGAATGGGAAGTACTTTTTTTCAACATGCTTCTAAATATGATTTTAATTGGTTTCTAATTTAACCATTGGGAGTTAGATAACTTTTTAATGGATCTTATTTAAAGTTAGAGTGTAGACCCTCCAATTTCACAAACTTTGAATCAAAAGAATCAATACAATGTAAATGGATATTGAATCAACTCAAGATTGAGAAATATGCACAAGCTAAAATGGTTTATAGACTTAAGGTATTTTCCAATACCTCAAAGGAAAAAAACACACTTATGATGTGAAGTACATGTGAAAATATCAACAACATAACGTGATATTTTCTTTCAAACTCATAATATCGACTAAAATAGACACCAATTTGTTATCAAACAAGTAAAAAAACTAAATATGGAACAAAAACTACAACATATATAAGAGAAATGTATAAAATGGATAATCGGGACTAAATTGACTTTTCCTTGGTAACAACATTAATTTCATAGATAAATTGGTGGTCTAATTGTGATTTAACTAGCCTTCAATACAAACAAATTATATGTATAAGAGTTAATAAATTAGCAATTGCACCAAAATTGTGCAATGTGTGTACGTTAATAGGAAGCAACGAATGTTGGATGGAAGTTGGCCTTGTGCATTAAATTGAAAATATGGTGGAGATTTCTTTACACAACTGAAATAAAATCACTAAAATGAATCAGACTATAAATTTCTGAATTTCAAATAAGAAAAATGAAGATGGTAGATAAGAAGGAATATTAGTAAAAGCACCGGGAGAAATAAAGGTTTTGTTGGTAAATAACAAGCGAGAAGAGACTCACAATGCACTATTATAGAAAGAAGCTCCTTTTTATCTTTTTTCATCAATTAATTGAATGATTAAAAAAATGCCCAATTTTTTCAATGAAGACAACATTTTAAATCTTAAATAGGTAAACCATGTATGCTATACAATTTCGAATGGCTGAGAATAAATTATTGTAAATGATTGATATGCTAAATGAATTCCCAATTAGTAGTTTATTAGTGTCTCCATCCCCACACAAGTAAACAAATACTGAATGAAAATTTGAAAACCGTGACAATTTTGAATGCATTTAACATTTATGAGCACAATTATTTCACTATATATATATATATATATATATATATATATATATATATATATATATATTACACTATGATTAATATTGAATTTCACTTGTGTGTTGAGGGTTGGTGCTTTGAGTGACATTTTAGTTACATGAGTCATGGTATGTTAGTATTTATACTAATGAAAAGTGTAAGATTATTAACATTAATTGAGGAAAAATATAATCACACTTTTTTCCCGTCCAAAATCTCCTAGCAATCTAAGATATAGGAAACCAAAAGGGATGAAAAAGGGGAAAATTTTGAAATCAATCGATGCAAAGAAATAAAGCCTAAAAAAATGTAAAAAACAACATAAAATGTTTACATATTGATAAACATGTTACAAGGAAATCTATCGTAAGCAATAAGTTTAAACTTTTCAATAATAATGCTTCTTTCCGAATCATAAAAATACATGCTTAACTTAAAAATTTGGAAGCATAATAGCAAACGTGTCTTATAACTTAACATTGTTCTTTGTTTACATTTGATACAGGATAGATTACTTTATGGTGATTGGTATCAATTAAACCCAAAAAACATCCCAACTATCACTACCCAATGAACATAGGGCATATATATATAATGGGGATGTTGAAAATACCATTTTAGTCTTTCCTAGAAATATTTTCTAAGTAACGGTTTAGGTCCCAGGTAGAAATGCCATTAGTAATATTGAACTAAACAACCATATATTTTGTATCAACCCAAAAGGAAATCATTTCAAGGCATCAATATAAGTATATTTGCAGAAGAAAATAGTTTTGAACAAAACCTGCAATAGTTCATTATTTTAAACAAAGCCAATTAGGAAATTATTTAACTTAAAAACTATAAATAGTATATAGTATATAGTATATAGTATATATTTCAATATGAATCCTAAGCAGCTGATAAAACCCCATATCATAAGTCAACCTTGTAAAATTTTAGTCCAAAGATAAAGGTCTCTCCTTCTTCTTGAATTCTTCTCTATGTTAATGCCTAGTTCTATGCATAAAGTTTTTCAAAATATCACTTGGATTATCATACAACTCATATGTGTCAAATAAAAATACCACACAATTATGTGGGGTTAAAGACATCATAATCCATATATATTATAGTGACATAAATGATAATTTCACATTCTTCAAATACAAAATCTAAACAAGTGTACTTAACACATCATAATAATTGAACAAAGCTAGTAATATGCAAGAAGTTCTAAGGAGAAAATGGCTTATGTATAGAAATTGAATGGAATTAAATGATCTTCCGTGTTCTATTTATTAAATAAGAAGATAAATCTAATGTAGGGTCTATAACACATTTAACTTTAGCACTATATATTGAAGGGGTGAAGCAATAACACAACACAATTGTAAACACGGTTCATGACAACATTTTTCTTAATGAAAGTAGTTCCATAAGAAAACTATACCAATTTTATTCACTACTTTTCTTTGTTTAGTGAAGGAATTTTTATTAATGATGCTCGACCCAATGAGTTGTGATGACATCCTCCCAGTTTTGTCAAACCCAAAATTTATAAATTTAGAAAGTAGAGCGATGCATATTTTTAGAAATTTGATAAGAAATTATTATAAGGGATGATATAGTTTCTATTTATCTTAATCATGAACAATATTTTTGTGGCTATTATTTATTTTTGAAAAAATGGCTGAGTGAATTTTGTTTCATGGACTGTAATAAGTGTTGGTTTGTGGATAAAAAAATAGGTGTTAAGATAAGTGATATACTTAGAAATCTTTGCTAGACTTACAACATATGCAATATTGGACATTTTTCAAATGGGATATAGAGCACCATAGTGTTCACAATCTCAACCATATATTAGAAATCAAAACTTAAAAATATTTGATAGCAATTTTCAAGCATATGCAATATTGCAGAGTTTTAAAACATGATATCGAGATTCATTAGAATAAGTGATAGAGGATATTTTCTTGTTGCATCCATTTTGGTGAATATCAAACATGAAATTTTTAGTTAAATATGCAACATCCATATGGATTTACACAAGAAGAAAACATATAGTATGCAGGTCCACTTTACTAAGAAATAAACTTAGGGAGGATGGTAATTCTACGGATGAAAATTGACACGTGACCTTCAACAACAGTATAGTCCCTGAGGTTGTGTTGAGGCAGTCGATGTGGAAATATGGATGGTTGGATGATGGCGAAATATGGTATTGGAAGAATTTTTTCAAAAATGGCATGAATAATTTATCAAGGTAATACAATGTCTTCAACTCGCAATAATGGGATCTACTCATCAAGTGCAATTAAAGCCTCTCTAACCTAGAAAAGGAAATGGAAGGATAAAAAAGTATGACAATGTGGAGACTTTAGTCGAGATCGATATCTATGGATATCCTTACTACAAGTTGTGGAATACATGGGAAACCAATAGGAGCCTTGTAAATCTATCTAGAGAGGGTCATGGAACAACCAAAGGAGGCTTGGTCTCACGAAATCAGATCTGGTTGGCGTAAGCATTACAAAATGAAAGGGTCAATTGAGCTTCCTCGTTTAGAGAGTTTAATTATGATATGATATTAAGTGGTAATGATGATGTATGGAAGACCAATTTCCGCAGACTTGTGTCAATATCAATAATTAATTCTAGCACATTTGGTTGTGGGACTCTAGGGTCGCTACTAAATGTTCTTGGTTGTTGCGGTACTTGTATGGTCATGTGAATATCAATTTTTTTGTTAGGGGAAGTCTATAATTCATAGGCCTTATCGGCCGCAATGTTTAACACGTTGAGTTATTGGATTTTCTCGACATATCGAGTTTGTATTCTAAGGTCAAGAAGATGGAGTCATGTATCTATATCCGTGAGTAATTCGGGGTCGTTCGGTTGTGGCACCCGTGGATCGCTTATATAAATTTGTTCTTTTTCGGGACCGTTGATGGTCATGAATTGAAAATATATAATCTAATTAAAATAGTATGGCTAATCTAATGGAATTGAATTTATCTATGTTTTTGTATTTTCAAGAACTTTAATGAAATAAATAAATAAATAAAATCCACTAATCTAATAAAGCAAATATTTTTGTTATTTTATGTTTAAATGAAGAAATAACAACAAAGCCTCTAACTAATTAAATCCTAAAACAAAAACAAATAAAACACCCGGATATGGTTGCTTATCTATGTAAAGAGGAACTCTATTTTATTTTAAATGAAATCTTTTCTAACTATAAATGTAAATCGAATCTAAATTTTGTTTAGAGGTAGAAGAAGAAATCAGAGCTTCTTTGAAGTTTTTATTCTATGCAACTTTCCCGATAAAATAACAGAGGATATTACTGTATGGATTGATGCTTGTGTTTGTTTCTAATCTAAAAGCCACATAAGCTTTCTTCCATATTTTCTTCCTTGAAAACCTACAGAGATAAGCAAGAGAAGTAATCTTTCCTAAGAAAGCCTTGCATTTGAAAAAATTAATCTACTACATCTTTGAATGATTTTAACTATGAAATAATTCTATACTCTATTTGATAAGGTGCATATTATTCAAAAATGATAAATTTGAAGAAATGAAGGAGAACAAATAACAACTCCAATCTGGAATATAGAACTGTGGAAATCTGGTTGTGTGGTACTTGGCCCTCTCAGTGTATCTTTTCAATCTCTCATGTCCACATGAGTCCGTAAGATTGGGAATGTAGTGAAAACAATAGAGGGAAAGCACTAGAGAAATGACAGCTTGAATTGGAAATCTGGGAACAATAGAAGTGGAAGAAAGATAGTAGAATAGAATTGAGATTGGTTATGTAGTTTCCAACAAGAAAGATGACAACTTTACAATTATAAGAATACTAAAAATGATCTCTGGCCATTTTATTGAAAAAAGTGATTAATTTATAGAATATTTGCTAGAAAAAGGTGGAAGCCATTTGGAAAACACATCAACAGTGAAGAGGGAGTTTGAAATATCAATCAAAATCAATTACAAATTAGAAGTGAAGAGGAGACTGCCACAAGGCATCTAGGCTTGAAATCAACCAAAATGGGTAAGAAACGTGCGTTCAAATTGAAGTTTAGGAAATAACACTCATCTAAAGTCACATTGAACATTTTAGAAAATGTGAATAAGACTGCCACCCTGTGTAGAGCGGTAGTTATAGGATAGCCACCTTGTTCGGGTGGCAGTTACAAAACTACTACCTTACATGGGTAGTGGTTACAAAACCACCACCCAGGAAGGGTGGTGGTTTTGACACTAAATGCCAAAAAAAAGGAAAATGAATCAACAAGCTAGGACAAAGCATGTAGAGGCTAAGTAAGACATACTAGGCTACAAATATGAACTACAAATAGATTTAGGAGCTCGACACCTTCTGAAAAGATATGAATCATCATTGGGGACCTTTTGCAACCGTTTTTTGACAATGTAACATGTGTAAAATTGGGTGTGTGCATATTTCCCCCTCGGAGAAACATTTTAGCCATGAAGAGGTGTAAAACATAGAGTCTGAGTATGGCATTCCCGAAATGGGGAGTTAGAAGCTTATACCGACACGCCCATATGCCGTAATTTTTCATCCAAACTCCTACTACCTACAAGATGAAAGGAGAACTCAAGTGTAGATAGATAAATTATCAAAAAATAAACACTAAATAAAAATGACAAGAGGACTTACCATTTACACGGGGGTAGGAATATACCTACGCCAACGCTCCAGCTCTGTGGTCACATACACTCAAAATGAAGTTAAAACAAAACATATATATATATATATATCAAAAACTCATTTTTCAATTCATTTGCACATATCCTATTGGTTTTTTTTTAGTTATGGGCCCACGGTGACCATTTTGAATGAGAGTGTAGTCGAAATGACCATTGTAAGGAGTTGAAAATGGCTCAAATTGAGAAACCTATATACGCAAAAAAAAGGTTAGTTTTTCTTAGTTATTTGTTTGAAACCTAGAATGCAAAAAGTTGAAAATATAAGCCTAGGGGGATATTTTTGAAATATCTTGTTTTGAAATGGTCCCTACAAGGGGGTGCATATGGAGTAGCCTTTTAGTTTACTAGAAATGGTATTTTTTGCATTTTTTTGAATATTTAGGGCTAAAGGGATGGCCTCGACGCTTTTTACAGAATGCCACCCCGCTCAGGGGTGGCGCTTTAGGATCGTCACCCTATTAGGGAGGTGGTTATAAAATTTCCACTCTAACAAGGTGATGGTTACAAAATTTCCACTTCGCATAAGAAGGTGGTTTTTTCATTTTTGGGATAGTGAGTAGATTTGACATGTTTAGACCATTTTTTTGGATTTTACTTTGTTTTGTAATGTTTTTGATGAGATTTCCTATGTTACTGACTCACTCTATTGTTGTTTTATGAATGCAGAAGGAGTATGTTCACTGGAGCGAGAGAGAGAGTGAGGGGATGCTGACTATACTTGACCAGTTGGCACAGGACAAGATAGACATACTGCACCGAGAAGGGATTTGGAGGATCACACGGGTGCCACACATTGCACTTCCTAGTGAGATTTTATGTGATCTCTTTTCTTATTAGGATGTGGACCAAAACAATTTCTAGTTTCCATGTGTTAGAGGAGAGTGGACCATCACTCTCGAGGATGTATACAGGATAGTCAACATACCCATACTTGGGATACATTTGACCCTTGAGACATCGGGATTGATAGACAAGGAAAGGCTTTTGGCCACCTACATGGGAGATGATGGGGTGTCACTAGGCACTAAACAAGGCATGAGTCTCCTTTCTGTACCCATAGCTCTTATCCTTGCACTCCATAAGGCCATCATGGGTATCTTGGCTTCGCGGTTGATAGGGGATAAGGGTGGGGATAATTTATATCATTGGGCCTCAATTGTGATGCGAGATAGAGAAGCATGGGCAGATTTACGCTTGGGGGGAAGACATATTAGGTGCCACATACCATGATTTATACAAGGTGGTGAGATTGTAGGGATACTCACTAAGTCATCCCACACTTGTGATGATTTGAGTATAGAGGATCATCCCTATCGTAGGGGAGTTGCGGTATAGGATCCAGGGGCCATCAAGGTTGTGAGATGGACCATTATGTCAGTGCTTAGGGTACCACATCAACAATTGGCTAACTTGACTACAAATGACTTTATTACCACACCCTACTAGGATATGGAAAGATTACGGGGACCGGATGAGAACACAATGATAGCTTGTACCACCACCAGCCGCTTAGTTGACATATCATCAGGGTGGAGACTCACCCATTTGGTAGAGTTCCTCAGCAATTTGGTCTACCATACATTGATTTCCTTCCTCCTGTGACATTTTTTACAGAGTGTTAAGGAGTATCGAGGTGGCCCTATGGGTCATCATGATCTGACCATTGTGACACCAAAAGTTCCTTTTATAGTGAGATGGTTTTTCCATGCTTGTTGAGAAACTAGGCTCGCATGACGTCTCTTGATCAAGGCCACACCCACTCATAGTAGGGAGGAGGAGTAAGAGATTATGATTTATATAGGTTCGAGATTGAGGAGGAAATGGGGGAGGAGACTAATGAGGAGGCAAGTGAGGATACCTATGCAAAGGGAGGTGATGTGGCGGAGGATAGTGATACTGAGTGACATGATGCTCAAGAGATATCTATGGCAGAGCAAGAGGAGGCGGAGGAAGAGATGGAGACATTAGTTTCTAAGGATACACTTCCTCTTGATGGAGGTAGATACGAGGAGTCTAATATGGGACAACATGTTGCCTTCGGAGGGGGAGGCACAAAAACACCTGTGATAGTATCACTCACCTTGTACAAGCTAATCCTATATATATGACTCGGAGATCCGAGTATGTAGATACTCTTTTCTTGACTTTTCTAGATAGATATGTTAATCAATATGCACTCACAATTCTATTTTTCTTGGTTTTTGTGGTTTTGTAACTCGATGTTGTTTTCTATGTTTTACTGACAACTGCTTGCCAGGGCTAGCAATATTTTATTCATCGTCGGTCTACGTAGAAACATTTTTATCCCTTCGGGAATACATGGGAAGATTTGACCGAGGACTCAGAAAACCGCTATGGGCTCGGCCGACACACCGACTTATTCACGCCCATTTGGAGAGTGGTGGAGATCATGATTACTTATAACACATGGATCACCGCATATGAGGCAGCCAAGAGACTAGTGAGGCGGATCTATTCATGTAGTGATACCACAACTAGTGGTCATATTCACAACCACTCACACCATTCGCTACATTCATGACACCAAATCCATAACATGATTCATAGATGCGATCGTGCACCATCTCAGGATCGCACAAATATTTAAAATCTATTGAGTGTTTATTTCTTTGTTGTTAATTTCTGAGGCACATATATATTTTTTATACTTTCATGCTCATTGGGATAATTGTGACCACACCTAGCATGTGATGGTATTGTAGTGAAACTTTATTCCATTATATATATATATATATATATATATATATATATATACACACACACACACACACACATATTTTTGGTTTGACTATCCTTTGCATTTGAGTTGACTTCATTTTTGGTTTGCTTCACATGTGTACTCTAGATTTTTAAATTTATGATTTTGTATGCTTTTTAGAATGTATGTAATGGATGATGAATGCTAATAGAATGATTTCTTTGTTGTTGTTTTGTAATGCTGATATGACATGATTATGAAGACACATTGTAATGTTGATCTTTAGCTTTTCAAGTAATGTTTGGTACTTCCTTTTGTATTGGTAATGTGTGATGAATAATGATACGATAATTAAAGGAATCCACTCCACTCCTAACCCCATGCAACCAAAAATATGTGAGGGATCAACACCTAGAGCCAAGAGGGACATGAGTTGTATGGTTTTGATAGAGATGGAAATTGTGAGAGAAAGACAAGATTTTGACATAAACCCAATTAGAAACTTGCAACTTAACTCTGCATATAGTTTTCTACATATCCTAGAATATTATTGCTTTCAAGTTTACTAGACTTAGACCCGAAGATGGCCTCTTGATTGACACAATATGGATTTAACTTTTGAATCTCTTTTGGAACATGCACATCTAATTCATTTTTCTTGGGATTTTAAGATTTTCAAAGCACTTTTATTGAATGAAATTTCTTTAAGTTATTAAACTTATTTACAGAGACCCCTACACCTTGTCCCATGCTACTAGTAGAGAAGCATGGGCTCATCACCAAGGATGAGTAAGGACACTTCGCTCCTTTTTTCAACCTCACGCCACTCGTAAGAGGTGTGGGATCAACACCAAAGGTTGGTGGGGCAAAGAAGTGTGTAAATAAAAAAATAGGTTAATTTTTACTTGATATATATTATTTTTAACTTTCATTTGTTCTTTTGGGAAAGGAATCTTTCCCCTAGCCTCAACCCCATGCAATGAGTAAGATGCAAGGGCTCAACAAAAATATTGAGATAGGTGAAAAAGCATCTTGGGTGAAAATGTTTAGAATTGTTTTGTACCAAAGAGGTTTTTATAGGGAAAGATATGACATCATGAAGCTTCTAGAACTACTATGGGTAAATACAACTATGTTATAAGAAAGATATATGTTGAACCAAGTAAGCGAGGCCTTTATAGGATTAGTGTCAAAATTTCATCTTGTCTTGTTGAACCGATAAAGTGATGAGAAATTTTTGATGATAATACCATGAATGTTTGAAGAGATATGATTTGAATGATTTCTAATGTTTTGTAGTAATTTTTGAGAGTTACTTGAAAATAAGTTCCTTGACTAAACTTTTTAAAGAATGAACTGATAGATTATAATACAAATGATAATGTAATAGTATACATGTGGAAATGTTGGTGGATCATGTGTAGTATCTTTTTAGATGAAGAGAGCTAACGAATTCTCCAAATTCCTCACATTCTAGCGTACACAAGAAATATGCCCCATTCTTATAGTCCTCTATGACTCAATATGGGCCCAACCACGTGGGCCTGAAATTCATTCCCTCCCTAGTATTTTTGTCTATTTGACTGTCATGTCTTAAAAATAGGTCTCCCTCACATATTTCGTGTTCGTAGACTCTCTTATTATGTTTTCAAGCCATTCGGTCAACATAATATCTATATCGTTGTTTAGAATTGAGCAGAGATTCATCGAGGTTTTCCAATTGGGAGATTCGTGCCTCTCGATAGCCTTATTCTCCTAAAATACCTTGTAGTGAGATACGAAGACTAGGTAATTCAACTTTGAGCGGTAAAACTGCTTCTAAACCAAATACTAAAGCAAAGGGGTTATTGCTGTCAGTGTTCTTACCAATTTTTGATTGGCCCACAAGTCTGGAAATATCATTAAGTGCCAATATCATTTGTTATCCTTGACATTTTAAGGAGAATGGACTTTAATGTCTTGTTTGTAGCCTCATCCTATCCATTGGCTTGAGGATAATAGAGAGAAGCCATGTGGTGATTTATTTTGAACTTTTCACATAGTTCACGCACTTCCTCATTTTTGAAAGAAGTGCCATTATTAGAGATAATGAATTGTGGCACACCATACCTACAGATAATCTAGTTTAGAATGAATTTTGTAATTATGCATCCTGGTATGGTGGTAAGAGGAATGGCCTCTACCTAGTTTGTGAAGTATTATGTCACCATGATTATGAAGTTATGGTCATCTATTGATGAGTGAGATAACTTCCCTATTAAATCCAATCCCTAAGTGGAAAAGGGCCATGGTAGTGTAATTCATTGTAGAGCCCGAGTAGGTATGTGGATCTTGTGTGAGAACTCTTGACATTTTTGACATTTGTGCACTTACTCTACTTCATCATGTTCTAATGTGGGATAAAAATATCCCATCTACTATATTTCCAAGTGGTAGTGTGACATTCAAAATGACCTCCACACACTTCGTTTTGGGATTCATATAGGATCATTTCATACTCCTTTTCATCGACACATCTAGGAAACTTTCCATCAAAGGATCTATAATGGAGAACTTGTTCTATGATTACATATTTTGTGGCTATGACGCATAGCCATCTTCTTTGTTGCAATGTTTCCTCTTCAAGGTATGTCTTGGTCCAAAATGAAATTAATAATATCGGTATACCATAGGTATGAAAAGATGGGGGTTTGGTTTCGACGTAGTATATGCATTCATCAAGGAAATCCATTTTAACTAAATTACCTCCATTTAATGGGTTATTAGCTAACCATTCTACAATAATGATTTGTCCCTTGATGGACTTTTTTAACAACAAATGTTAGCTCGAACTCACCCATTAGAGTTATGAACTGTCTATATTTCTTGGATAACGAACCTTGTGTTATAAATGTTTGTAAATGATCAATCTTGATGATAACCCTCGTTTCTTGGTTAAGCATATAGTGTCTTAACCACTTCATTCTAAAAACTATAGCCATGCATTATTTCTTTACCTACATATAATGTGCCTCATAGTCAAGAAACATTTGACTAATGAAATATACTACTATGTTCTCATTTTTTTCATCCTCTTGAGTTAGCATGCAATCTAATGAGACATTTGTATCCCTTGAATATAAGATAATAGGGCCATCTAATTTAGGAGGTATGAGCATATGAGGTGATAGTAAGAATCGTTTGAATGATTCAAATACCTCGTGACACTCTTCCATCTAAATATTGCAGCAATCCTTTTTCAATAAATTTTTGATTGGATGAATGGATAAGGTCAAATCAGGAATGAACCTTCAAATTGCATCGAGATTTTCAAAGAAATACCTAATTTCAGACTCATCTAACAATGGGATCATTTCCAACACTACTCATATTTTTTTTAGATCTACATCGATCCCTCATGAATAGATGATGTATCCCAATAACTTATCTCCCATCACACCGAACACATATTTTTCAATATTCAAAGCATAACTTTATACTCAATTTGATGAGAGAGGATGATGTGAAACACCTTAGGGTGATCGCAACAATTTTGGCCTTAGCCAAAAGGTCATCAATGTAGGATTCCACAATCATATGAATGAGATCATGATGTTTATAAGTCATTGCACATTGGTAAGTTGTACCAACATTCTTGTGGTCAAACGACACAACTGTGTAATGTAGGTTCCCAAGGAGTGATAAATGTGGTCTTCATTTGATCTTCCTTAGAGATCCTAATTTGATTATACCCAGAAAATCCATCCATAAGGGAAAATATCTCGTAGCCAACTATTGCATTGATAATGACATAAATGGATGGCAATGGGAAATCATCCTTGGGACATGCTTTATTGATATCTCTAAAAATCAAATTCAGATGGAAATTTTCCCATTCTTTTTAAGAACAGGGACAATTTTGGACACCCACATTGAGTAATCAACATGTTTAATGAAACCCACCTATAGGAGTTTCATCACTTCCTCTTTGACCATCAATTCTACCTTATGCTTCATTGGTCTAGACTTCTCCTTAACGGATTTAGCATTAGACCTAGGTCACTAGGTTGTGAACTCCACATGGGGAGCAATTATCATCATTTCTTTTAGTTAAATGCAAAGGATTACAAATGATCCTTAAGTATTTTAGTGTGCATCTCTACTTCTTTAGGAGTTAACAAAGAACCTAACTTCAATATTTTTGAGTCTTCCTTTGTCTTGATATTAATGTCAATTTTTTGTTCAAGAAAGAGGCTTTTCCCTCTTCAAACTTAGGTGGAACCAACATAATTTTAATTCTCCTTCCTCTTCTATTTTGTAAACTTCGAGGCCTTATGAGGAGGTAGGGTCCATTATGTGATCTCTGAAATAGGAGGAATAGTGAGGGAGGAGAGAAAATCCTCTCTTATGATGCACATGATGTAAATTCGTGTAAGCATTAAGGTATCCTAAGATAGCCTCATCATTTTCTACATAATCAAGAGTGGCAAGTTCATTCTTAGCCTAAATGTAAGCCAATATTGGGCTTGTTGGAACTTTGTGCATTAAGGGTTCTATACAAATCAAAACTATGATGTTGGTTTCTTCTAACTCTCTTCTCAGACAGAAGTGAGAGGTGGAGGTAGCTATGGAATATATGAGAAGGTTTTTTTTTCATGGAATGGCTTCAATTGAGATGAAGGAAAACCCTTTTTCAAATTAAGCACCACATTTTTGTAGAGTTGTAGGTCTTCCTCCCTAGTCTCATATACTTCAGAAACTTGATTGGCAACTAGTTGTAAATCACCCAACACTCTAATGTTACAAGTGCTAATCCTCTTGGCTACTATGAGACCAAGAAGGAGAGACTCATATTCTGCATTGTTATTTGGGATTTGAAATCCAATTTGAAATCAAATGGCATGAATTTCCCCTCTAAAGAAGTGAGGATCACACCGCCCCAAAGACCAAAGTGGCACTTTCCTCAATCAAAGTGGAGAATCCAACAATTTCTTGGGAAAATTGACATTTGATCATTCTTTGTATCCTCTTCCTTTGCTTTTATCACTTCCACCATATAAATACCATCAGTTGTAAGAGATTCGAGTCCCAAAGTATGTTCTATGCCCATGGAATCAAATGGAAGGATACTAGGTAAATAATTCTCCAATAACTCAACAATCTTTTTTATGGTTTCTATTGACACTATCTCTATGACAATGGTTTTTCATTGACCATAGAATTCCCTTGATCAAGCCAGTAGATTCTAATTCCATTAAAGAAATTAGTTTTGTTTCAGCATTGAGATAGTTTGTTTATTTAAGTTGTTTGTAGGGAGCTCAAAATCAGAATTAACCCCGATATCTTCTTTATATTAGCTAGGTGTACATCAAAGGGTTTTGGTTCACCCTATGAAATGAAGACCTTCTCTAAGTGTAGGAATATTACTTCCTAAAAAAGTGGAGGGAATCTCCTTCATATGATGTATCGCAAGGACGGTCAAGGATCATATTATAGTTGGTTTCTGTCTATAATATAAAACTCTATGAGAACCATTTTGGGTCCTAAGGTAACTGGTAATACCATGGTTCCAATTGACATTTCTTTGAGACAATCATATCCTCTCAACGTGTTCCTCATTTAAGATCATTTTATTTCTTCATAACCTAGCTTCTGGAGAAAATAAAAGGGGACTATGTTGATTTCTACCCCATCGTCAATCATCACACACTTTAAATAATTATTGTAAATCAAAACTATAAATAAAGGGCCGAACCACCTCTACGTGTTATTTCGGTGTTTATGGGCATCTTGCGATATTGAATACAAATTTGACATATCTTTCTAGATTCCTGGAGGATATACATTGAAGTCTATATGGTTTATCTACACCTCGGAGGAGGAGTGACATTGTTCAAATTTCCAAGACCCAATGCTTTTAGCAAATAATCTATGTGAGCAGGGAATTTCTTCAACAAATCCAAGAAGGAAATGTGAGAAAATGTCTTTTTTAGGTCATTGATCAAGTCATAACCCCTAATGGCTTTACAATTGTCTCAAAATATCATATGATATGGATGGGTAAATTTTAATGGGTTGTGAAGCATATTCTCTAGTTATAGTAACATCATTTATTTGGGGCTCGGTATCTAGTTATATAAGGCCCACTATCTTAGGTTGATAATGGTCATTCAACGGAGGTGCCACCGATGATATTTGATGAATTTGAAGATTCATGATTGTTGTTTCCCACCAAAATTTCCTTGTTTGATCCGTTGGGGTTCATTTTACCATTGTTGGGATGTGTTGGGAGAGAATCATTGAATATCCTGAGTGGAATATTTTGGGGGACACATGCCCCATATAAGTATTTTGAGTAGACATTTTAGGATTTGCTAAAAATGTGTCAATAAATATTTATCTTTGGTTTCTTCAACTAAGCGTTGTAAGAACTTATTACAATCCTGACAGGTTCTTGTGTCATGTCCTTAGACCCTATGAAAGCCACAATGTAATTCAAGATCATAAGCCCGAGGCCTTTGAGTTACACTTTGTTGGGTCCAAAGTTTCAATTATTGTTCAACTATTGGTTATTGTAGTTAAAATTTGGAGGTCATTTCCCTTTATTTGGATATTGCTTCGGTACCCGCTTGATATCTTGGGTTGGGGAATTGGGCATGAATTTGTTGTTTTTGTTGTTGTTGTGAAGGATGATTGAAGTCCATCATATTAATCGTGGGAGAAAATTTTTTACTCCTTTGATTTTTACCGTTATATCCATTATTAGTGTTATTTGTATTCGGGGTATTAGTAATGTTATGCTTCTTTGTTTTATCGGTTACACTATTGGTTGTAACACCAAGTTTTTTTATTTAGGACCTTGGGTCCTTGGTTATTTTTTGTATTATTGAGGTAGTTTGAACTACCTTGATTGGGAGTGATCAACTTCTTGTTTAAACCCTAGGTATTTCAACCGTTGTCTATATCCACTTGATCAATTCAAAGTGCACCTTCTAATACTTCTTCACATATCTCCTTAGCGGAAATTTTGGACCTCTTCCTTTTTTCCTAGTTAAGAGAATGAGGAATAAATCACAAATATTTATTTGATCCATGTTAGGAGTGCTTGTTGAAGAGTAAAGAACTTGTCGCCATCTTTAGATGAAATGTGCGGTGGGCTCATTGTGCTCTTTTTTAATATGGAGGAACTCCCTAATTCTTGTTCTTAAAATCTTGTTCATGTCAAAAGCCTTGATGAATTATGACATGAGTTGTTTGAAATAATGTATTGAGGCTTCAAGTATCTGATAATACCAATCGATAGAAATACTTTCTAAAGTCTTAGGGAAGATTTTTTCAAGGACTACATCCCATGGGAGAAGTTCTCGAATGGAAGTGGCACATGCCTTGATATGCGCATTTAGATCCCCCTCACCTTTGAATTATTAAAGATCTAGAAAATGTATTGGGAGCATGACACTCCATATGTTAAATTTGAAGGGTTCCTTTAGATACTTAGATTAGGTCCCTGCTGCGTAGGACTCAACAATTGATGATCCTTGTTGAGGAGGTGGAGGTGGAATTGGTTGTTGATATGGTGTAGTATAGACATTTGTGGGGGCATAAGGCATCCCTTGCATCCTATGGGCTACTAACCATATGGGCCAAGGTAAGAGTACATGCCCCTACACTTGCGGTGACTTAGAATACATATGTATGTATTGAGGGAACATTTCTTTGATACATAGTCTTAGGCAAAAATCTAGGGAATGTTGTACTTCTAATTGGGATGGCATTTAAGAATGCATTTCCGTAGTTGATACCTACTATGGATATCATTTCTTGCTTTGTATGTATACAGTAGCAGGTATACCCAAGGTTCCCAGCCCAGTGAAAATGTCCTCGGGGCTAGGAATGCCCATGTAAATCGAGAGGATTTAGCATAGGTGTGCAGATGATGGTGAATCTTCCCTTTCCCGACATATGAAGCATTAGTTGCTTGGAAAGTTCTAACTCCCTAACCTTGTCCACCAACATCGAGATGACCTCGATCGATGATGGCATGGTGTTTTTCTTTAACACATAATATTGAATTGCAAAGGTGTACGATATCCTACTATAAATTGTTCATTGTTTTTCTACCCCTCATTAGAAGCATTTTCCATTATGGGAGGGGTAGTGGTGTTGTTTTGAAGCAAGAAATCTACATGTCCTTGCGCCTATCTAAAGGTTGGTTCATACTTTGGAAGCGTTGTTCACTTTGGGTGTAACATGCTAGATACTCCTCATCTAAAAGTGGGAGTTGATCAAACTACATACTAATCAGTGGTCTAAACAACACTCGAGGAGATGATCCTGACTCTCTAGTAAACCTCATGTTATTGGAGCTTGAATTTTGTAGGTAATTTGATCAATCTCCTCGATCCTAACTAAGGATCCCTTATTGGTACCTTGAGGAGGAGTTTGAAAGGAATGAATATTGTTTGAGTAGTTGTCAGCCCATGTAGATAGTGAGGGTGAATGTTGTTTCCTACCCATTTGATAATAGTATGCCTCAAACCCAAAATGGGTCAGCCGTATCCGTCATATCACAACATATTCAGGGGGTATATAAATACCCACAGAATAATGGGAGAGAGGGAAGGTGGAAGAGAAAATGGAAAAGAAAAGAGACTAGTTCTTCACATTGGGTTCACCTATTTTTATGGATGAAAATTAACACGTGACATTGAACCGCACTCAACTCCCCAAGGTTGTGTCGAGGTAGCCGATGTGGAAATATGGATGACTAGATGATAACGAATAATGGTAGTAGATGAAAGTGTGCAAAAATGGTATGAGTAGGTTATCAAGGTAATATAATGTCTTTAACTCAAATAATGGGATCTGCTCATCAAACACAATGAAATCCTCTCTAACCGGAAAAGTTAGATGGGAGGATCAGAAATGATTGCAACATGGAGACTCTAGTTGATATTGAGCTTTATGGATATCCTTTCTAGCATTTTCATAATTCATGGGAAACTAATTGGAGCCTCTTAAATCTGTTGAGACAGGGTCATGAAATGACCAAAGGAGGCTTGGTCTCACAAAATTAGATCCGGTTAGCGGGATTGTTCCAAAATGTGAGGGCCAGTTGATATTCCTTATTAAGAGAGTTAAATTGTGATATGATATTGGGTGGTAATGGTGATGTACAAAAAAATAATTTGTGCAAACTTGTGTCAATATTAGTGATTAATTTTGGTGTGTTTTCTGTGGGACTCTAGGGTCACTACCAAATGTTCTTGGTTATTGCGGTCCTTGTATGGTCATATGAATATCCAATTTTGTTATCGGGGTCCATAACTCATAGTCCTTATCGGTGGAAATGTTTATTATGTTAAGTTGTTGGATTTTCTTGGTGTATTGATCTGGTGTTCTAATAACAAGAAGACAGAGTCACGTATCTATATCCATGAGTAATTTGGGGTCATTCATTTATGACACCCATGGATCACTTCTATAAGTTTGTTCTTATTCAGACTATTAATGGTCATGAATTGAAAATATGTAATCTAATTAAACAAGTATGTCTAATCTAATGGAATTAAATTTATCTATGTTTTGTATTTTCAAGAAATTTAATCAAATAAATAAATAAAGTCACTAATCTAATAAAGCAAATATTTTTGTTCTTTTCTGTTTTAAATGAAGAAATAACAAAAAATATTCTAACTAATTACATCCTAAAACAAATAAAACATCAAGATATGGTTGAATATCTATGTAGAGAGGAAATTTGTTTTATTTTAAATGAAAGCTTTTCTAACTATAAATGTAAATCCAACCTCAATTATGTCTCAAAGGCGTAAAGAAGAAATCAAATCTTCTTGGAATATTTTCTTCTCTATAATTTCCCGAAAAAATAATATAGGATCTTACTATATGGATTGATTTTATGTTTGCTTCTAATCTAAAAGCCATAGAAACATTCTTCTAGATTTACTTCCTTACAAACCTATAGAGATAGGCAAGAGAAGAAATCTTTCCTAAGAAAGGCTTGGGTTTGAAACAATTAATGTACTACAACTTTGAATAATTTTAACCACGAAATAATTATCTACTCTATTTTATAAGGTGCTTATAATTAAAAATGAAGAATTTGAAGAAATGAAGGAGAACAATAAAAAAATCTAACATGGAATACAAAAGCGTGGCAATCTAGTTGTGTGGTACTTTCTCCCCTCGAGTATCTTTTTAATCTCTCGTGTCCATGTGATTCCGAAGGTTGGGAATGTAATGAAAAAAAAAGGGAAAGTGTTGGAGAAATGCCACTTGAATTGGAAATCTAGAAATAATGTAATTGTAATAAAGATATCACAATAGAACTAAGATTTGATATGCGCTTCCAATAAGAAAGAGGAAAGCTTTGAAATTTCAAGAATACTCAAAATGCCTCTAGAAATTTTCTTGAAAACATGTGATCTATTTATAGAAGGTTGGATGGGAAAAGGTGGAAGCCATTTAAAACCACATCAACAAAGTGAAGAGGGAGTTTGAAGTATTAATCAAAATCAATTAAAAATTACAAGTGAAGAGGAGATTGCCACAAGGCAAACTAGGCTTAAAATAAGCCAAAACGGGTAAGAAACGTGTGTTCAAAGTGAAGTTAAGTGAAACAACACATATCTAAATTCATGTTGGAACATTCTATAAAATGCACATAGGACCGCCACCTTGCATAGAGTGGCGGGTACAAGACTGCCACCCTACTTGGGTGGTAGTTAAAAAAACCACCTCCCAGGAAAGGTGGTATTTTTATTCGAAGGACAAAAATAGATGAAAATGAAGCAGGAAGCTAGGAAAAAGCATGCAAAGGCTAAGTAAGACATACTAGGCTACAAATATAAACTGTAAATAAGTTTACGATCTCGAAAACCTTCTAAAAATATATGAATCGTCATTAGGGACCTTTTATAACTATTTTCATAAAATGTAGCATGAGCAAAACTAGGTGCGTACAGTAATCTTCAAAGAAAATGTAATTTCTAGCAAGCATTAGTAATGCTCAACCCAATGAGCCGTGTTGGAATTCTCCCATTTTTTTCTAAAATCAAAATTTAGGGATATGGAAAGAAAAGAAATGCATAACTTAATAATTTTCTATAAAAATTGTTGTGATGGATGAAATAGTTTCCATTATTTTTATCATGAAGAATATTGTTGTGGCCGGTGTTGATGTTTTAAAAAATGGTTAAGTGAATTTTGTTTCATGGACTATAAGAATTGGTGGCTTTTAGACAAAGTATTTTAATGCAAATCAAAAAGTGTAAAGATAAGTGATAACATTAGGTTTGTTTTCTAGCATTCTTCTATAATATGCAATATTGCGAGTTTTGAAATAAGATATGGAGATCCATATTGTTCCCCATATTTACCATATATCAAAACCCAAACTTAGCAATATTTTCTAGCATTCTTCTAGCATATGCAATGTTGCATAGTTTGGAAACAAGGTATGGAGATCTATCAAAATATGTGATAAAGGAGATTTTCTTGTTGCATGGAGAAATCGAATGGAAAGTATTAGCACATGCATCATTAAATATAATTACAAAACATAAATATGTATTTACATGGACCTATAAGGATTTAAAAGTAGTGTGAAAATGAATTTTTCACCATAATGACCATACAAAACAAATCCTTGGTATGCAGCCCATGTGCACAAAGAAATATATTAAAAAAACCAATAGAATGTAGGTATGCTGCATTTTTGTAGTATAAAATACATAAACATAATATAAATACATCTTTGTCATGCAATGCACAATCCACATTCCAATAGACAATTTCATTTTTAGGGAAATTTCAACAAAGGATTTGTAAAAAAAATTATGGACATTGACCAATTGTTTGATGAGAATGTCTCAAGAAGGTAGTGTATCATGAAGTAAAATAATCACAAAACATGCATTAATCATCCTAACAAAACATGATAACTACAACCTAACAGAATTCATTTGTGTCCATCTTAAACTCAAACTTCTTGTAGATCCGATACAACAAGGAATTTTGTCAAACATTTGGAAAGTTTATTTTCTTCTTAACACATTTTGTATATATGTATGTGTGTATTAAACTCTCTGGATCCATAGGCATTTGAACATACATAATGATGTTTTGAATATGAAGCTAAGAGATTTTGAGAGGAACCTTCAATATGAAAGCATGTAGAAGGCACAAAAGTTGTTTGAAAAAATGCCTCAAACAAATGTGATCAAAACAAAAGGTCGGGAACAAAAATCTCATGGGCTACTATGATGGTAGTATATACACAAATTAGTGAATAAAATAAGTCTCATGGGATATTACAATTTCAAGATATGCACACAATGGATTTGCTGAAGATTCCTTAGAAATTATTAAGAAATCATATCTAGAAATTTTTATCCATTTTTACACCCCCTGCAAAATGACTAACTTCAAAAATCTAGACTTGGACTACTTCATGGAATCTTGGTGATGAGTCTGCAATTTCAAGTAATTTAATGCTTTCTAGGCACTTACAGTTGATTTGGGGGACTTGGAATCATTTTAGTGTATTCCTCTTCTCCTAGGATTTGGTGTCTGCATAATTAGCCAATAATTCGAGTAAAAAGGGTGAAAATTGAGAAAAAATTTCTTTGGGGCACTCTACTTTATTTTTCCAAACTCCCCAATCTAAGAAAAATCCAAAAAATTAGGAAAATTTGAGAAAAAATGGAAAAAAATCTCAAAATAGTGTAATGTGCATAAATTTGGTTATGAGGAACTCAAGGTACAAGTTCCATCGGTCCACTTGTTCCCTGAAATGCCTAAGATGCCGAAATCAAAGGAGTTTAAGCAGAAATTGAGTACTGTGGAGATGCAGGTGTTTGGGGGTCCTGATGGAACAAGTTCCTTCAAATCAAGTGTTCCCTAATTGACCTATGTTACAGCATTGCGAAGGCATGTGAAATGGGGAGTTCATTACATGTCAGGTTGGAGTTGCTCGACACTAAGGGCTTGGTGAGAACAAGTTCTCACGAGACAAGATCTCCCCACATACCTGAAGTTAACACAAACTAAAGATAAGGTGGTGAGAATTCATGCTAAGTGTTATGTGGTGGGTGCAGATATAATGAGCCCAGTGACCCAAGTTCCACAGATTCCATTGTACCCAGAGCCCACAAAGCCCGAAAATCCTGAAATGTAAGGAAAGGGAAGGGGCGAATATAATGCAGGGAAGGTAGAAGTTTAAGGATGAAGTGACCCAGTTCCCTTTATTCCACAAGGCTTGAAAACCTTGTAATAATCAAAATGCAAGGAAAAGGAGAAAAGGGGGAAAGGGGTTTTATAATGCGGATTGTAATGAAGGAAATGGTACCACATATTCCTCTTGATCCCTCTAAGTCTGCATGGCCATATCTTTTGACTGGGAACTCCAAATTCCTAAAACATTATATCACTAGAAAGGTATTCTTGAGCACTACACCATGGAATTAAAAATATTGAGTTAGGACAAAGTAGGTGGGAAAAAAAGGAAAATAATTCCATATCCAAAAATGCATTTCAAATTTACCCAGAAGTAAGAATTTTATGCAGTATAGTCATATTTCTTCTTCCACGAGGAAAAAGGACATTGGGGAATGAGTTTAGTAGGTCTCCCATGTTGTTTTCTAGTGAATTAATGAATTTTTTGGTGGGTGAAGGGAAAATTTCGAGTTTCTCTTCTTTCTCTCTTTTCTCATCACATTTATAAATTGAAAACTTCTCATTTTTGAGAAGGAGAGATATTCTAGGATGTGGGGAAACTTTGTCTATTTTTTCTCAATATAAGTGAGTTGTAGGCCTCAGATTTGGACATCTTGCATGGTGATCCTTGCCTCTTCTCACATACTTGTAATGAATTGTGCATTATTGTAGTAATTAAATATGTGTTTGTGGCTATCTTATGCCTTATCTCTATTTTATTTCATTTTTCTTTCCTTTCATTGCATCTGCAAGTGTTTTGTGCATATTTTTCTCTCTTACGGGTCTCGATTTATTGCAATCTAGGAAAATGGTGGTTTCAATGTTTCTTTGGATTGTGGTTGTCTTGTTTGCCCTCTCCTTCATCATTTTCTCCCCATTTTTCACTCATTGTAATATTTCCAACCCTCTTCTTGGTGTTATCACCTCTCTAGTTTAAGATTTTGTTTTCATGCACTTTTTTTCTCCCTGGTCCCTTGGAATTGGTATATCAGGATTATATAGTTGGATTTATTTCCTTAGGATTAATTTAGCATTAGGATTCGATAGAGGAACCAACATTCTCTTGAGGTCCATCTCAAGTAGTAAGTCCCCGATTCTATAAAATCTAATATTTTATTATGAATCTAAGAGTACAACATACAATAAATGAAATATATTTAAATGTAAATGTTATGTGATTTATTTGATATTATAAATGAAATGAAAGGGGAAAGGTATTTACATGTATTTGACTTACCTCTCACTGATTAGGGATTGAATAGAGAGATGGAATGGTGGAACAAAGAATCATAACAAACCTCAAAAATCATAGTGGAGATAGATCTAGCTAGATTGGGGCACCTGAAGGAGGATGGGGGCTGGGGCACCTTGGTTTATGGAATGGCCTCGTTTGGGATCTTCGATCCCGGTATGGTCATTAGGTCATCACAATACCTCACCTCTAGTCACATGGATTTCACACTTTCTTCTCTAATGTTTTCATAAATCTGCAATGGTGAATCACCTACAAAACCCACACAAAGCATCAAACCCTAAAAAAAAAGATGCATATGAAGGGGTTAGACTTTCCTTAATGGCCAAAATGGTGGACTTACAACCAAGCATTACACTACATCTCAAATCAAATATAGTTTTGTTTGATTATGTGTGTAATAATGTGCATAGGATGCCCTAGTAAAAATGATGCAGAGATAACAAGAAATAGCTAGATAAAATGCAAAATGGTGGATGGAATAGAATATATTATCTTTTCTTATGTAGTGTGTGATGCACAATAATTCACAATCCCTTTATCTATGTAGATAGCCAACCCTTAGTAGAAAATAGTTTGCGTATAAGGTAGTATGCATGTTGTGTTTATATAGGGATATCTTGTTCAAATTTTGGCACTAATGACCCGACATGTCGACTAGTACCTTTAGGAGATGAGAAGGAAAATTGAAAGGAATGACCTCGAATGTATAAAATAAAACCAAGTGTGATGGGGACCAGGGCACCTAGAAATTAGGAACAAGGCCCTAGGTTCCCTAATACCACTTTAGGCACCTTAATCAGAGACTAGTGATTAAAAATGACCGAGTCTTGACAAATAGGAGCCACTAAGACCCGTTTGAAACCATTCAATTGAGTGATGAATGTGTAAGACAAACAACAACAAAGACCAACTAGATTGATGACTGGACTATAGGATGGGTCATTAGTGAATACTTTTCTTATGCAAGATCCATATATAAAACAACATACTCGGTGGTATAATAATAGTAAGTACATGATTTTGTGACTACATTATCTCCCACTTTATGTTGGTGAGTGAAGTCTTAGTAACATAAATTAGTTAGAGATGAGTACCTAAGAGAATCTTGGAGAAACCCATGATGTATAAAAATGCACACATGTGGTAAAAATGTGTGCCAAATGAGAACATATAGCATGATGACCCATGGATCAATGTGTTGATCCATGTAGCGTAGAGAGAGATGTAATACCGTGATGAAGTGCACTAAATGAGAGTGATGATTGTGATGTTAAATGATTTGATGATTTCTAATTTTATACGATGACGATGTGAAGGGGTAGGGAATGATCAGTTCCCAACCTGATTGTGTGTGTATAAATAATTAGAGGATTTGGGAGTCCTACTTCTAGAGGAAGAGTGTAGGGAGAAAAGTTTGTTATTATCCAACCTTTAACTAAAACCTCAAAAGATCTAGCCTTTGCACACAAACAAAAACCAAATTTTTAGTGATTTTGGATCCAAATATTTTGATTAAAACTAGTTGACCAATATATGAGTAGTATAGAAAGGTAATATTACCCCCACTCCATGGGTGTCACCATAATGTGTATGATGGATTCCAAGTTAGGTCATCCGAATAAAATGCCAAACGTAGAATAACTTCCCAAGTTAGGCCATATGGGAAAATAGTGATGTAACTCCCAAGTAATGTCATATGGGAGGCCGAATATAACTCCCAAGTTAGGCCATATGCGAGGTTGAATGTCTTGTATTCTATCGATTGAATGGTATGATTTTGATTATTAGAGACTTGAATGGGTCAAAGCACAATAAAATGTCCCACTTTTTGGTATGTTTTGTACCTTTATAAACATGAATTTTTAGTTTCATTGATTTTCTAAAGGTAATAGCCACAAAACCGTACACATTCATGAAATTCCACAAACTAACGAAATGTTGTGTTTAGAGTGTAGAATACATGTAATTTTTTTTTTTTTTTAAATGGCAAAAATATGGTCTTTTTCTTAATTTTATTCATACATTGTTTCTTATGTTATAAAAGAGGAATGACTGTCCCCGGTGGTTTTTTTAAATGAAAATTTATTTTTTCACCATGAAATTTTAGATATATGTTCAAGATTTGACTTTTAAGGTCCTATCAAATTTTTGTATTTTTTTGACTTATATATTTTTTAATTAATTATTTAGTAAAAAAATTTTAAATAAATAGTGTACATATGTCTATGCCAATAAATTTTGAGATTTATATCAAAATTGATTTTTTTTTCACAGGTATGAAGAAGACTTCAACAAATAGTAAGTTTATTTTTTCAATTTTTTTTTATATATTCTACTATTTTTCAAATTTGGTTGATTGTGTACTATTGATTGTCCTAAAATACCATATGTTAGTAAAAATTAAAAAATAAATAACAAAACAAATTTTTAAAAATGAAAATTATATTTTTAGAAAGCTAATAAAAATATGAATTTTGTGTTAAAATTTTGTAATTTTACTAGTTTGTTTACCCTAATTACGTGGCACCTAAGTGGCAGATTTTGGCTTACAATTATCCTCCAAAAGGATTTGAGCCAAAATGTGCCACTTAGGTGCCACGTTAGTGCCACTCGAGGGGTTCGTGCAACGGGAGTTCGCGCAAAGGGAGTTCATGCGAAGGTAGTTTGCTATTCACGCGAACCCTCTACACCACCAAAGTGCCGCCAAAGAACGCTTCTTTCTAAATTTAATGTTTTGCAATTTTTGTTTTTATAAGTAACGGTTTTAAAATAATATTGTTCGTTTTTAATGTTTTAAATTTAGTTTTTTACATATTTTTTGTTTTAAACTAAGTTTGGTTTTTTTATTGTTTTTAACCAAAAATATGTAATATGTTATTATATTTTTGAAAAATATTTTTTATTATTTATATATAATAAAATTGACTTTAAAGCATATAGTTATTTTATTTAAAAATATATTATAAAACTAAATAATTGTATATTAAATATAAATTCTATTAAAATTAGAAAAGTTGTTTTAAAGTTATAAAAAACTAAAATTAAAAATAACCTAATTTCTATTGAGATTTGTATATAATAAGAGTTGCATGCATGTGTAGTTTTGTATCAAGTTTACTCTTAGAAATTCGATCTATCTAGATTTATGTGTGCAGGTGAAAATTATTGAAGTGGATGAATCATGGGAAATGCAAAGAATAAGAAGTGAAATTATACCGAGGAAGAAAATGCAGAGAAGAATGCTAGAAGATCAGTTCGTAGGAAGGCACAAACAGAAAGAGAGAAGGCACAACAAGTGAAAGACGAGGCTACAAAAATTGGTACATAAGTAGAAACCCTTGATAGATCGTAATTTTATTTTTCGTTCTAAGGTAAATATGATAATATCTTTTTTAGATTGGGTAAAGGAAAGGGTTTTGATAGGATCCCATAACCTAAAACAATAGAAACAATATGTGAAAATAAAAGGCTAGATAACAAAAACAACGTAAGAACCAACCAAGTACCAAAAAGGATCCACATAGAAAAATCATTCAACGAAACAATAATTGTTGAAATATCAACAAAACATGGTAAAAATATTGCAACCACTCAATAGTATAATTTGGATCTTGATCTAGCCATCTACTTTGTTTTTTTATTGCTTGTTACTCTCTAGGAGACATGGTTGTTTTTATCTCTTAGTTAAATATAGGGTTTCTATTTAACATCAACTTCCATTCTTCAACATCCTCTCTCACCTCTTAGAAAGGCTCTATTTTAGTAACCACCAACACCTTTCTAACTTAATCCTCATATAATTGGGTCATTCCCAAAAAACAAGAACCTTTGTATTCCTCCCATCTATATCTCTATAGTTAAAAACAATTGATTTATGAAAAAAACAATTGAAAGATCAAATGATGACTTGAGCCAATATCTACTGTAAGGAAATTTTGATCTCCTAAATAAAATATTAGTTGGAAATTTCGATCCCCAAATCAAATATTAGTAAGGATTGATATTAGCATGTTAATAACATCCTATGCATATTACAACCTTTGAAAAATTAATATTTATACGAAAAATTTGGTAATTGTTCATTTGGAGTAACAAAGATTCATTACACATGCTACATCAACATTAAAATTATAGCTATACTCTATGCATATTAAAATTTTATAATAGTGATTTAATATTTGATTACTCCATACTACCTTAAATAGTTTCTTAGTTGTCTTAGACAATGTATGTAAATTTAGATAATAGTTTCATCCTTGATTTATTTTATATGTCCTATCCCGTCAACTACATAATGCACGTCAAATCCAAGGTTGATTGAACCAATGCATGGTAAAATTTATTCCATGTGACTATGTGGTATTTTGTAAGAAAATAAAATAAAAAGGAAAGTGGGAAAAGGGGAAAGTAGGTTTTAGACCAAAGTAATCAATAATAGATCATTATGTCACACTCGACGTGCTTCTAAGTTGAAAAGTCTTGAATACAAATGCAAAAGTATTGTTTAGTAGATTTCAAGAAGGACCTCATGAAGCTATCTAAATACAATTAGCTTGGTCAACTTAATATTATTGTTTACTAGATAGTAAGTTAATTTTTTAGATATTAAATTGTTTACTAGCTTGGTCATTAATGGTGTAATCACATTTGTATGTTATTTTTTTGCAAATTTTGGTGTAATCACATGTGTATGTTTATTGACACAGATCATGATGCGCAACATTATGTTGAAGTGATAACAAAACTTATGGAATTACTTCCCAAGAAAAATGTGAAACACTTGGTGAAGATGGATTTACAAAAATTAAAAGAATTTTCCCAACAAGAACCACTATCACGAAAGAAAACAACAAAAAGTGTAGAGATAATATATGGTGAATTTGTTAATTTGACTACAGTTGCTAGAGCACATTTGTTGGTTACATTCTTGAATCATGTTGATATGAAGGAAACATTAGAATTGTTGGGTGTTGATTTTGGATGAAAAAATTCAAAACGTATGGAAGAATAATTTGTTGGGAATGTTTCTAAAGGAATAATTTCTTTGGGTACAAAAACTAGGTCTTCCGATAAGAGTATTTCTCGTAGAGCAATATTAACTTCAGTTGTAAGTGAATATATGACTAAGCATCATCATGTTACCACCATTGCCAAGGCATTGGGTGTATCTAGAAAGACGGTCAACAGGTATGAAAAGAGGAGGAAGACATTGGATGACTCTACTATGGAAGGAAATTGGGCACTAATGTGTAGAAATCCACATTCTGATAAAATAGAGGATAATATTGTGAAGATAGTTTCTAATTTTTGACTGAGAGGACTCGTCCTTCTCCAAATGTGAGGGATGTTTTAAAACACAAGATAACTCACAATAAATATGATGAACATATAAAACATTGGCTTGAAATAACTCAACATGAGATGTACATAAAGTTTATAGAAGAAAATGCAGATGTTAAGATTGGACAACAAATGTTTGAAAATTTGAAGCCTTGGTATATGCGAGCTAATAAAGTCCTTGACACATGTTGTTTCTGCTATCACATTGAGTTTGATTATCACTATCAGGTACAAAAAAATTATATCATGTATATATATTTTGAGGTGTGCTTTCATTTATATCTATATATTTGAAATTTGATTAAATATCATTTTTTGAGATGTGATTTAAAATTAATGTATTTCAAAATCTATGTTTTTTCAGGTGTATAGAAAGTTACGGGAAGCATCAAATGGTCCTAAAAATGCCCCACCTACACGTGTCAGTGAATTCATAACTTCAATTCTTTGCACAATATCCGATGATCATGTCGACGATCATATGACTTGCATCAAAGGTGTCTGTGACAAGTGTGGGGACTTGAAATTATTGCCAGAAACAAATGAAGATTTGGACACAGTTCAAATGGTGGCTTGCAAGAGGTGATTACATTTGGACAATTTGGATGTACAAATTTTATTTTTATTTTTATGTTTACTGCAAATGAATATGACAATTTTTCCATTATGTATTGATTTTATAGGTTCAAATACATAAAATATTCAACAAGGCTTGGAAAATATGCAACTAGGTTGGATTTGGTAGAAGAGGAAATCCCCATTGCTACATTCATGCAAATTTCTGAAGTTTAATTAGTCCATACATCAAACATTCTCACTATGCAAAGTGGCAGGCTACACAATTCAAGACTAATAGAGACACATTCCCTATTGGTTCCATATTGTCCATGGTTGATTTTGTTGAGAATTACTCATTTTCTCATCAAAAAAATTCAGACACAATATTATCATATTGATTAGGTTACTATCATGGTTCAAGTATTTTATAGGCATGCACAATTAGATTTAGATGGGGTTGAAAGTACATATGTGAAGCGAATGATCAAGAAGGAGTATCACTTCTATATAAGTGATGACAAGGAACATGATACCCACTTTGTGTAGCATTGTTTTGGTTTGTTATTTCAATATCTTCATCAACGAGGAGTACAAATAGATCAACATTTTGTTTGGTCGATGGTTGTGCATCACAATTCAAATCCTCTTGCCCTTTCTTTACACTCATTCGTTATCATCGTCATCACAAAATACCTCATTTATGGATTTTTTTTTAGAGTGGTCATGGGAAGGGAGAACAAATGGTGCGAGTGCATGCATCAAACCTACTCTAAAGAAACAAATATTTGATTATGAGGGATATCGATTGATTGAATGCCCACACCATTGTTGAATGGTGTAAGAAACATTTTGCAGTTCAGGTTTCAACAAATGTTTCAACCTCACACGCTTCAACATCACACTTCAACCCCACACAGAGTGTTTTGGGAGATAACATGTACATGCACATTTAAAACATAGATCTATAGATCTTGATGTGATTTATTAAGTTCTACAAGTTACAAACTTTAAAAAATTATTCTGAATTTTGATGTTTGTTTTAAACTTTATTGATCTTTTGAGCATGATTAATTGAAGGTATTGATCAAAGGAAAAAGTATGGATGTGAAAGGATTCCTAATTCTAGGTCTTTGCACTCTTTGATGACTATGGATAGTAATAATTGGACAATTTGTACAAGAGATTATTCTTTTTTTGTTATGAATGCATGAATAAATCATATTCAGAGTGCAATAGTAAAAAACATGGGTATGTAGGTGAGTGGAAGCAAGTTCCTTTAGTTGTGGATGACACATATGGATTAGATCATGATGATAGTTTTGAAGATGTGCCATTAATTTCAACTGATTATGACCACATATCTGGACTGGTTAAACAAGGTATGTTTTATTTAAAAGGATTATATAATTTGATAATTAAATATATATGTATAATTTATAGTATACATGGATCATTGAATGTTTATTTGCATTTTGTTGTAGGTGATGTATTTGCAGTCATTGTTGAAGAAGACAATATTGAGAAAGTGGAGTACTACTTGTTGTGTTGCACAGAAGAGAGAACAAAGCTAACATGTGAAATAACAAGTGAGGAGACAACATTTTATCTCTCAAAAAAATTTGTAGTGCAGGAACATACTTACAACAAGTGAAATCCCTCCAAAGTGGGATTCAATTTGTTGATTATAAACCAAAAAAAAAGGTGTATCATTACACCCATCACATAATTGCTACAGAGTTACAATTGCATCAAGTGAAGACTAAAAGTGGTCAATGCAAAAATGGACTCTAGATGTAGAAGACCATGAAAAAGTTTTACAGTCATCTGAACAACGAGAGAAATACAACTTTTATTGGTATTATATAGAAGGACCTAGAATATTATATATTCATGTCTTCCAGGAATAAAATATTTTATCTATTTTATTTTCATTTGGCATACATATTTGACAACTTTCTTGCTATGATATTAAGGATGAGTTCATTAATGATGTTAAAATATGTTTATACATTAATGGGTTCATACATAAGGATGGGTTCATTAATGGGTTCATACATAAAATATGTTTTCCGGCATCTTTTATAACAATTTGAAACAAGTTCTTAGTGTCAATAAATCTAACTTGAATCATTTAAAATTTCATGTGAGAAAAATGATAGACAATTAAATTTTGATATAGACAATTAAGAACTACATGACTCAAGGTATTGAAAGATATTATGACTCAAGGTTACCATTTGAGTGTCCTAAAAAATGTACCGATGGTGGTAGAAATGTGAGTGAACATATTACAAATGCAGATGAAGACCCTTGGTCAAAATCACAAGGAAAGGTGACCCGCTTAGCACACAAGCGCCTTAAAGCATTTGTTAGTATCATGTATTTGTGGTTATTGATTGAAGTCCACCACAAGAATTTTTAGTTACAATTACATTAAAATAGTACAAAGCATTTTTACTTCATTTTTAGTTTTAGAGAGATAGTTTAATACTACAAGTGCATAAGTACATGTTATTATTAGTTTCAAAACTTTCAGTCGAGCAACTTAAAAGATTTTTATATTTTGATGGATTTGACTTGTGTGGGTTTTAGTCATCTCAAGATGACTAAACCTTGGTCATAATCACAAGGAAAGGTGACCCACTTAGCACACAAGTTCCTTAAAGAATTTGTTAGTATGGGGGAGGAATTGCGAATGAAATCCATTGCATTGGGCTTCTCACTGTTTAGCCTCTTTCTCCATTGGCAAATATTTTGGGGAATGTAATGCCTTGTAAGTTACCCTTCTCTCACATTTCTTATCAATAGGAGTAACCCACTTATAATCCAATCATGTATTTGTGGTTATTGATTGAAGTCCACCACAAGCATTTTTAGTTATAATTACATTAAAATAGTACAAAGCATTTTTACTTCATTTTTAGTTTTAGAGAGATAGTTTAATACTAACAACACTTTGAAAAGATTTGACAAGTGCATAAGTATAGAAGTAAGTTTCACAACTTTCGGTCGAGCAACTTAAAATATTTTTATATTTTGATGGATTGGACTTGTGTGGGTTTTAGTCATCTCAAGATGAATAAACCTTGGCCATAATCACAAGGAAAGGTGACCCACTTAGCACACAAGTGCCTTAAATCATTTGTTAGTATGGGGGAGGAATTTTGAATGAAATCCATTGCATTGGGCTTCTCACTATTTAGCCTCTTTCTCCATTGGAAAAGCTTTTGGGAATGTAATGCCTTGTAAGTTACCCTTCTCTCACATTTCTTATCAATAGGGTAACCCACTTATAATCCAATCATGTATTTGTGGTTATTGATTGAAGTCCACCACAAGCATTTTTAGTTATAATTATATTAAAATAGTACAAAGCATTTTTACTTCATTTTTAGTTTTAGAGAGATAGTTTAATACTTGGTTCAATTCTTTGAAAAGATTTGACAAGTGCAAAATAAAGTATCATTTAGCAAGTTTCACAAATTTCGGTCGAGCAACTTAAAAGATTTTTATATTTTGATGGATTGAACTTGTGTGGGTTTTAGTCATCTTAAGATGACTAAACCTTGGTCATAATCACAAGGAAAGGTGACCCACTTATCACACAAGTGCCTTAAAGCATTTATTACTATGGGGAAGAATTGTGAATGAAATCCATTGCATTGGGCTTCTCACTGTTTAGCCTCTTTCTCCATTGGAAAAGCTTTTGGGGAATGTAATGCCTTGTAAGTTACCCTTCTCTCACATTTCTTATCAATAGGGGAGTAACCCACTTATAATCCAATCATGTATTTGTGGTTATTGATTGAAGTCCACCACAAGCATTTTTAGTTACAATTACATTAAAATAGTACAAAGCATTTTTACTTCATTTTTAGTTTTAGAGAGATAGTTTAATACTAACAACACTTTGAAAAGATTTGACAAGTTCATAAGTAAAGAAGCAAGTTTCACAACTTTTGGTCGAGCAACTTAAATATTTTTATATTTTGATGGATTTGACTTGTGTGGGTTTTAGTCATCTCAAGATGACTAAACCTTGATCATAATCACAAGGAAAGGTGACCCACTTTACACACAAGTTCCTTAAAGCATTTTTTAGTATGAGGGAGGAATTGCAAATGAAATCCATTGCATTGGGCTTCTCACTGTTTAGCCTCTTTCTCCATTGGCAAAGATTTTGGGGAATGTAATGCCTTGTAAGTTACCCTTCTCTCACATTTCTTATCAATAGGGGAGTAACCCAATTATAATCCAATCATGTATTTGTGGTTATTGATTGAAGTCCACCACAAGCATTTTTAGTTACAATTACATTAAAATAGTAAAAATCATTTTACTTCATTTTTAGTTTTAGAGAGATAGTTTAATACTAACAACACTTTGAAAAGATTTGACAAGTGCATAAGTAAAGAAGCATTCACTAAGCCATGGAATTTTAATGTAACATAAAGTATTACTAAATTACCTAAGCATCAAATGATTCAATATAGAAATTTAACGAAGTTTACAATGTTATATCACAAAAATGAAGGGTATTTAATATCTTATCTATCATTATACCTATTATGATATCATCAAGATACAAAAATGAAAGATAAGGGGGTGTCTTATATTCACATCCATAATTGTAAATATACACTAGAACTCATAAAAATATAATAATAATACACGTGTCTAAGACATATATCAAAATATAATAATCATGTCTAGAATGAGTATGAGTATATATACATGTCTAAAATATCTAAAATCATGTCTAATGAGTATATACATGTCTAAAATCTCTAAAATCATGTCTAAAATCTATAAAATATCACTGAAGTCTCCTCCATGCACTAGGGTGAGTGTCATACCCCTCACTACGCTCTCGCGCACCCCCCGCATGTTAAAAAAAAAAGGAATATACACATCATAAACTATATATAGCATGTACCATATATTAAAATTTATAACCAAAATTCTACAAAAATTTCTTGATTAATTCAATACATCGTATAATAGATATGTACAATTGATTACCTCAGTATTTGTCCCTGGGCGGATGTTGGGAGTATCTACGCTATGTGTAGATCTCTGTCCCGTAGATCCCTATGAAACAAAATAAATAAAATGTAAGAAGTTGATAAATATTTTTTTTGAATAAATTTCATTAATTTATAACATTTCAATTTAGATTAAATATTAATTCTATTAAAACACATGTATCTATACCTCTGCGGAATGCGTCTCCAAATCTATGGGATTGCCACCCATGACCTCAACACCAACAAATATGTTGCCAAGTGAGCCAAGCTGACTCAGGCCCGAACATCAAGATCCATGTTGTGCTCAGTCAAGAGCTATGTGTATGTCACACGGTAGATGGTGTGGGCTGAAGCTCCACACACTAGAGTAGAAGCCTAAACACTAAAGTACATGTTTAATTTTAATATTAATAAATTGTAAAGTAATGATGAAATAAAATAAATTTTAATTATATTGAAGGTTTAATTTTCACACCTGGAATAGAAATGTGCTAAACATTAGGTGTGACGATCCCAACAACAGGAAGTCTAACTTTAGTAATGGCATTAGTACCCTGACTAGAAGATACACTACCACTCTGCTCTATAAAATCTAAAACTCCCGATAGTGGAATGCTGCAATGTTGTGAAATCACCTCATATGCACGCAACAACAAGTCAGCAGCCATGATGTGTCCTAGCCGACGTGTCTGAGCGGGATCTATAACCACCTCAAAGTCATCTGGGAAATCAAAGATGCACGAGCATATACCTCACTACGTGCATCACTACTACTACTAGCACCTCCACTACTAGTATCGCATCTCTAAAGGTACTGACCCATATGATCAGAAGAGATCAATTGGGTCTCGCAAGAAATGCCAGCAAGACCCTCGATAACAGCCTCATGTGTAGTCATAACGACGATTGTTTGCTGCACATCTTGAAATCCCGATAAGAATGCTTGTGGTGTTGGTACAAGATGCCATGTGTCTACAATCAGAGCTCCCTCCTTTCTATATGCCTCCCTATGGCTAATACGATCATGCCCTTGCCCAAAATAACTAGGGATGTCTAAATAGTTCACCTTTAGGTTTAGGTGAACCTCAACATGTAGCATCATTATGAAGTATAATGGTAATTGGTCATTATTCGGAAATTGGCCTTGAGAGGCCACAAATATAGGATAAATCAAAGGGGCATAGGGAACATGAACATTTGTTTACATAATATGCCCTTACTTTCCATTTGTCTACATAAAAACTCCAACAAGACCTCTTAACGACTTCCTTATTGGAAAGTCGTAATGTAATCTCATTATAACCTACATCTCCTGAGACACTTGATTTTAATGAATCCATAAATTTTTTTATTGACTCAGAATCAAATGGGTTATATGTTTTCAAACTTGTCTCTATTCTACGAAGATCAACCAATATTTTTTCACAATGGGCTTTATATTGCCCAACTGTAGTTGGATTCTGGAGAATAGATTGCAATTTTATAATCTCTAAATCAGTCCTCTCAAACAAATTAGGAGCGGAAGAAGCCATGACTAAAAAAAATGAAAGTAAAATTCAATTAATAGTACTTTTAATGAATTTTTTTCCTAAGCAATGTAATTGTACACATTTTTTCCTAGTACCACTATAAACCAGGACATTATAAATAGGTTTCTTATTAACAAATAATCAAATATAAAGTACAATTGAACTAACATTATCATCAAATGTAATAATAGTCCTATAAATTTAAACAAAAAATTTAAACAACTAGGGAGAGAGGGTAATGGAAATATTTTCTATACAAAAGGAAATAAAATGAGTAAATCCTAGCTCCCATCCATCTTCTATAAATCTTGACCATCTAGAATATAACTAACTTCATTTAGATAACACAAGGTAGTGACATGGTAGCAGTTAGGATAAGAGATAACTTTCTTTGGAGGTTTTCCCCAAGGGATCCAACATCCCACACCTTTGGGACATTCCCATTATTGCTACTAAGATTCCAACACTCATTTGGTGTTCTTTGCCACACATTAATTATAAATGTTGTTTTGATATCTCTTAACACTAAGGAACATGTTTGAGTCATAATACTACAAACATAAAGGTCATAAATGGTTGGTATTCATTAATTCTAGAATGAGTTTATAACCTTTTTAAAAGATGTTTTAAGGTATTTAATACTATGTTTCTTAAAAACCTTTTTCACATGGCTTCATGGCCAAGCCATGAACATACATGTTCAAGTTTCATTTTGTTTTATATCTTATATAGAGTGTTTTTGAAAATAGTTTGTGAAATCGAATCGAAAAGCGAGGCACCACAAAGTAGTTGCACTCCAATGGCATCGTGAAAGCTCCAGCAATAGCAAGGAAAAAAATTGATCGAGAATGGAAGAAATTTCTCAACAGAAACAAAGCTTCCATAGAGGAAAGACAACGAGTGTCTTGGCATGCTCATAAATGAATAGAAAAGGGGTACATATAGGGTGCTTTGAGTAACCCTAGTGCATGACACATATGAAACCCTAAACCTAACCCATGTGAGATGACCCTCCAACATGAGAGGACGACACATAGGATAACTCACACTAACACCCCCCCTTCATCGAAGTTGGGGTAGCGGTTGTGATGAGTCAGACGGAAGAGGAAGACACTCCTAAACAACTAAGAAAGATGTGTTAATGGGGCCCGGAAACTAAATCCCGATAAGGTGCCCATATACAAACACAATCTTCCTAGAAGAAGAAGAAGAAAAGAAGGACTACATAGCCCTAAGAAGATGGGCAGCTGCAGAAGACCTCACCCTAAGAAGAGATTGTAAGTGAAGAAACTTCATCTCAGTGAAAGGCTTGGTGAATAAGTCTATAATCTAATCAGTTGTCTGAATGTAATGAATGTTGATGATACCATCATGAATAAGCTCCCGTATGAAGTGCATATGGATCTCAATGTGCTTCATCTGCTGATGCTGAACTGGATTTCTACAAATAGAGATAGTGCTCATGTTATCACAGTAGATAATGGTAGGCCGCCGAAAGTGGATGCCAAACTCTGTCATAATACCCTATAGCCAAATATCTTCTGTGGTAGCGTTAACTCTCTCTTCTGTATTCTACCTCTGTAGATGATATCACAATTACATTCTACTTCTTACTATACCAACTAATAGGACCTGAACCAAGAGAGAAACGTATCCAAGTAGATTTCCAATTATCTAAGTCACCGCCCAATCGGAATCACATGAATCCAATCAAGTCAATATCAACCCCTCCATGATAGTGAATGCCATCAGCATAAGTGCCACGAACATAATGAAGGATCTTAGCTACTTTCTAATGTAGCTCATGTGGATCTGCATGAATCGAGACATGATCCCAATAGCATACAATAAATCCAAATCAAGTGTGAGTCAAGTAGATCAAGCTCCCAACTAATTTTCGGTAAAGAGTACCATCAACCAAGGAGTAGAGCAATCAAACCAGCTTAACCCCGAAAGAAAAGGAGTAGGAGAAGACTTGCAATTAGACATTTGAAATCGATCTAGAAAATCAAGAGCATACTTAGGTTGCGAAATCAATATTCCTGAGTCAGATTGTGAAATCTAGATCCCAAGGAAGTAATGAAGCGAGACCTAAGTCGGTCATGGAAAAATTGTTGGCTAAGGCAATCTTCACATAATCAATAATAGAGGAAGAGTTGCTCGTGATCAACAAGTCATCAACATAGAGAACAAGAATGAGTATGGAGTCATCTTGCCGTAGAATATAAACATTTGGATCAGAGTGACACCTAGTAAACTCTGATATAAGTAAGGAGTCCATCTTGGTATACCAAGCCCGAGGGGCTTGTTTAAGGCCATAAAGAGACTTCTTTAACTTACAAATGAGGGAGGAATCTTGGACATAACCTAAAGGTTGTTCCATATAGATCTCTTCCTCTAGGTCACCATGAAGGAAGGCACTCTTAACATCCATTTGATGGAATTTCCATCTGTTTGTTGTGGAAATGGCTAGGGTCAGTTGAATAGAAGTCATCTTCACAACCAGAGCAAAGGTTTTTGTATAATCAACCCCATCTATTTGGGAGAAACCCTTAGCTACTAATCACACTTTAAAATTTTCGACGTCTCCATCTACTCCATACTTTGTTTGGAACACCCACTTACACCGAATGATTTTTCTTCCTTTCGAAAAGTGGTGAGATCCCAAGTATCATTCTTCATGAGAGAGGAATAATCCTCATCCATGGCAGAATCCCACTCAGGAATACCAAAGCCTCTCGAAAGACTATGGATCAGAAGCAGAGGCGAAGAAGGAGTGGGGTCCAATGAAATCTGAGCGAGTATGTCTCATATCCGAAGTATCTCCAACTAAATCTCTAGCACTTTGCAAAGTTTTCCTGGCCTAAAGGGGACCAGGAGGATCAAGCTCAGAGTCGGAAGATTCTTCACTTGAGTGAGAAGGGACATAGTCCTCATCATCACTACTGTCAGAATCAAAAGACTCAAAGGTCTGATGGTTGGGAGGATCCTAAGAGGAGCACACTCAACAATATCATCATCTGATGAGTTAGAATCCAAATCAACGAGCTGAAGAACCTCAATAGGTGGAGAAGTAGAAGTCGAAGAAGACTCATCGAACTTAACACTTCTCTCAATATATAGCTCATGAGAAGTAGGATTCATCAATCGATATCCCTTCACGCCATCAGGATACCCTACAAAGATATAAGGTTTGGATTGTGGTTCCAAGGCCTTGTGTTTCTTCTTGGGAATCCGAGCCATAGCCTTGGATCCGAAGACTTGAAAGTACTCAACATCAAGCTTGCATCCAAACCAGGCTTCAAAGGGTGTCATCCCTCTTACTACCTTATGTGGAACACGGTTTTGAATGTAATTTTCACAATTCACTGCTTCGGCCCAATACTATGGAGGAAGAGACTTCGAGTGAATCATACAAGTGGCAATCTCCTTCAGAGTACGGTTCTTTCTTTCTACGACTCCATTCTACGAAGGGCTATAAGAAATTGTATGTTACAAAGAAATCCCTTCGAAATACAGAAATCCATGAAGCTATTGTTTACATATTCACCTCTATTTTCGGTTCGAGAGAACCTTGATAGACCGTTCCCACATGTTTCTCAAAGAAGATCCTTAAAGTCCCGAAAATGTTCAAAGACTTGAGACTTAAGCTTAAGAAAATATACCCAAGTATATCGTGAATAGTCATCAATGAAGGTTAGCACATAAAGAGCTCTAGTAAACAAAGGAGAAGGAAATGGACCAAAAACATCATTGTGAACAAGATCCAAGGGACGAGTGGCTCTCCAAGCTTTTTCTTTGTCAAAGTTCTTTTCAGGATGCTTTCCAAGGGTACTACCCTCATAAAGATCTTTAGAAAACTTGACACGAGGCAACCCGTTGACCATTTCGTTTTGACTCAATTGTTCAAGATAGTGATAATTTAGATGTCCAAAACACTCATGCCATAGCTTACTAACCTCATTTGCATGAGTGAGAAAGGAAGTGGGCGTAGAATCAGAAGTAAAGTGGGAGAAGGTGTACAACCGTGAATGGTGATCTACCTTTCCCTCAGCCACTATAGTGTCATTGTTAAGCTCACAAATAATCACCGAGTTAGGACCAAATTCCACTCACATTCCTTCACCAAGGTGAGTAATTTGGTAAACCGATAGGAGATTGGTAGAGAGATCAAGAACACTCAACACTTGGTTAAATGTTCCCCCATCCATCTCTACCAATCCACTACCGGAAACCGACACTGTCATGTCATTACCCATCGTGATTTGGGACATTCCACAAGGTTCGATGTTGGAAAACTCAACATGCAAAGAACCCATGTGGTACGAGGCACCGGAATCTATAATCCATGTCGATGAAGGAGCAACTTTGGCTACAAGGGCCTGTCCTTTCTTCTTATCATTTCTAGTACCTTTTGCAATAGAAGACTCAGCCTTCGGAGAACTTTGTTTTATTGATTCAGGAACACTTATTTTATTTTTCTCAAGTAAATGAGATAAGTGATCAATATGTTTCTTAAAATAGTGTTGCTCGTCGTGACCAATCTTCTTGCAATAGGAACACAAATACTTGCTTTTCTGCGCCCTAGGCTTGGAAGTCGAAGTGTTTGTGTTATTTTTAGGTTTGATCTTGGTTTCTTTCTTAGGTTGATCCTTAGTTTCTTTCTTCTTTTCAGTATTCTTTCCCTTGCTACAAGGGCATGTGACTTGGACTTGAGAGACCCCATTTGAATGAGTTTGTCCTATTCTTGAATGAGTTGGGACGAAAAATAGTTAAAGGAGGGCATCGTCCAAGTATCGCCCAAAGTAGCTTTTGTAGTGTAGAAAGTTGACATGAAGACAGAGTATTTGGGACCTAATTTAGAGAGAATCGACAAGATCAATTGATAATCTTTCTTTTCTACTTGACATCATTTTAACAATAATCTAATTTGGACAAATTTTGAGAAGAAGGCTTGTAGGTTTTCAAAGTGACTAAGATTTAACCCTAGTAGTTCGTTTTCCAACTCATGCGCTCTCATGTCATCTAGTTGTCCAAACATCACATCCAAAATTTTCCACGCAGATGTAGGTGTTTTAGACGCCTCAATGTGGAAGAGAAATTCAGGAGAAACAGACATGCAAAGAAGACCTAAAGCTTCATCACTACTGTTTAACCACTTAGATTTTTCAGTTTGTCATCTGGTTCAGTCTCAGTTCCCATGGTGATGTGGTATAACCCTTTACCCCTTAGTTTCATTATTATTTTCGATCTCCATTCAAAAAAGTTAAACAGCGTAAACAAAGGAATTGAAATTGCATCCATAGTGAGAGAGAGAGAGAGAAAGAAATGTAGAAAAGAAACACAACCACCCAGGAAAATAACAACCCCCTGCTTTCGAAACTTTATAGTTTAGTGCGTTGATTACAATCGGGTCCATGCATGTGGTTTGAAACACTTGGTAACTCATCTTGCAATTAGCGTAATAATGCATAAGAGAGGATACCACAACAGTGTTTCGTGGAGCGCAACGAAAGAGGAACATTGTAAACAAGCACAAGCAAAAATAGAAAGGAAGTGAAAGCCAACCCGTGGTGAGAAAAATCATCTCACGTCACAAAAAAGAATCCCTTTGTCGTAAAACTATGGTGGATGTGCTCACAAGTTCACTAAAAAGGAATTGAACAAAGCTCAAAAAATTGAGCCAACTTAAGCAATACAAAGACAACCCCTAGAATGCGGCACTTTATAAAATTAGTGCATTTACAAAGCTAATGATCCCATCATCTAGAGTGCGAAAAAACATGTAGCTTTGACTAAAGAAGTGCTCAAAACTAAGCAACGAGTCAAAAGTTATAAAGAAAAACCAATTCCAATTTGATGAGAAAAAGCCAATAAGCCTCGCAAATGGATTAAAAAAGTGCCCTCAACACATGCAAAGGGTGTCGTAGGTATGCCCGTTGGAAATGGCACAGAATTTGAGATAGGGTTTTTTTGTATTGCGAGGGGGGATTAGCCACCTGCCAATCCCGGACCTCACCCTTCGTCTTCGGCACTCGACGGAAGGTTAGAAATACAACAAGCCAAAAACCAAATTGTATAATGCCAAAGAAAATATAGTTTAAATAATGTGAAATTAAATAAAAGTAGATCTAATTTAATTAAATCTAATTAGATCTAATCTAATGAAGATTTTTAGATGAAGATTTTTTAAATATATATAGAAACTTCTATTTAAAAAACAAATTTCTAAATGGGTTGTAGAAACTTGACATATATTAAAAAATCACGGTGAAGTTAGAGAACTTTTAAAAACTTACCAAAAAAAATTGATTTGTTTGACCAAACAAAAACAAAACTTAGCAAAAAAAAACCCGTATTTTGGAAAAAGCAGCGATTGTTTTGTGAAAGGAAAATTTAAAAAAGGGAAAGAAACCACTTACCAACCAGTAAAGCGATTGTCCCAAAAAAGAGACAGTTCAGAAAAAAAAGGAACCTGTGCGTGGACAGCAAGGCAGAAGATTTTGAAGGAGGCATTTGGTTATAAGACAGTCCTTTGCGTGAAACAGCAGCAACAGTCCATGCAAATGCCCAAAAAACACAAGTTTTAACAGCCGTGCCAAAAAAGAGATGTTGCAGGCCATTTTTGGTGTGGTAGATGTAATTTACAACCACAAGCAGTCAAAAATGCTTGGAATGAAGAAAAATGCAAGTCACGCATGAATGAATAGTGATGGCAATTTGAACAGTCCAAAAATGGTCAGAGGGACAGCAGTTCGTTGATGAGCAACCACGACTGAAGAACTCAAGGATCCTGCAACCACAGATAACATGCACAAGAAAAAAGACACAATTTTTTTTTTGAGAAAGCTTGTTAGAGATATTAGCAAGATAATTTCCAGAAAATAGTGATCAAAATATTTGCATGTAGAGTAAAATAATGAAACCAAGTAAGAGTAATCGCAACAAAAAACAAATCGAGTGCACATTTACCCAATCTCAACTCTGATACCATGAAAAGAGTTTGTGAGAATCGAATCAGAAATGAGGCACCACGAAGTAGTTGCACTCCAATGGAATTGTGAAAGATCCAGAATAGCAAGGAAAAAATTGATAAGTAATGGAAGAACTTGCTCAACAGAAACAAAGTTTTCATAGAGGAAAGATAGCGAGTGTCTTGGCATGCTCATAAATGAATAAAAAGGGGTACATATAGGGTCTTTGAGTAACCCTAGTGCATGACACATATGAAACCCTAAACCTAACCCTAAACCTAACCCATGTGAGATGACCCTCCAACATGAGAGGACGACACATAGGATAACTCACACTAACAGTTTTGGTTGGTTGTTGAAATGAAAAGGGGTAAATGTTCATGACGTAAATTTACACTAGAAATTTCATTTATTAATACTTAGGGTTAACACAATTTAGCATTCTTTTAATCCATGTATATACATCTAATTTAACACCATCTAAAATAATGAAAATAAGAAATTATGTATGGTGACAAGCTATTAAGGGAGGAATTAAACACATGCATGGATATGAGTGGCGATAAATATAGTGGGGTAATCTACACACGTAGAAGGACCATGAATCAAAAGGATATCTCCTCTATCTATCGAGGTGGTCTACATCCTATACTAAACAAACACATCCATGATAGTTTGAGAGTGTTCTAAAGTGCTTAATTTGTTTGAATATTTTTTCCACATCCTTGCAAAACCCACTTATACATAACTTGCATTTGAGCGATCCACAAGACCAAATATCTTTGGAAAGTTTCATAAGAGATTGTGACACTAAATGACCAAATGCAAAAGCTTCATTGTGATTAAATTTATAAAATTTTAGTGAAGAATATATAGTAATGAACATTGAGAAGTATTTAAATGGATTAATACACATTTTTATATTATTAAAACTGGATCTCAAATTGAAATAACTTTATATGCATGAAGAGACGATATAATGAAAATTTTACAGAATGCAAAATGAAAAAATGAAGGGAAATGTAAAACATCAAAATAGATTTAGTAACATTTTAGGTGGAGAGAGTTTATAAACTCACAAAATTCCTCACTTTCAAGTGTACATAGGTGAAAATACCCATTTTTAGAGTCCTCGATGAATAAGTAGGTTCCTTGTTAGTTTTTTCTAAACTTATAACCTTCGATATTTTTATTATCTATATGATTTTCCTACAAGAGAAAAAGGTCACAAAGTTTAATATGACACTTGTGGAAGTTCTTGGTGTACCTTAGGAACACACTAACATCATTTAGCTCATGGTGTTTGAAAACCTTGAGATGGTTTTTGAATAGGATCTTGAGTGTGGCTAAACAAGAATCCATATACTTATCTTCATCTAGTAGAACCGAAATTACAACAGAAATTATAGTCTTCATAGTAGAAATATATCATTACAGCAGAAATTACAGTCTTCACAACACCATTATTCTATAGAACTTGGTATATTTTAAATTTAATATATCATTACAAAGTAGACATTACAGTTTTCACAGCACCATTATTCTACAGAAATAGTGTGGCAATATGGAATAAAAATAATAATAATTTTGATCAAGGCTTTCAAAGACTTCTCTTCCAAAGTCGAAAGGCAATATGCTCCATATCATTCTAATGTTTCAACATCTTTCATATTATGGATTTATCTTTGCAAACAAAATAAAAATGGTAATTAATAGATCACCAATGAAAGTTGTGAAAATAAGGAAGTAAACACAATTAGGTTTATCTAATATACGCTTTCTAAAAAATTAAAAACATGAGAGCAAATTCAGAACTTTTTTATGTAAAGTTTGGAAGGTCAAATTAAGTCTGATGTGAGAAAAAATACATGAAGGATGGAATCGTAGTGTAAGGAGAACACAATCACCTAAAGATACACAAAAAATATGTCTCCCGTGAGGAAATTCACTGAAATAAAAACTAGATTTTCAATTTTTTGTGCAGTTGCAACGTATAAATATGATTATTGGGAATATAAGATCAGTTTGGATATCATCAAAGCAATTCAAGTTCCATATCATCAAAGCAAGTCAAGTTCCTTCCCATGGAAAATGGTTTACAAAAAAACAAGTTGCCAACAACTTCTCACATCTTTCATCACTCCTCAAGGAGATTAATCCAGGAGGATTTGAATATGATTGCACTTGTGAATAATGCTACACACCATGTGTCATCTTCACCAACATCTAAAGGACCACACTAAGCGGTTGTTACCCATCATTGTAATAGTCCAATCAATACTTCTCACTACGCTTATAGATTAATGTATTCTTCCATTCTTCGATGAAGACTATTTGTGGAATAAGAAGTACAATGGAGTTTAAGTTCTAGCACATCCACCCTCTTGAATGTTATACAAAACCATTACATAATAAAACTTTTGTGATTTATAGCTCTAGAGCAGTGTTTATTGTTCTCTTCTTCATGTCTCAAAATCTCGTAGCACCATGATGTATCTATCATTCAACATTTATAATTTCATATACCCAATCACAATAGTCCATTTTATATGTTAAATAGGGTTGTCCACTAGATTTTTCTTTTGCCCTAGGGATATTGATTCTTATATAAATCTTAAACACTATATTTCTCTTTTTCCCTAGGGATCTTGATTCTTATATAAATCTTAAATTCAATGAAACACACTACTTTATGTTCCTTTTCGAGTATGGTTCACAACTTTGCATCTAATTTCATAATTTATATATATTCTTAAAATTCATACACCACTTTGCAAATATACAGTATATTTTAAATTTAATATATCATTATAGTAGAAATTACAGTCTTCACAGCAACGTTAATGTACAGAAGCTATATTTTAAATTTAATATATCATTACAATAGAAATTACAGTTTTCACAGCACCATTATGAACTACAGAAGGTAAATTTTAAATTTAATATATCATTACAGTTTTCATAGCACCATTATGAACAACAGAAGGTAAATTTTAAATTTAATATATCATTACAGTTTTCACAGCACCATTATGAACTATAGAAGGTAAATTTTAAATTTAATATATCATTACAGTTTTCACAACACCATTATGAACAACAAAAGGTAAATTTTAAATTTAATTTATCATTACAGTTTTCACAGTACCATTATGAACTACAGAAGGTAAATTTTAAATTTAATATATCATTACAGTTTTCATAGCACCATTATTACCATGCATTGACACTGAACACCAAAATTTGTGAAGCCTGGTCATGATAGAAGAGATTTTAAATGGGGTTTTACAAAAATGAGCTAGGGTTTCAATGTAGAGGTAGATCAAAGAAAAAAACAAATAGAGCTCTGTTAAAAATGATTACACAAAAACATCTCAAATTTACTAGGGTTTTGCAAAAAGGAGCTAGGGTTTCATTTATTTTATGCCCAAATCCATGGGATCCTCCATTTTCACCAAAAAAACAACTTAATTCATACTTGGTGCTCATCAATGGCCTCGTTGGTCGTCAGTGGCCATGCTTTAGTGGGCTCATTGGGCACGGTGGGTGCTTGTGGGCTCGATTTGGTTTGTGCTTGTTGGGTAATGGTCTGCACTTGTGGCCACACTAGTATCCTACATTGGCTCATTCACCAACTATTCAGTGGGCTCTGGTCGGTGGGCTCGGTCTGGTGTAAACTTTACGCAAAGGAGGCGGGTGGAGGAAAGTGAATTCCTCCGCAACGCCTCCAATATATAAATAGGGGTGTTCACGTTCACGTGAACCACATTCAATGCCACACATGGAAAAATAATAACCTATGTGTTGCTTCACATGAATGTGGTTCGCATGAAGGGGGTGTTTGTGCGAACCACTACTATTTACCACCCAACCACACTCCTCACTCACATTTTTGGGAAAATAAGTGGGACACAACACCATGCATTGACCCTGTGATGATTGGTTGATTAATTGATTGGTTGTATTGATTGGTTTAGTCATATAGATATTTTACACTTCTTGCCCCCAAGTTGGGTTGTTAAGGGGAAAAGTGATGAAATGTCACATGGTGTATTATTAAGTTTTCATAAATGAAAAATTAAAAGTGTATAACAATACCATAGTGGTGTAAGGGGAATTATAGGATGACACCAATTGTATTCCCCCTTCGGAAAAAGGGAAGTGATGATGAGAACAAACGATGATCCGAAAGTAAGCATGTAATATAAAATGTATGATGAATATCAAAAAAACACATGTAGATTGATCAAAATACAACATTGAGGAGAAATAATATGTGTGTGTATCATGTGTAAAATGTGATGGTAGGAGGAATCCTAAAGATAATTCCGTAAATGGGATAGAAATCATATTAAAAAAACTCGAGATATGATGAAAATCGTGTTGTGTGTGATTATTTGATAAAATGATCACGAAACAATGACCATAGTAGAGTGGGTAATGAAAAGTAACTATAAATAGTAAAGTGAAAAAGTGATTAGTCATCTCATTTGTCTTTTGCGTGAGTGTGTGACGATTCTTCAAGTTAGAGAACCACAACCTATCCATTTCAAGATGGTAGTGATCGTCGTGGCATCGTGTATGAAAATAGAGTTGGTAAATGCAATTCTTTTTGGAAAAATGTGTGTAGTAGTCATTTTTCTTGAATTTTTTACAAAAATGTTATTTTGACTTTTCTCGACATTTTGGACCTAGACAAGAGCGGTGAAGGTGCTAGTGACCTTTGGGATAGAAGTTCCTAGACATGGGCATTATTGTCCCGCTCGTAGGTGCCCTAGTGTATAACAACCTAAAATTTGACACCCAAATTAGTAGGAATTGTTTTTCTTCTAAAATATATAGAAATTACTCTACATGTGTAAGTCGGATAGATAGCTACAGCTAGTTAATACTTCAAGTCATATTAAATTAGCAAAAATTTAGACATTCATGTGCATAATTAAATTAGGTAACTAGCTAAAGCTAGTTTATGCAGCATGTCTTAACAATTTAATCCATCTTATAACATAGTGATAAACCTTGTGCAGCTATAAGGGTTAATTATCCCTGATCTCCACAATCACCCTTAACATTCAATAGAATGTTCATACTTAGCCTCGCTTGGTTTTACCACACTGTGGTAGTGAGAACTTGTGACTGATCCTCTAGTGTCTACCTAGAGTTTATTTAGTAAAATCCATCTTGTATCCTACACTTTGGGATTTGAGGAATCATGATGATTAGATAATGTACCCAAAAAGCACATTACTTTGGCCAAAGTTTCTTAGTTGTACTATGTACACTTAGTTTAGACAATTGCACATAGCATCTAAACTTGTCTTCCCATCACCTCACAAACATCTCATCATAGTTATCTAGATTCATTAAACTTATATAGATGAACCTGTTAAAAATTACTATATTCCCAACAAGTTTAACTATGTAAGTTCAAGGAACCCCAATGCTCACTACGGGTTACCTACGGGAGGCCAATCCACTACTTAATATGTTAGCACATTAAGAAACCAATGGGCTACTCATTGGTAGCCTACAACGTGCATTGATTATCCAATTCCGGAAAGGGTCATAGCCTTCATGGTTTATCCACCTACTTTTCAAATTAAAATTTATGCATTTAATTAATTTTGATAGATGGATAAGTACATGAAGTGTTCATCTCTTTGCTGCCCTATCCATACATACTAACCATTTTAATAGAAAAAGTGTGTTAAGATCTTAGATAAGAATCTACTATGTCTAATTAACCTTAAAGTATCATACTTAAACTTATCTTGAATCTTTAACAATTCATCAAAGTCATGATTATAATTTTTTAGAACTATATCCCGCATCTTGATTTAAGCTAGAGATAACTTCAACTTCAAATTCCCTTCTTTTTCATTACGAAGGATGGTGAGTTCATTCAGTTAACCTTTACATCTTGCAATGTATTAACTAACTTACATGATGAGTTTATCATACTTATTTTTAGATTCCATCATCTAACATTGAACAAGTCTCTTGAATCTTTGAATAGATTAATATCATTTAATTACTTATTGCATATACACCCTTTTCTTCGTTTGAACCAACATGACTCTAAAATCAGATTTCATTCCTTTTAAAGTTGATACTTAACATTGAACTAGTTTTTTTAATCTTTGACTAGGTCACTCTCAATATTTACATAATGATCAATACTATAGGTTGGTCCAATATATCACCCAAATCATATTTTAATATTTTAATAGTTAATACTATCATCATGTATTGTGCCCTTCCAATTACACCATTCTAAATCACTTCATATTCTTTTCCTTTATCCATAACAAATTCTTTATCTGTAAGAGAGTCAAAGAGTTGTGATGTGTATCTATATTGTCATGAACCATACCTATTATTAAGCATAAGATATATAAATAGGAAACCTTAACGTCATCAAATTTACCATATAGTTATCAATAACCATAACACGAAAATGTATTTAGAAATATAGAAATCAGCCAACTTATTTATATATTACTAGTCTTGTCCATAAATGTACTAGTACGAGGGACAACTTGTCCATGAAAAGTTTCCAATTTCCATAAGTACAAGTATGATGAAACAATAATCCGTATTAAAATTCATAAATCCTAACGTCACTCTTCATAGGTCGGTGATAAAATATCCAAACATCATCACAAAACTTGGAATCACTGTCGGTTTGGGGGTGTCTGTTCAAAGAAATTCCAAGAAGTTAATCTACTCACCTAACTATGTTTTTGAAAAATAAAGTATATTAGTCATCATAACTTTAATTAAACTAACATTACAATGGTAATGCTTCCACAACAGATAGGGAGGTAGAATCATCTAACAATCCCATAACTGACGATGGAAGAAGCATGGGGTATATATGTGAAACATTCTTGAATGATAACTTTGAATACAAAACCTCCTACTTCTTCAATTGCAAACCATGTGATTGGTGGAGGATTTGGGATCCCGATCTATTTTGGAACCACTATCTTTGCACACTCATGAATCAAACTAATCCAAGAATTTAAGTTATCTAACATTCAAGGAAAATTTCATATGTATTTCATCCAACATTATTGCCGATTAATTCTAATTCCATAAAAGTCATCTATGTACTTTTAATCCATAAAATTTATTAAATATATAATTCTAACAAAATTTTGCCAAAGTTTCCCCTTGTATTTTCCACTTTTAAAATTTTCTAGAAAGCATATTTAACTAATTTAAATCAAATAATGAAATAAAATGCATTAAATGAAAAGTTATGGATCAAATGATCCAACCCTCCGAGTCACGAGGATCTTGGGATGAATAAAAATGAAAAGAAATAAACTTACCCAGCTAAACCATCAGCTTTTAATTTATTTTACTATCATTATCCACATGTCCTTGCAGGAGGTTAGTATAACTATAACATAGACAAGAACTGCATATTCACTTCTTATTTTCATGCAATAAGATAGTATACTTTACTATTTCATATCACAAAATGAAACAATCAATTCCACTCAATTTCTTTTATTTAAGAATCGAACACCTACCATAAAATCAAATGTTAAGGGATAGTATCCATTAGATTAAACAAGTAAAATAAATAAATCCATAATCAATCAGTAGATTTCAAACATTCAACACATCTGAAAATTGGATAAATGGGGCAGAATCCTTAATGAAAATTTATCTTAGGAACCCTATTAAAGATAAGTAAGCACGTAACAAAATCCATAGATACCCCTAAGGGTTAAATTTTATTTACCTAAGGACATCAGATTACAACAATTCCCCTCATAAATTTACACTACTATCGAAACAAACCCACATCATCAATTGATCATCCAATTAAGATCACAGATAAGAAAAACATTGCCATACATTTTTACTTAAATAAAACATGCTTGAAATTCCTCCAAACGTATTTATTCAACTTTTTATTCAAACCCACGTTACGGAAAAGCATTCCATATAGTTTAAACACTAGGTATAACCATATATTTTTACTAAAATGAACTCAAATACGAAAACCCACAAGAAGTTTTTTAGGATATATTCCAAACCCAATAGCCATACAAATTCCTAGCAAGTATACAAGTTTGAAAACCCACAAAACTTCACCTTTTAAATTACACAAATCCTATAGTCGTACATTTTCACAAATACTCATAAAAATCATTGAATCATTCAATTTATTCAAAGGAAGTCGCAAGGCAACAAGAATACCCTTTCTTATATAACCAGAACAACACAGTAGGAAAGGGAGAAAAAGAATAGCCAATCGATTATAGTGGAATATCACAAGTTCAACGCCAATATGATCTCATATATAATTTTAAAAACACTTTATCCAAACCCATTTCTATAAAAACACTCACAATATATTACTAAAGAAAATCAGCCATACATTTTCATTGAAGAACCCGATTCAAAACCCATAAAGATTCACAATTCGTTCACAAAATATTTTCCAAATAACCTTCATAATGCAAAACCACACAAAATATAACAATCTATTTATCAATAAAAAAACAAACAAGAAAGAAGAATAATCCCCTTGCCTAAAACAATTTGGGTGCCCCGATTTAGCTTCTAGTTGCCCTTTGAAACCCTTATTGATTTTCCCTGAGTGCAAAAGTTCCAACTCTCCAAAACAACCAACCCTCCACATTGCATTCCTCATAAAAAATAGAGGGTTATTCATAAAAATAGATTCCAACACATGCAAAAAAATATTGGCAAAATGTCTCCATGACTGGAGCTCCAACTACAAGTCGAATGAAATGCAAAACCAAACACTAGCTTTTCCCCCATTTTTTCCATGTTTCCCAAAGACTACGCATGCATTTACTTCTTCTACCTAACATCTACCAAGTGGACGGTGAATGAATTCCAAGCCAACATGGAAGGGGATTCACTTTATTCAAAATTGAATATTAATTCAATAATTTCAATCTACCCCTCTACATGAGTTTCCCACAAAAGTGGAGATATTAATCATTAAACCTTTATCCATGCCTATATGGTGTTCATCACCAATTTTAATTTGAGTCAAATAACAATCAATCCAAACTAATGTTTATCCATGCACCCTATGGTATTATTTACCATTTTGAATTTAATTCAATTCCAATTAACACATAAGCTAAACCATTCGATGGGCATGATCATATGGCCCCATCCATTTATTATTTAAAAATAATGTCATAACATTAATGTTACCATATCCATTTACCATGTTATTTAAGGATTTTTTTAACATAAAATGCCAACTCCAAAACAATTTATGTCATGATAAAAAATACCACAACGTAATGTACACTACTCCCAAACTTTCCTTGTTACGGCGTGATGTGAAAGTTGACTTAGGAGTGACATCATCCTTAGTCCATATGGGTGTAAACACAACATCAACGTTGTCGCAATGACCATATCGATTAAGGATGGTATCTTTCTAATCGACTTGACTCCCAACACAAAAATCTAAACAAGACTTACATAGTACTAATTAAAATCAAATTGCATTTAATAATAATAAAGGTCATGTTTAGTTATCTAAGTAATTAATCTTTAACTAAGTAGTTAGATGACTAATTACCATCATCAAAAAAAAAAATACTTAATTATCCAAATAAAGGTTCATTTTATCATTATTCATAATTATTTGAATAATTAAATATCGAATAAAAAAGATTAATTTGTGGGATGTTACATTCCTCCCCGCTAAAATGATTCATCATCCCTGAAGAATTAATTATTATTTTCACATAAAAATAATAATAGTGTTGCTGAAATTTTTACTAAATAAATCCTTCATTTAGTATCCCATATTCCACAATCAAAGCTTCTTAAAATGTAACAACATGGCTAAAATAGTCTTATTAATATGTAAAGTATCAAATTTTTACTAGCCTCACTACAGATAAACTAGAATTTTCCAACTTTCAAAAAGTAATAATCGGTATTTTGCAAATAGTATAATTTCATCACAAGTTTCTAAACAAATAAATGTGGAAATTAAAAATGGTTTTAAGCTCATCCATATTCTCCCAAGTTGCATTGTCCTCAGAATATTAGTCCCATTAGACCTTGCATTGAGAAATTTATCTATTTCTCAGTAGCAACTTACGTGTTTCCAACACTCTAATGGGCTCCACGACAATGATTCTAGGTTCCAGAACCTGCAGTGAGTCCCAATTAAGTACATGCAATAAATCTAAAACATACTTCTTTAATAATGAAACATGGAAAACATCATGTATATTTGATAGTGAAGGAGGCAATGCTAGTTAGTATGCAACTGAACTAAGAACTTCTAGAATTTTGAATGGCCCAACATAGCGTGGAGAAATCTTGGCAGCCTTACCAAACATTATTGAACTATTTTTTTGGCTTTACTCGTATGGCAAATGAGTTAGTATGCAAACTGATCTAAGAACTTCTAGAACTTTGAATGGCCCAACATAGCATGGAGAAATCTTGGCTGCCTTACCAAACATTATTGAACTATTTTTTTGGCTTTACTCATAGAAAAACCTTGTCCCCTTTCTCAAATATTCTTTCTTTCCTATGCAGATCTACATAACTCTTTTGTCATTTTGCAGCCTCTTTGAAATGCTCCTAGATTTTCTTAACTTGCTTTGCCATTTCAGTTAGCATTTTCAGCCAAACCACTTCTCTACCCTCTACATTATCCCAACTTACATGTGTTCAACATTTTCTTCCTTATAATGCTTTAAATGGTGCCCAGAGTATATGATTTATTGTATGCAAAATCAACTAGTGGCAAGTATTCTTCCCACATGTTTTGTTGATCCATGCACTACATGCCAAGAATATCTTCCCATACTTTGTTAACACGCTTAGTTTAACCATCTATTTTTGGATGATAAGTTGAACTAAAATTTAGTTTAGTGCCCAAACCAATATCTAATGTTTTCCAAAAATGAGATTTTATCCCTAGATCTCTATCTACTATTATTTTTACTGGAACACCATGCAATCAAAAGATCTCATGAACAAACCTTTTACCAAGAACTAGGGAATCATCAGTAAGGTTCCCAGGTATAAAGTGAGCTACCTTTGTCATCTTGTCCACTACTACCAAGATCATATCATGTCAGTTTCTAGTCAAGGGTAGCCCTTGGACAAATTCCATGCTAATGACTTTCCATTTGTGGTATGGAATGTTATGTAGGTACAACAGTCTAGTAGGGTGCGTGTTCTTCACTTTTACCCTTTGACATTCTAAATAACTAGAAACATAAGTTGTGATGCTCTTTTTCATACCTTTCGAGAAATATTTGTTTTATGTCTATTTTCATTTTCATTATTCCTAGATGACCATAATATGGTGTATCATAGAACTATCGTAACACTTTCATTATGAGTTCGTTTCCTTCCAAAAATAATTTTTTTTCAAAACTTATAATTTTATCGTTGTCAAAACTAAAACTAGCATACCTCTTATCCTTAGTATCATCTTCTAGATCTGCATGTACTTGCAAATAGTATGGATCTAGTATGTGACTCCTTCATGACTTCTTCCTTGAATTTTATTCGTAAAAGTTATGAAAAGGCATCCTACTACATGGTTTTCTTTGTCTTTGATAGAGTTCATATCAAAGTCGTATTGCAACAAAAATTCAAACCGCATTTGCTATCATGCATTTAAATTGGGTTGTGTGAAGATATATTTTAGGCCCAAGTGATTGGTTTTTCCATCAAATAGTGCCTCCAAACTTGTAAAGAATGAACTATTGCAGCCAATTTCAAATCATGAGGGGCATAATTATACTCATGAAATTTTATTTTTCTTCCCTCATATGCCACAACACGTTCATCCTAAAGAATAACCCCTCTGAATCCTTCCCCGGATGCAGTAGTAACAATTGTAAAATTTATGTTTAGGTCGGAATGGTTAGCACTAAAGCAATTTTCAAATGCTCCTTCAATAGATTAAATGTTTGCTCACATTTATTAGTCAACACAAACCTTTTTCCTTCTTCGAAGTGATGTTATTGACCATCAATCTTAAAAATTCCTTCACGAATTTGCGGTAATACCCCTCCAAACCCATGAAGCTTCTTACTTCATGCACATCCTTTGATGTTGTCCACTCTAGAATCGCTCTTATCTTTGCAGGATCCATGAAGATTCCATTCTCATTAGTTACTTGTCTAAGATATTGTATCTCCTTCTGATAAAGTTCACCAAATTTCCATAAAGCTTGTTCCATCTCAAAATATCCAACATGATTTCCAAATGTGCATTGTGCTCTTGTTCATTCTTGGAGTAGATGATTATATCATCTAGGAACACAAGTAAAAACTTATCAAGATACTGGTGGAAGATATTGTTCATTAGGTTCATAAATGTTGCCAAAGAATTAGTGAGTTTGAATAGTAGAGTAATGAACTCATAATGTTTGTAGCGTGTTCGACATAATTTTGTGAATGTCTTCTTCTTTTATTCTCAATTGATTATATCCCAACCTTAGACCTATCTTAGAAAATACCATGACACCTCTCATCTAATAGAAGATATCGTCAATCTGTGACAAAGGATATTTGTTCTTAATTGTTTCCTTGTTCAACATCCTATAGTCTATGCATAATCGAAGGGTTTCATCCTTCTTCTTCACGAAAATCACCGGTGCACCCCATGGTGATACACTAAGTCTTATTAAGTCCTTAGAGATCAGCTCATGTATTTGAGATTTTAACTCAATTAACTATGTTTTTTTCATGCAATAAGGCACTTTTGATATAAATTCGTGTGAATTCAAATTCCCTTTTTGATGGTAATCGAGGTAACTCCTCTGGAAATACATCACTAAAGTGTTGTAAAAGTGGGGAATGAGCCATTAGAGACTTATTAGTTTCCTCTAAATCTTCTATTTTTATAGAAAAGAGGGTGTAACCTTTTCTTTTTTCCTTTTTCAGTTGCATGGATGAAATCTACCTTATGGAAAAACACCTTTTTATTCCCTGAATGATGGCTAGTTTCAGCTCATCATCTAGGCATTTTACATATTTTTCTACGTAATCCACAACAACTTAATTTTTAGACATTCAAGTGACTCAAATTATTAGATCACAAAACCCTAATGGAGCTACATATACATTCACTTCAGTTGTAAATTTAGGCAATTCTAATGTTGTCATAGGCAAGCATTGTTCTACCTTATGTCTAGCATTATTTTCATACTGCACTATCCATGAGTTTTCCATAAAACTATCTTTTCTATGTAATTTTGCTACTAAAATGTTAGAAATGAAGCATTATGTTGCTCATGTATCAATTAATACTTTTACAGAATGACTATACAACTTACCCAGTACTTCCACCAGTGTGGCTTGATTTTCAACCTCACAATTTCCTACAGTTGTTTGAATCCTCTGATAAGTAGTCTTTTCTTATTGAAACTAGCTCCTTAATTATTTTTGGGCACCATTTTTCATAGTGTGGATCCCCACAATAGAAACAACCACCTATGGGCCCTTTACCTTCTGATTTTTTATTGTTATTTTCAGCCTTAAACTTCCCTAAATTTTTGTTTACCATAGCAGATTAATTTGATGCATTCCTATGGAAAAATATGGGCTTGCTGCCCTCTTTCTTTATCCATGGATTTTTAGCAAAGCTAGATGAAGGAGTGTTATTAAATTTTTTCCTATTTTCCTCCCTATTAGCATAAATAGATTTCAGATTTTGTTCCTACCTAATAGCCTTCTCAAATACTTTCTCCATAGTAGATGGACCATGCACATCCACTTCACCACCTATGATTGGGTTGAGTCCCATAATGAACTTTCGGACTTGGAACTTCTCATCTTTCTAATATTGGGGAATGTAATTTAGCAACCTTGTAAACCTTTCCCAATATTTTGTTACGCTAAGCTTCCCTTGCATAAAATTTTGGAACTCAATCATTTTTTTGATCAAAATAAATCTTGAGCAGCCAACATTGTCGAAAGTAAATCTTGAATTGTTCACAAGGAATGGAAGCAATATCCATTCCAAATTCAGCCTTCTTGTTATCCCACCATGAGCTTAGTTCTCAGAAAGCTTAAAATCTCTGCAAACTATCTTAATTTCTTCCGATAAGTCTCTTATCTCAAAATGCTTCTCCATTTCACTCAGCCATGAATCAGCCCCATCTCCCAAGGTTGTCCCATCAAACTTTGGTAGAGTTATTCTCTTAATATCATGAGACAATTTTGCTGCCAACCATACCTTTTTTTTCACGTTGTTCTTCTTCATCATGATGTTCCTCATGAGGTTCATCCTTCATTACCAACTCCTCTTCAAGAGGCTCTTGTTCACCGAAACCTATTATTCTAAAACAACCATACGGTCCCGTGTGTCTTGATGGAGTTTAAGAATTTCTTCTAACTTCTCAAAGCAGTGGAGGACATTTAGCATTGCCCGAGGATTCCCTATAACAGTCCCTTTTCCTCTTCGGCCATCTATCCCTAATAGAGGTAAAATAAATTCATATTAGCGAAGTAGACCTATAAGGTCCAAGAGTTGAAAACCTACAACTTTGATACCAAATGTAACAACCTAAAATTTAACACCCAAATTAGTAGGAATTTGTTTTCTTCTAACATCATATATACATTCCTCTTCAAATGTAAGTCGATAGCTAGCTATAACTAGTTAATATAGTAAGTCGATTAAATTAACAAGTTACACATTCCTCTACATAATTAAATCAGGAAACTAGCTAAAGATAGTTTATGTAGCATGTCTTAAAACTTAATCTATCATATAATCAAGTTATCCTAAATTCCCCCCTGGAAAGTTTGTTCAGAGAAATCCTTACACATAAAGAAAACATGAAGGGAAATGATTTAGACCCACGAGCTCGAGTTCTAGAACTAGGCAAAGTGAAAATAGAGGCCCAAGAAAGTCAAATTCAACCCTACACAAGAAGAAATAGAAGAAACAGTTCTTCTGGGCATTTCCATGTCTTAAATCTATTTGAAGGGTCAAGGGAGGACTCAAAAATGGAATTGCAAGGTCAGAGAAGAAGGGGTTGTGCCGTAAGAGAGGCCAGGAGAAAGAAAGGAAAACGACAAGGATCCAAGGTCTTTGGGCTCAAAACCATTCAGAAAGAATCTAGAATCGACTAAGTATGGAAGAGCCAGCAGAGGGAACCACATGTCCTAATGGCACTCCTCCAAAGGTGAATCCAAAAAGAGAAGCTCAAACAAGCGCCACATCTCCACGTGTCTCAGGACGAAATGGAGGCAAGGGAAAATGGTCAAGCAAAGTCAAAAGGCAGAGCTTTGGGGCTACGGGGGTTTTATGAGTTTTACGTTTCACAAAAAGGGGAAAAGGTAAATTATGGACCCGCAAACCTGATTTTTTCTCTAATCTAGCTGCCACGTGTCCCATCTCAAAAGGGGGACCCATTTTCAAACTATTTTCCCCATCCATTCGTACGGATCCGATACAAACTTTGAAGGGGCATATCTTTCAACTCAGGGCTCAAAATATTGCAAATATGACACCATTGGAAAGATCTCAGCCTCACCTATGCCATGGAGGTTTGAGACTTTAATTTTGAGGAGGTTAGGTAAAGAAAAATGGAGGAAACATCTTCAAACCTTTAATGCAGGATCCATCTGTCTCAACAACTAGATTGGATTCGAATCAAGGAATCATGCAGTAAAGAAATATTTGGGACATATTTTATTAGAAGCATTAATAGCAGTGGTTGAGCTTCAACCCACTTTTCCCACTTCCCTCTCTCTTTCTTCTCTCTAATCAAATCTATAAATACAGGGGTAGGATTCATTGTAAAGGGTTGTTCATTCTTCTTCCCTTCCCCCTCTCTCTTTCTTCTCTAGGGTTGAATGTGGAGTTTAAGCCTCCTCCCTTGGCTTTGTAATGGCATTTTCTTGCCTCTTTCCCATTAATGGTGTATTGTGTGAACTCCTAGAGCAATAAAATATATTTCGTGATGTGTTTTTTCCATCCTTTGCTCATTTTGTTGTCTCTTCTCACCTCTCACCATTATAGGGTATACTGTGCATATCTCTGATGTCCATTACAGGTTTTGGGAGTTGTGTTTAAGGGGTTTGAAATGGTGTTATATGTGAAATTTATCCTTGGTCTATGATGCATTTGTCCATCCTCTCCATTGCTCACCTCTCTCCATTTTAGGTAGTTGGGTTTGTGATCAGCAGTTCCCTTTTCTCGGTGTTATCACCTCTATAGTGTAGGATTTCTTTATTTTCATGCTCTCTCTCTCCTTGGTCCCTTGGAATTGTTAGATTAGGAGTATATAGTCACATTTCCTTCCTTAGAAGTAGTTTAGCGCTAGGATTAGGAAGAGGAACCAGCCTTCTCTGGAGGATCATTCCCATTTGCAAGTCCCACAGCTTGGGGAATGATCCAATGTTATGCAAATCACACCAAATGACCCTGCCTTAGAAAATAAAATCCATAACTCATTTGGGGGTGATGTGATTTCACGTTAACAGTTTTGGCATGCCCGGTGGGATAGGTCTGAAGCACCTTACCACTTCACTTCATCAGGTTCAATGTGCTCTTGGTGAAGATTTCAGCCTTTCAAGTACTTTTAAGCACATCCGGTGACTCCATCTTGATCTTCCATGTTCTTCAAAGGAGGAGGAAGAGAAAAGGCAGGAGGATGTCATCATCTCTCTCACACTATCCACCCAAGAAGATCCACAAGAAGACTCCATTTTTGGAGTTGAAATTTAGAGAAATGGGCACCTCCAAAGGATCAAACCATGCCCAATCAAATACTTGGCTTCATTAGAACCAAGGGAGAAGCCAAAACCAGTCATGCCTACTCTAGGGCATGAGGATGAGCATCAATGTACCAAGGGTCATCATCAACACCTCCAGAAGTCTGATGCAAGTTAGCTTAAGGAGGTATTTTCCATTAATGCTGATACCTTGATGATTTGGGTGGAGGACTGGCTTATTGTTAGTTTTTCACTCATACAGGTAGCTATATTTAGTGTCAAATCATTTGCATGGCTACCCCTCTTGAGAAAGGGAATCTACTTCTCCCTACCTATAGCAGGATTTGTTTAGCATTCTTTCTCTCTGGTTAGTGTAGGAGTAGGAGTAGACTTTGTTTCCAGCGGAAGAAGTGCTTTTACACACTCTGCATGTCTCATTTGAAACATGTATGATTTAGTCTTTGTATATATGTTTTTTTCACATTACTCTAGAGGTGCACAAGGTTAGGCTCTTTATTATTTATGGAAGATTTTGATCAAAGAATACTTGGCAAATATCACACAAGGAATCCACGCAGGATTTCAAGCCAAGAACAAAGGCGCGGAAGGACAGGAAGGACCCACACGCGGAAGACCGGTTCGGATTTTAGGACTTAGCCGATTTTGAACATGAAGATCTATATTTAGAATATGGTGTGTGGAACACATCAATGATGTAGAAAGTGCATGCCAAACATTGTTTATATCTAGAATAGTGGTTGAAATTTCTATGCATGGAGGAAAGCTAAGAATATAATTGGCACCTCGGTTATCTATAAGAGGACTATAGATAGCACACTTGCATGTGTGGCTATAATTGTAAACGACGTGTGGCTATTAATAACATGTGACCTATTTCTAGAATAGTTAAGTGATGAAGAAAAAATCCCCACCCTATATATATATGATGTTAGGTACATAGTAGAGAGACATAGACACGTATGTGTGATTCTGAATATGTGTATCAGATCCATATGCGCCTTGATATAATTGACAGTACTGTAAGGAGCTTCTATACTTATTAATAGATGGAGGATATTGGTTGAATCTAAGTGTTATTCTGTGTAATTGAGTAGTACATGTTAGTATTCAATCATGATTACTGTCTAAGTTTGTTCTTTAATGGATTTGTGGGTAGCATGCACTATAAAATGATGGATTATTTATGAGTCTTTATATATCTTCCTTCATCATGTTATCATCCTATTACAGCAACCCTAAAGAGGGACCTGGTACCTTTGCATGCTTCGGTGAGTGCTTAGTCTAAGTTGAGTGATGTGCCAACGTGATAGGGTGTTATCTTGTAAATTCTAGGCTGCATCATTGGTTCTGCTTTCCAGGACCTCTTTTCATTGTTTGTAGGATGGTTCGCAATGAAGATGTCTGTTAACTCTAGAAAGTATTGAGGAATGGATACACAATCAGGAGGAAGAATACGCATGATGGTTCAGCAGTGGATCTGAGTTTAACACATGTACTTGGGTAGAACAGAACCTGTATGACAGTTTATATGAGAGCTTTTTAATTATCTTTCTAGTAGAAATTTATGAGTGGCTTATGACTTATGCATCCCAAAGGAATTGGAGATATCGTGCACTTCTTTGGACATAGGAAGAATTTCAGGATCTTTATGATGTTGATCTGATTTGGACTCACACGGTGGATACGTGGTTTCATGGTGTTCTAAACAGTTATATTCTAGAATACTCAATTTTGACGTACTCTTGCCCAGAGGTCACTTGAATTTCAGTTTTTGAGGTATCCAAGAGGAACATATTTACACAGTATTCCATTGGTGATCAAGATCTTGATGGTAACTTTGAACCTAGAGAGTAAATCGATGGCTAACTAAACTTCACCACGCGTGAAGGTAGGAACATGTTTGGTATTAAGATGGCGGACCTAGCGGTGGAAAATTAGAGGGAGGAAAGGTGGCTTAAGTATAATGAGGTGCGCGAGAGGGAAATAGAGAAGCAACGTTCCATTGCAGAAAGTATGGCATTGAGGAGAGAGATGGCTCATGAAGGATTTACGGCTCACCTAGAAGATGTGGAGCCGAGCATTAGGAACTCCCCCATCTTAGAAAGCATGATAGAAATCCCTTCTCAGCCTCACATGGAAGTACACCAATAGATACTACTTGGGCCATAGTTGCGCATCTTAATCCACTTGGTGACCTAGCCTTTGTGCTTGGTTTTTCAGTATCTAGTACGACAAGTAATCAGAAAGCTAACTTGGGAAGTAGGAGAGCAGGAGTAAGTCAGGGATCAAGTACATCAATGGCAGGATAGACAACTTCAATGTTATATGGAGGAGCATTCTTGGGCACATCATCCACACAAAATGTGAGCACGCAGAATGTTGGATTCACCTCTAGAAGTGGAGCTACCTCACAGACTATAGGGGTTCAGTATAGTACTACTGTCGGAGCACATGGGAGTACATCTATAGGTCCTACTCCAGCTACAGGTGGAGGATTAGGAGGTATAGGTGGTTCTAGTTTTGGTGGATCTAGTGGTTCTTGAGGCAGAGGGAACCCAGAGGGCTCTGGATTAGGTGGTCAAGGTCCATAACAACCACAAAATATCTACATGGAGATGTCCCTTCGTCTCCTAGAGTATAGATGCTTAGAGGATGTTTCCAAACATGTGCATATGTGTGAAATCTTATGGTGCACTAAAGGGATTATAGTTGTTGAGCGAAAGGCAAGTCAATTCGCTACTACACTACAGGGGTGCGCACACAGCTGGTATAGGAAATTTGACCCTGATCAAACTTGCATGGATTATGCGGCACCGAGGATGATTTCTTAAAAGATTTCCATATCCATGAGTTTGAGCGAGAAGAGTATAGGTGCACTCAAAATATCAAGCAAGGAACTACCAAAGTGTATGTGAGTATGATGCTTGTTTTAAGACACTTCTATCTAATTTGTATTATGATATGCACACTAGCCAACATGCACACTGATTCATTGGAGGATTGATCACACCATTTAGGAGGGCATTGTCACATAAGACATACACAGATCTATGTGAAGCACTTTGGAAGTAGCTTTGCACGCCGAGGCGAGTTGGGAGCATTGATACTAGTGTTAGTCTGTTTCTAGAGGCATAGATTACAGCTATGGCAAAATAGTTAGATTTTTTTGGAAAATTCATCCCATGAAACGCGCTCGAATTTGGTGTACAGATTGTGAAGTGGAAGGTCACACTAAGGATATTTTTCCTCATAGATATGTACATTCATTATTACTTTGGGTGTGAAATTTTCCATTTGAATCATGATGCTAGTCATTGTCCTTTGTTGCAGTGCACGATAAGGAAGAATGTACCTTGCTTTTACAAGATTTACGAGTTCGGGACCCATGATACTGAGGATTGTCGATTGATTGGTCAGATCCATGATGCCATAGACATTGGAGTATGACAGAAAGGTATAACATATAACTATAAGGGTAGGAATGAGTACCGGATCGGGATCATAATCGGACGCACTATGACAGGGGAATGAGGGGCATTTCGAAGGAGGTCGTGGAAGAGGAAGTGGATATCATGGTGGATATGGAGGATAAGACCATGGTGGAGGAAGAGGAGAGTTCCCTCATGGAACATGTTATACGTGTGGATCCCCTGATCACTATAGGTGCAAATGTCCTCATAATAATGCATGTTCTTTCTGTGGGAAGAACCATAGCTATGAAGAGTGCCCAAACTTATATGAGCATCGAGTAAAAAACATGAGCAAGAAAACAAAGGTGCCATAATGGTTAGAATCCAACACGCAATAGAAGATCAATGGATGCCCAGGATAACAGAGGAACCTGAGGAATTGCAAGTGAAGATCACTACATGCATTGAAGTTGTGCAGGTGAGAGAGTAATTGCATGACGAAGCCTATGATTACCAAGTAGGAAGTTTTACACGTGAGGTACCTAGATCCTACTCATCAAAAGAGGTTTACCAGGATACCATGGAAGTGCTAAGTAATCTTCAGGACAAGATACAATACCTAAAAGAGTAAAACAAAGCATCAGAGATAGTCTAAACTAATGTTGATGATTTGCGGGAGGTTTTCAAGATGTTGCACTAAGAGAACATTATTCCACTATTGGGAAGTTGGTTAAAGGGGAACACTCCACGTGTAAGTCTTGAGACCGGATGGCAGATTCTACATGCAAATATCCCCCTTGATAGCATTGATTATGACAAGGAAATTACTTTGAATGTTGTTGTGGATGGGTGGTTGTTGAGCAACATATTGATCGATACATGTGCGGAAGTAAATGTGTTGACATTAGATGCTTGGGTACAAATGGGGAGGCCTCCATTGCAACCATCATCTAATGTGTTGTTCATGGAAAACTGGACTAAGGCCACCCCCATAGGAGTGTTGAAGGATGCATCTATAACTATACAAGGGGCCAAGTTTACTGGGGATTTTGAGGTATTAGCACTTGTGGAAGCAGACAATTTTCCAACCTTGCTTGGATGCCCTTGGTGTTATGCCAATAATGCTGACTTGAGATTCAATAAGGGATATATCAGCTTTGAAAACAAGGAGGAGAGGGTTGTGATACCATTGATAGATGGGAAATCCACACCCTATGTTGAGCCCCTAAGTGAGGAGGACTTAAATAGAGTCTATGTACGTGTTATTCAGGACCCATGAGGTCAACGAGCCATCAAAAGAAGGAATTTTACAGTGGGAGGATTCTCATTCTATTAGTGATACTACGAGTATTGCTTGTGACAATTGGGCTCATGGTACATATGAAATGGTTGGGTGCGAGGTGAAAAGCATGGTTGTGTGCATAAATAGATTTCACTCAATTTGATGGATAGGAAGCACGATACCTTGGTATACCAGGACAGAAGATCTTTCTACCTTTCTGAAGGCCATGGAAATGAAGTGGGAAAATCTAGTTGTAAGGAGAGATATGTTAGTGTATGCACTACATGGGATAGTAGCGCGTTGGTGGGTAGTCCATAGAGATAATATTATAAACTAGGAAGAGATTGGCATAGCTTTGTCTACCAGGTTTATAAGGAATAATGCACCTATGCAAATCTGCGCTTATCATGGTGAATGACCTGTTCAGCATCACATTCAGCAGTGTGAGAGACTCTAGACAAAGGACGGAAGCATTACCACCTTCACTTTGAGTACATAGATTGTATTCCACTCTCCAAGGATGTGCACGTGCTTGGTATGTATATGCAGAACTACATAGAGAAACTGGGAATTGGCAAGAGTTGACTGTAGGTATGATCCAGACATTTGACTACTTCTTGACTCAACCTCCTGTAGCAGAGGCATTAAAATTTATCAGACGCTTAACTATGGGAGATAGTGAAAAGTAGAAGAGCATATTCAAGAATTATGTGGTGAGACAAATTTTCAGAGCATGTTTTGCAAAGGAAGAAGAAATAAAATCCAAACTATTTGAGCGTGCTTTCCTTGAGAAGGAGAAAGGAAAGATGGTCTACATCGTGGATGATGAGGAAGTTGAGAACCTAGATATTGAACATTTACACGGGGTGCACGAGGTCTTGGATAGTGCAGGCAAGGATACACATGCCTACCATGAGCCCATGAAGACAAAGAAGGTGAATATAGGTTTGGAGGCTGAGCCTAAGGAGGCCATAATTGGAGATTACTGGTTAGACTCGGAGGAAGCAAAGAACATTGAATTACTTAGAGATTCTCAGGACTTATTCCCTAGAGGATATCATGAACTTAAAGGCGTACATGAATCACTTGGGGAAATGAAGATTAAACTTAAGGATGGTGCATGGTCAGTTAGAAAGAGGCCTTACAGGATGAATCCTAATTTACGCGAAAAGGTAAAGGATGAAATTGATAAAATGTTGAAATTGAATATCAAGCCCTTTGATGAGTCATAATGGGTCAGCCCAATGGTTATCGTGATCAAGTAGGATGAGTGGATTAGGATATGTGTGGACTACAGGGAGCTAAATGCTACATGTGTCACAGATCCTTTCCCTACGCCATTCACTGAGGAAATACTAGAAGGAGTTGCAGGGCGCAAAATATATTCTTTCACAGATGGATTTTTTGGGTATCATTAGGTTCGGATAGCTCAGGAGGATCAAGAAAAGACAACATTTACAACTGAATGGGGTAGTTTTTCCTATACTATGATGCCATTTGGATTGAAAAATGTGCCTGCTGTATTTTCACGCATTCAAAGATTTTATTCACAACTTCTTACAAGTTTATCTAGATGATTGGACAGTATACGGGCTTGTGAAAGATCATTGTGACAATCTACGCTTAATGTTTGAATGATGTAGGCAATTGAGTATCTCTTTGAATATCAAGAAGTGTATATTTTCTACACCATTTGGGATACTGTTAGGACATATAATCTGTAAGGAAGGTTTGTTAGTTGATCCAGCCAAGGTTGCAGTCATTTTAGGCCTGGAAGTGCCTACTAGTCAAAGTGAGGTGCATGGATTTTTAGGTCATACAGGGTATTACAGAAATTTTATAAAAGGGTATGCAATTGCAGCACCCTTGGAAGAATTACTAAAGGGGAAAGGTACATTTTATTGGGGAGAACCACAGCAGCGCACGTTTGAGGTATTAAAAGAGAAACTGACTACCACACCCATTCTGCACTTTCCATCATGGGATAAACCATTTCATGTACATGTGGACACTTTTGGTATGGCCATTGGTATTGTGTTAGCTCAACCTAGTGAAGGTATTATTGATCATCCAATCTATTTTGCTAGTAGGAAGTGACTCCTGCTGAACGGAATTACACAACTATAGAGCACAAAGCTTTCTCCATGATTTATGCATTGTACAAGTTTTGACAGTACCTATTAGCAACCCCATTTGTGTTTTACATAGATCACATGGCATTGAAGTACTTGGTAAATAATCTAGTCTTATAGGGGTACATATGAAATTGGGTTCTCCTGTTTCAATAGTTTGACTTCATAGTGGTGGTGAAGCCAGGGAAAATCAATTTTGGACTAGACCATCTATCTAGAATCAATTTAGGAGAGGATGCACAAAAAATTGAAGAAATAATGCCTGATGCACGCTTATATACGAGTTACAACGCGCACCCATGGAATTAGAATACATTTTTCTTTTCTATGAATAGGTATGGCACGAGAAGGAATGAAAGCATTAGAAAAGAAGCAATTTGCTATACGCGCGACACCATTTATGTTAATCAGTGGTGACCTGTACAACTTAGGCAGAGATGAAGTGTCATATCATTGTGTGTTAGAGCATGAGCACAAGGATATTGTGGAAGAAGCTCATGGTGGTATTGCAGGAGGACATTATGCAGGTGATGCAACTGTCTAAAAGATCTTAATTGTTGGATTATGGTGGGATACATTGTATAAAGACTATAAAGATTATTGTAAGCGTGTGATCATTATCAGCACCTAAGAAAACCAGGGAAAAGAGATGATATGCCTTTGAGACCAATTACTAGTGTTGAACCATTTTAGAAATGGGCCATTGACTTTGTAGGACCTATTTCACCCACCACACGTAGGACTAGATCGTGTTATATCATTACTTACATAGATTATCTCACACGGTGGGCGAAGCAACACCAACCAAAGACTATACAACAACTACAATGGCTAGGTTTATATGGGAGAATGTTCTTACATGATATAGATGTCCTTTGATCTTGATAAGTGATAGAGGTACACACTTTTGAATGAAACAATTAGGATCCTACTAGATGAGTTTATGGTTGTACACCACAAAACTACACCTTATCATCCTCGGAAAATAGAAATGTTGAGGCTTTCAAAAAAAAATTGGGCCAAAATTTGACAAGAATATGTGATGTTGGAAGAAAGGATTGGGATGACAAAGTGTCATCTATGCTTTGGGCATATAGAACAACTTACATGAGATTAAACAAAGCCACACCATTTTAATTGGTATTTGGCACGAAAGTTGTTCTTCCTATATAATTTATGTTACCTTCTTTGTGCATTGCACATTTAGAGGTCTAGTTGATGAATAGACTTTAGAAGAACATATTATAAAGATGATTCAGTTGGATGAGCTATGAGCCATAACATGATGGAGTTAGAAGCAGAAAAAGGCTAGGCAGAAGACATGGCATGACAAAAACTTAAGGGATAAGAAGTTTGAGATTGGACAAATGGTACTTCTTTATGACTCAAAGTTCTTGCGCCATCCAGGCAAGCTCAAATTACATTGGTTGGGGCCATATGTTATCACTTCTATACTTGAATTGGGTGCATGCCAGTTAGAAGCACTTGATGGATCACGGCTACCCCGTTACTTTAATCTTGGGAGTAGAGTGAAGCCCTACTATAAATAAGTCTTTTTGGTGTTTTTAATAAGGCAGTGTTTTCATTTAGTTTAGGTTTTTAATTCGATATTTCCTTAATGTATTTCCATTATTGTCACTATGCTTTGTCAATTTAGTTGTTGTTTGTGTAATAAGCATGCTTGCGCGCATGAATCTAATTACTATATGAAGAATGTTTATGCGCAGAGACACATACCTTTAGTGTGGGGTGGTTGTCATTATTCAAAAAAAGGACTAAGGGACTTGAAAGGTGAAATAAATAAGCTGCTACATGTGTGCTTTAAAGAGGATTGCTTCTCAAAAGGTGACCAAGGATGAAGATGGATGAAGGAACAATATAACGTGAGGTAAGAAGAGGCCATGATAGCTACCAGGAGAAGGTGTAGTGATGAGGTACTTGGGCGTAGGAGCACGCACTGAAGAGAAGTCTGTGACCAGAAGGTAGGAAGGCATGCTAGAAGGTTATAGCTAGGTGTGGAGATGTACCGCATGGAATGAATGAATTTGGTCAATGAATGAAGGGATATTTGGTAGGTGAGGAGCAATAAATGCATCAAAATTTGAAAAATTTATATAAGGGATGCAGATTCATTTTTACTTATTACAACTAAGAGTATTTGAGAGAAGATCCAAGTGTGAAGAGTGAGTGATCGATTTAAGGTGCGAAGGGTGTGAAATCAAGCATGATAACCAGATTTGTGCTTTAAGAAGCTTACGTCCCCAGTGGTGAAGGGTTTGAGCAAAGCAGGGAGATAAAAAGAGTTAGGTTATAAGGTTTCCACCTAGGGTAGAGTTGGATCAAGCTAGGGTTTGATTCACGAGTTCTGATTGAAGAAGAGACATTGGCAAGGTAGAAATGGCACCAAAGAAGGCATCTACGTAGTACCAAAATAAAATAAGAAGGTGGTAGTTGAGGAAGAAGAGATGGCACCCAAAAGTCATTTTTGGGAGATGCAATACCCAAAAGGGGTTATTGTTGGCCAAAAATGGATTCACCCATTAGAAAAAGTAAGGTTAGTGAATATAATCATAGGACATCAGAGAATAAAAAGGATCTTGACTCCTTACTCATGGTTACAACCAACAAACACATGCCAGATGACATGCCAATAAATGATGATGCGGGTGAAAAGATCTTGAAGAAAATTAGGGTATATAAGTTGTATGAGCTGTCATATTTTAGGAAGTATGAGCCCTTGTACTAGTGGCTCATGAGCAGGGTTCATGAAGACTACTTATACTTTGCAGGACATAGAGTTAGAATTTTTTCTGCGCTTGTTTCATCAGTGAAAAGTTTGAAGACCACAGGGGAAGACATAAAAAGTGACCTTACAGATAAAGCCACAATTTTGAAGACCAAGCAAGAGTTGGGATACTTGAAGGGTCCACACGGAATGGACATAGACAAATTTAAGAACTATCTAGTTGTACAAGCTACAACACACTTGGTTACCAAGTTGAATTATCAGGAGCGGTGGTTGTAGGTAAACACCATGTGGTTGCATGTAACGTAAAAAATATCGAAGGGACAATATACAACATTGCCAACTATATTACAGAGAAAATAGTCGAGGAAGCACACATAGGAGGGAAGATCAACTTTGGGTCTATTCTCCTATCACTGGTCTTCATGGAAATTGGAGTACCAGACGGACCAAAGGAGAAAATATGGGAATACCCCATGGAGAACAAGTCCCCAACTGAAATATTCAATAAATACCTATGTAGGGGGACTATGACAGATGAAGTGAAACAAAGGGTGGAGAAGTGGTATGATAGGCTTTGCACAGACATTTGGGGAGGAATATCACATTCCCAAGGACCTACTAGCAGTGGTAGGGAAGCGATTTCAGTTTGTTATATACCAGCATTTCTACATCACACGCTTTCCAATGAAGGATGGAACTTGGAGCCCTTGGTGCAAGTTACCTTATGCCTTCACTGCAAGGTATTTTTAGGAGTCTGTTCATAGGTTTACCAACACATGTAGATTAAACTTCAATGCAGACAAGGTATACTGAAACTACCATACACTGTGGAAGAAGTATGTATACCACCAGCAGAGTGCTTACATAGAGAGAATCATTTCTGAAGTGTTGAATATCAATCCAATAAGCTTGGCTGTAGAAAATTTAGGGGCAACATTGGTGTATCTCTAGTTGAAGCTGAAGATGGAAAAAGAAAAATATGTGGAAGGTGAGTTCACACTCCCGCACCCACCAAAAGGAAAGCATACAATGGAGAACATCCTAGCGCCTAAGCCCACAAAAAAATTGAAGTGAAGGATGAGGAGGAAGAGTGCGAAGATAGTGGTGGCTTGGAGCATAGGGGTAGGAAACATCCTACAAGTCAGAGAGAAGTTGAGCATGCCATTACACCACTTTAACCACAAGAAGGGGATGAAGAGGACTTGAATGTGATCTAAGGGGAGAATAGGTTTAAAATAGTATTCAAGAGAACAAGGACCCAAGGTGTTATCCCAACCACCGTGTGTAAGTCACCTCGACTCTCCCCCGAAAAGGAAGAGATCTGGCAGAGATGGAGGAAGCTAAATTTGAGCAAGGAGGTGGAAGAGTCTGAGGGGAGTGTGCCTACATCTCCTACACTCCCGAGCACATAGAAGAAAAGGGTGAGACATCAAAGGATAAGGAAGAATAAGGGGAAATACTAGAGAAAATGGCTACGAAAATGTTCGGGACATGGAGATGCAAGCTCCAAATTTAGAGGCTAGAGTTCCTAAGTAGCAGAGGTCTAGAAGGGTGAGTGGAGAGCACATTCCACCAGCCATGGGGTATGCAGAGGACACAGAAAGATTATCCATGCCCGCTTCTAGAGCATAATAACGCAGTAGAAGGATCTATTTGGCTAGGAGTTGATGGATGAAGATATGGTAACCATGTGAACACAAAATCAACTATCCTAGTTGATGCACACCCACATGGATGAGCCTAATTTCGACGTATGCAAAGATTCATATGTGTCTAGGTGATTAAAGAAGGAACCTCAGGCTAGATACATGACAAAGAAAGCCTCTTTGTCATGTCGATGATCAGGAGTTAATAATGCGCTAGTGAAAGTTTCGTGAAGGTGGCTAGAAGGAACATGGATAAATTTGCCACAATCAAAGTGTTGCGTGAGGAACTAAAGACAAATGATGTGGAGATAGTGCACATAACTCAGGAAAGGGACTTCACCTAGAAGAATAATGAAGTGTTCATAAGCATCATAGAGGAGATTAGGGACAATGTAATTAGAGCAAGGCCACACTTGGAACACAAGGTACCACAAACATTTCCGTCAGCGATACACTATGTGGGGAAGTTGGTGGACTTGGTGCTCAAAGATGAAACTTTGTGTGTGTAAGTGCGGAAATATCAGAATGAGATGCCGAATGGGAGAAGGCCTCAGTGATGAGAAAAATCACATCTTATGAAGGGTTGTTACAGGCATTACAAGAAGTCTTGAAGAAAGTGGATCAAGCTTTAAATATATGCACACTCTCTAGGGTGCTCATCCGCATTAAGACCTTGGAAGAAAATAGTGAGGTCCGAAGGCCATGAAAGATGAGACCTTGGGTCACACAAAGAAAGAGGTTGGTCATAGTTAAACAAAAGTGTGAGGCCCTGACAGTAGCACAAGAGCCGCATAAAATTAGGCTGGAAGAGCTTGGAAAACTAATTACACATAAGATGGACCTTTTGGAAGGGAGAATGACATCCATGTCTAGTTTGGTGTTGGTTCTGCAAAATGAATGAAAGGGGAAATTGTGCGGGATAAGTTGGAATCCATTGTTTTGGACATCCCAGAGAAAGCGAGATCAGTCCTCACCGAATGGAAAATTTTGGAGGCCGAGATAAAAGAGAAGTATCCAGAGCTGATGCTACAAAATGATATAGAGGATGTTGTTTAAATAACCTCATATAAATTATTTATTGCTCCACATTCTTCATTTTAAATTCTTTCATTAATATTCTTTACTTCAAATTTTTGTAGAAACCCATTGTCGGGACGACAATGAGATTAGTGTGGGGTAATGTTGATCAAATAATACTTAGAAAAGATCACACAAGGAATCTACGCGAGATTGCGAGGCTAAGAACAAAGGCGTGGAAGAACAGGAAGGACCCGTGCATAGAAGACAATTTCAGATTTCAGGACTTAGCCAATTTTAAACATGAAGATCTATATTTAGAAGATGGCATACGGAACACATCAACGATGTAGAGAAGTGCACGCCAAGCATTGTCTATATCTAGAAGAGCGGTTCAAACGTCTATGCATGGGGAAATATAAGAATAGAATTGGCACCTCGATTATCTCAAGAGGACTATAGATAGCGTACTTGCATGTGTGGCTATAATTGTAAACGGCATGTGGCTATTAATAGCATGCAACCTATTTTTGGAATAGTTAAGTGGTGAAGAGAAAATCCCCACCCTATATATATGATGTTAGGTGCATAGTAGAGAGAGAGAGAGAATGATGTATCGAAGAGACATAGACACGTATGTGTGATTCTGAATATGTGTATTAGATCCATATGTGCCTTGATATAATTGACAGTACTGTAAGGAGATTTTATACTTATTAATAGATGGAGGATATTGGTTGAATCTAAGTGTTATTCTATGTAATTGAGTAGTACATGTTAGTATTCAATCATGATTACTGTCTAAGTTTGTTCTTTAATGGATTTGTGGGTAGCATGCATTGTAGAATGATGGATTAGTTATGAGTCTTTATATATCTTCCTTCATCATGTTATCATCATGTTATAACAACCCTAAAGAGGGACCTAGTACCTTTACGTGCTTTGGGTGAGCACTCAGTCTAAGCTGAGTGATGTGCCAACGCGACTAGGGTGTTATCTTGCAAATTCTAGGTTACATCGATAGAAAGATCCATCGTTGCCTATAAAATTTACAAATTCCAAAAAGAAAACAAATACGAGCAGCAACTAAAGTCATTTCAAAATAGTCCATTTTAGGGATAGATGAAAGTCCCAGTTAAAATAATTTTCTACTCTCAGAAATTCCATTTCCAAGATTTTCTTATGAAAATTGAGAGTGCAGACTTAGGGTCGAAAAAACATCAAAAAGGCATACAATGGGCTTTTAGTGGCTTAGGATCATACCTTCAAAGGTTCAGATCAGTTTCATGTTTATCAAGCAGACTCCATGCCCAATGGATGCTTCAAGGCCACTAGTCTCTTCATCTAGTAGGAAAATGTCCCCGTGAGTCACCAAATTGTTATCCCAAATTTCCCCTAGAAATTTTGGTCGAAAAGCCTTACACGTAAATAAAACATGAAGGAAATTATTCAAACCCATGAGCTCAAGTTTCAAAACCAAGCAAAGTGAAAATAGAGGCCCGAGAAAGTCAAATTTGACCCTGCACAAGAAGAAATAGAAGAAATGGTTCTTCTAGGCATTTCCATGTCTTAAATCTATTTAAAGGGTCGAGGGAGGACTCAACAATGGAATTGCAGGGTCAGAGAAGAAGGGGCAGTGCCACAAGAGAGGCTAGGAGCAAGAAAGGAAAAAAACAAGGATCCAAGGTCTTCGGGCTCAAAACCATTCAGGAAAGAATCCATAATCGACTAAGTATGGAAGAGCTAGCAGAGGGAACCACGTGTCCTAATGATGCTCCTCCAAAGGTGAATCCAAAAAGAGAAGCTCAAACAAGCACCACATCTCCATGTGTCTCAGGATGAAACAAAGGCAGGGGAAAATGGTCAAGCAGAGTCAAAAGGTAGAGCTTCGGGGCCACGGGGGTTTTCTAAGTTTTTGTTTTGCGAAAAGGGGAAAAGGTAAATTATGGACCCGCAAACCTAATTTTTTCTCTAATCTAGCTGCCACATGTCCCATCTCAAAAGGGGGACCCATTTTCAAACTATTTTCCCCGTCTATTCATACGGATCTCGATACAAACTTCAAAGGGACATATCTTTTGACTCAGGGCTCGAAATATTGCAAATCTAACACCATTGGATAGATCTCAGCCTCACCTATGCCATGGAGGTATAAGAATTTAATTTTTCAGAGGTTAGGTAAAGGAAAATGAAGGAAACATCTTCGGGCCTTCAATGCAGGATCCATCTATCTCAACAACCAGATCGGATTCGATCTTTTCCATCGTTTCCTCTTCTTTCAAGGCACCGAATCAAGGACTCATATAGTAAAGACACATTTGGGGCATATTTTATTAGAATCATTAACAGCAGTGGTTGAGCTTTAACCCAATTTTCCCACTTCCCTCTCTCTTTCTTCTATCTAGTCAAATCTATAAATACGGGCATGATTCATTGTAAAGGGTTATTCATTCTTCTTACCGCCCCCTCTCTCTTTCTTATCTAGGGTCGAATGTGGCATTTAAGCCTCCTCCCTTGGCTTTGTAATGGCATTTTATTTCCTCTTTCCCATTAATGGTGTACTGTGTGAACTCCTGGAGCAATAAAATCTATTTCGTGATGTGTTTTATCCATCCTTTGCTCATTTTATTGTCTCTTCTCGCCTCACACCATTGTAAGGTATACCGTGTATATCTCTCGATGTCCATTACAAGTTTTGGAGCTATGTTTAAGGGGTTTGAAATGGTGTTACGTGTGATGCATCATCATCCATCCTCTTCATTGCTCACCTCTCTCCATTTCAGGTAGTTGGGTTTGTGATCAGCGGTTCCCTTTTCTTTGTGCTATCACCTCACGTAGTGTAGGATTTCTTTATTTTCATGCTCTCTCTCTCGTTGGTCCCTTGGAATTATTAGATTAGGATTAGATAGTCGTATTTCCTTCCTTAGAAGTAGTTTAGCAATAGGATTAGGAAGAGGAACCAGCCTTTTACGGAGGATCATTCCCATTTGTAAGTCCCACAACTTGGGAATGATCCAATGTTATGTAAATCACACCAAATGACTCTGCCTTAGAAAAGTAGATCCATAAATCATTTGGGGCTGCTGTGATTTCACGTTAACAATAACATAGTGACAAACCTTGTGCAGTTGTAAGGGTTAATTATCCATGATCACTCTTAACATTCAATTTAATTTTCATACTTAGCCTCACTTGGTTTTACCTCACTGCAGTAGTGATAACTTGTGACTGATCCTCTAGTGTCTACCTAGAGTTCAATTACTAAACTTTGTCCCGTATGCTACACTTCGGGATTTGAGAAATCATGATGATTAGAAAATGTACCCAATAAACACATTACTTTAGCCAAAGTTTCTTAGCCGTACTATGTACGCTTAGTTTAGATGATTGCACATAACATCTAAACTTGTCTTCCCATCACCTCATAAACATCTCATCATAGTTATCTAGATCCATTAAACTTAATTAGGTGAACCTATTAAAAATTATTGGATTCCTTACGAGTTCAACTACGTAATTTCAAGGAAACCCAATTCTCACTATGGGTTACCAATGGGAGGTCAATCCATTGCTTAATATGTTACCACATTAAGAAAATAATGGGCTACTCGTAGGTAGCCTACAACGTGCATTGATTATGTAGTTCTAGAAAGGTTCATAGCCTTCATAGTTTATCTAACTACTTTGTGAATTAATGTTTATGCATTTAATTGCTTTGGATAGATGGATAAGTACACTAAGTGTTTGTATTTTTCTTTCCCTATCCATACATACTAACCATATTAAAATAAAAAGAGTGTTAAGCTCTTAGATAAGACTCCACTAAGCCTAATTAACCTTAAAGTATAATACTTAATCTTATCTTGATTCTTTAACCATTCATCAAAGTCATGATTATACTTTGTTAGGAATATATCCCACATCTTGATTTAAGCTAAAGATAACCTCAACTTTGATTCCCTTCTTTTTCCTTACGAAGGATGGTGAGTTCATTTAATTAACCTTTACATCTTGCAAGGTCTTAAATAACTTAAATGATGAGTTTATCATACTTATTTTTAGATTCCATCATCTAACATTGAACTAGTCTCTTGAATCATTGAATAGATTAATATCATTTAATTACTTATTTCATATACACCCTTTTCTTTGTTTGAACCAACATGACCCTAAAATCAGATTTTATTCCTTTTAAAGTTGATACTTAACATTGAACTAGTTTTTAAATCTATGACTAGGTTACTCTCAATATTTAAATAATGATCAATACTATAGGTTGGTCCAATATATCACCCAAATCATATTTTAATATTTTAATAGTTAATACTATCATCATGTATTGTGCCCTTCCAATTACAACGTTCTAAATCACTTCATATTCTTTTCCTTTGCCCATAATAAATTCTTTACTTTAACGGAGAGTCAAAGAGTTGTGATGTGTATATATATTGTCATGAACCATACCTATTATTAAGCATAAGATAGATAAATAGGAAACCTTCACTTCATCAAATTTACCATATAGTTATCAATAACCATAACATGACAATGTATTTATAAATATAGAAATTAGACAACTTATTTATATATTAAAAGTATTGTCAACAAATGTATTGGTTTGAAGGACAAGAAGACAAGTTTCCAATTTCCATAATTACAAGTATAACGGAAACAATGATCCATAATAAAATTCATCAAGCCTCGCGTCGTTCTTCACAAGTCGGTGATAAAATGTCCAAGCATAATCATAAAACTTGCATCACTTTTGGTTTGGGGGTGTCAGTTCAAAGAACTGTCAAAAAGCTAATGTACTCGCCTAACTATGTTTTTGACAAATAAAGTATATTAGTCATCATAACTTTAATTAAACTAACATTGCAATGATAATGCTTCCAACACATATAGGAGCTAAAATCATCCATAAATCTCATAGCTAGTGATTGAAGAAGCGTGGGGTATTTATGTGAAGCAATACCAAAGGATCAATTTATATACAAACCTCCCTTTTCTTCAATCGCAAACCATGCGATTGACGGAGGATCCGGGATCCCGATCTATGTTGGAAGCACTATCTTTGCGCACAAATGAATCAAACAATCCACGAAATTAAGCTATCTAACATTCAAGGAAAATTTCATCAATTTTGCATCCCACATTATTACAGATTAATTATAATGCCATAAAATTGACTAAGTATATAAAATTCTGATTTTTTTGCCAAAGTTTCCCCTTGTATTTCCAACTTTTAAAATTTTCCAAAAAGAAGATTTAACTAGTTTAAATCAAATAATGAAATAAAATACATTAAATGAAAAGTTATGGATCAAATGATCTAACCCTCTAAGTCACGAGGATCTCGAGATAAATAAAAATGACAAGAAATAAACTTACCCAACCAAACCATCATCTTTGAATTTATTTTATTATCATCATCCAAATGTCCCTGCAGGAGGTTAGTATAACTATATAAAAGTGAAGAATTGCATATTCACTTCTTTTCATGCAAGTAGATAGTGTACTTTACTATTTCATATCACAAAATGAAACAATCAATTCCACTAAATTTATTTTATTCAAGAAATGAATTCCTACCATAAAATCCGAATGTCAAGGGATAATATCCATTAGATTAAATAGTTAAAAAAATCCATAATCATCCAGGAATCCTTAATGAAAATTTCTCTTAGGAACCCTGTTGAAGATAAGGAAGCACATAAAAACATCCACATATAACCCTAACAGCTTAAATTTCCTTTACCCAAGGATGTCAAATTACAATAATGCCCTCATAAATTTACTCTACTATCAAATCAAACCCACATCATTAATCAATCATGCACTGAATGTTGCAGACAAGAAAAACATTGCCATACATTTTTAATGAAAGAAAAAAAAGTTTGAAATTCCTTCAAAATTATTTATTCAAACCCTGTTACGGAAAAGCATTCTATATAGTTTAAACACTAGGTAGAGCCATATGGTTTTACTGAAATGAAGTCAAATACGAAAACCCACAAGAAGTTTTCAATATATATTCCAAACCCAACAACCATACAAACTCCTAGAAGTATAGAAGTTTGAAAACCCACAAAACTTCACCAATTAAATTACACAAACCCTACAACCATATGCTTTCAAAAATACTCATAAAAATTAGTGAATCATTCAATTTATTCAAAGGAAGTGGAAAAGTAGTAAGAATACCCTTTTTATTCAACCAAAACAACACAACAGGTAAGGGAGAAAAAGAATAGCCAATAAATTTTAGTGGAAGAACACAATTTCAACACCAACAAGATCTCATGGAAATTTTTAAACAACACTTTGTTCAATCCTATATTTAAGAAAAACACTCACCGTAGAGTACTCAAAGAAAATCAGCCATACATTTTCATTGAAGAACCTAAATTCAAAACCCACAAAGATTCACAACTAGTTCACAAAACATTTTCTAAATACCCTTCATACTACAAAACTACACAAAAGATAACAATCTATTTATCAATCAAAAACCATAGAAGCAAGAAGATTAATCCTCTTGCCCGAAATGATTTGGGTGCCTCGATTTATCTTCTAGTTGCCCTTTGAAACCCTTATCAATTTTCCCTAAGTGAAAAATTCCAGCTCTCCAAAAAACCAACCCTCCACATTACATTCTTCATAATAAATAGAGGGTTATTCATAAAAATTATTCCAACACATGCAGCAAAATTTTGGCAAAATTTCTCCATTACTGGAGCTCCAACTGCAAGTCAAATGAAATGCAAAACCAAACTCTATATTTTCCCCCATTTCCTCCATGCTTCCTAAATACTTGCACATGCATTTACTTCTTCTACCTACCATCTACCAAGTGGATTGTGAATGAAGTCCAAGCCATCATGGAAGGGGATTCCCTTTATTCAAAATTGAGTATTCATTCAATAATTTCAATATGCCCTTCTACATGAGTTGCTAAAAAAGTGGAGACATTAATCATTAAACCTTTTATCCATGCCACTATGGTGTTCAACACCAATTTTAGTTTGATTCAAATAACAATCAATCCAAACTAATGTTTATCTACACACCCTATGGTATTATTTACCATTTTGAATTTATTTCAATTTCAATTAACACATAAGTTAAACCATTTGATGGGAGTGGTCATATAGCCCCCATCCATTTATTATTTAAAAATAATATCATAACTTTAATGTCACCATATCCATTTACCAGGATACTTAAGTCTTATTGTTTTTACCATAAAATTTCAACTCCAAAACGATTCATGTCACTATAAACAAATACCACAACATAATATACTCTACTCCTAGTCTTGTTATAACGTGACATGCAAGTTGACTTAGGAGTGACATCACCCTTAGTCCATATGGGTTCTAACACAACATCAACATTGTTTAGTGACCATATCGATCAAGGATGGTGTCTTCCTAATCGACTTGACGCCCAGCATAAAAACCTAAACAAAACTTATATAGTACCTCATTAAAATCAAACTACATTTAATAATAATAAAAGTGGTATTTAGTTATCTAAGTACTTAATCTTTAATTAATTACTTAGATGACTAAATATCATCATAAAAAAATACTTAATTATCTAAATAAACGTTCATTTTACCATTATTCATAATTATTTGAATAATTAAATATCGAATAAAAAGGATTAATTTGTGGGATGTTACAAAGTCCTACTTTTGGGCACCCCATTCCTACTTCTTGGTGTCCCTTTCCAGAAGGTGTGAATTTAGTCCAGAGTAGTGAAAATGGGATTTTTGATGTGTAGTAATGTCATAAGTGAGTGTGTATGGATTTTTATAGTGTTCTAACATTGTGTTTGGTGTTGTTTTGTGATGTACATAGGGATATTTATTCAAGGGAGTTCCTTGGTGGTCGCCACTTTAGTACATTTCTTGGTTTGGGTTTATCAGATGATGATTGGGAGGTTATGGACCGTGCCATCCTGTAACACATAACGATGATGAGGCATGTGCCCCATAACATGCCTATGTTGAAACATTTGTGTGAGATATGGTGTGCAGAAACTTGTTCATTTTGGTTACCTACAAGTGAGATGGTAATCACACTAGAGGATGTATATCACATACTGTGATTACCGATTATCGGCGAGAGGGTATATTTTATGTTAGTAGAGGATATGGAGAGATAGATGAGGACCGCTAGGTTGTATTTTATTGGGACTTAAGTACCTTTTGAGGCCTATATTAGACTAGATGTGATTTTGAGATCATGGGTTCTAATTTTGTGGAAGTTTATAGATGTGGTTACTACATCATCGATTACAAGAGAGGGAGGTGGTGTGGGCATCTTATATAAGATACATGATATTTTCACCGGATAAAGGAGGATATTACTATCTATATGTGTGGGCATGATGTGTGTTTCCCCACCTATATAGAGATCTCTGATTTACACAAGAGGAACATGGAGGTGGGATTAGATCTACTACATTAATGCATGTATGGGCTTATGAGCATATATCAATATTGAGGCCAGTTGGTAGTTCGTGAGAAGATTGAGATAGGCTAGACATATTTTCTAGAATATGGGTTAGTGTGTGTGGGCAGAAGATGGATACTGACACATATAGAGCATTGATAGATCATATAGGACCTTAGGTAGTGATATGGAGGCCATACCAAGACTATATAGGATGATTAGAGGATATGGTAGAGTTACGATGCCTACGAAGGATGATGTGGTTAGAGGATCGGTTTCTAGGGTGACCAAGTTATTCCATGTAGAGCGGGCATCGAGACAGTTTGGTATGGCCCAAGATGTGCCCCAGAGCCATATGTATGGGTTAGAGATGTTATATCACCAAGGAGAGACAAAGCCATATGAAGGCCCACATGAGAGTAGCTAGTACCTCTTAAGCCAAATGATATTGATATGGCGATAGAGCCATATATGTAGATGGTGTAGGTGTATGGAGGAATATCATGTATGGTGGGTGGCACATTGATGGGTGTTTTTATTTCCACTCCTTGCAGATGCGGGGGGATTACCACAAGTAGGAGGAGGAGTAGATAGGAAAGGACATGCCCCGATAATTTAGTGGTGATGACAGCAGAGCATGAGTATCATGTATAGTTATGTTGTATGATTTAGTACTTGCTTATGTGATGGGTATAATTATATAATGTTTTTTGTTAGTTGTAGGTGATGCATATTGGTCCTTGATTGTGGACACATATATTCATACATTGATGCAGAATGTACCAACCGACATACTTACGGGGTGGAGAGATGTTCAAGCATGTAGATGATATTATGGGTGAGCATGCTCATTTTTTTGATCTAGTGGTGGTAGTAGCAGCGACATGTACCATGGTGATGAGCGAGAGGGACAAGGAAAATGAGGAGACACGACAAGCTAGAGAGGCAGCAGGTGGCGGTCCTTTAGCACAGGATGTATTTGCACAATTTATCCCATTACAGAGTCACTTTGAAGAGAAGTCTACAAAGGTTACACTATTGTGGAGGCATGTTGAGATATATTGAGGTCACAATCAACAACATAGAGTTAACAGCAAGACGTTGATTTCTAGAACTCTTTCAGTACTAAAGAATGACAATGATGATGAGATATGATTTGTATTTTTGTATTTGATGCATGGGAGCTTCCCCCAGGTGGATGAGATGTTTTGTAACGATGATTTAATTGATTTATATGGATGGAATTATTGGTATAAGATTATTGGATTTGATGTTATCATATGATTTCTGATGTACAATCTAGTGATTATTATTGTAATGTGCAATGTGTTGAATATTTTTCATGTTTGTTGAGTAAATCATTTTTATTTAGTATAGTGTAGATGATAATATATGATGTATATAATGTGACTGTGCAAATAAAATTGTGATGAATAATTGATGATGTGTAAAAGTGTGATATGTCAAAAACCATAATGAAGTGTATATTAGCAAGATGAGGATGGGGGATAATATTAGTGATTCCCTCCAATGTATAAATGATGAGGTTCATTTAGATAAGACCCCTCAACAGTCAAGAATGAACCACATAAAAAGAAAGGGTGCATCATTAGAAAATGATTTAATAGATGGTACTAGATGAATCAACGAATGCACGTGAAGAAAGGTTCTTATTGTAACAGATCCCTCAAAATTCATATAAGAGTCATAAGTACACAAGTGTGTCATCGGGGGGTAAGGTGATAACAATAACCTACCTAAGACCAAGCTTGCATAAAGTGGTGGAAGCATGTGGGATGAAGCAATGTGAGTATAGTAACCAAATTGAATACCATGTGGAGCAGTGGCGGGAGGTGCAAATGCAGAGGGCTATGGAAGCCAATGTGAAACATGATTTGGTGGATGAGATGGATGAGGATGATGATGTGGTGTGTAGTGATGGATGGAAGTGGTGGAGAGTGTGCATGAGTGAAAAAATATGGTAATGGACAAATAATGACCTTAGCACTAGATGGAGGAGACAACTCAATTGGAGTAGTAGCTCGTGAGGAGGGAGAGGAGATATAGACTTCTCACGTGAGCTAGATCCAAAGGAAATGATGTCATTATCCTCTAATTTTTGAAATCTATCATGAAAGATGAAGCAATCATTATCCCTATGGCCATTGATACAATGATAGTTATAATAGGGTCGATCATGCTAATGTTATCATGATGATGTTATTTATGATGTTGGTTATTAGGTAAGTGAATTAAAGAATTGTCAAGGAAAGCACACATCACATCTTGTGGTTGAGAGTGATGAGAGAAATGCAACAGCTCATGTGAAATAGGTGTAGAAGATTGAGGTGTAACCTTCCGCAGAGTAGGAGAATAAGGATGATTTTTTGATGTAGTAGGTTGAGCTTTCTTTCTAGGAAGATATAGAGATTGTGTAGAATTCTCAACTGATGGTAATGGAGAAGAACTAGATGATATAACAGTAGTAGAAATAGGTGGAGGATCTATAACATGTGCCGCAAGAATATCTTGTTCTAGGTTATGAATTTATAGCACAAAATTATGAATGAATCACATGTGTCATATTGCAATCTTTTCTTGAGAATAGGAGTTAAACCATGAAATAAGATAACTTACTTCTCTAAATCGATAGGTTGGAAGACTAGTTAGTGCATACAAGTGTTTAATGGTAAGATGTAATCCATAATAGGCTCTGATGTAAAGTAGGTAGATGATCATTAGTAACTCTAGGGCCATTGTTGATGATAAAATGACAGATAAAGCATCTTCCATGTCATAATAAGTGTTAATAGACCTAAATGGTATATGAGTATACCATTATAAAGTATCATCAGTAAGACTATGCCAAAAGGCCTTAAGAAATAATCTATCATTAGAATAGGAATACATAGCCATGTGGTAATTTTGTAGATGTAAATGAGGGTCACTAGTACCATCAAAACATGTGAATGTAGGCATGAAAAAATCCTTATGAAATTCGGGGTTATGAATATTCTTAGGAATAGGGTTTCAATGTAATGAAGTATTATCTAGGGAAGCATAGTAAACCTTACTTTCTAAGGTAAGTGATTGTACCTAATATTGTAATTGACCCACAACATGCATGAGAGACAAGATTTCCTGTGAAGGAATATTAGAGGATGGAAATAATGTGTTAAGTGGTTGTAACTTTCCATTATGAGTAATCATAGGGACATCAAGAGAATACAAAGGAGATCTCTATGCTAAGGGCACACTAGGTGTAGGTTCTAAAGAAGTAATAGGTGATGGAGGACATGGAACACCTAAAGAAGTGGTAGAACTAGCATCAAAAACATCCTTAGGAGATGAAGTGACCGATGGAGATGTGATGATAGAAGAAGAAAAATTAAGAGATGGAGATGAAGTGATAGGAGGAGATGAAATGGTAGGAGAAGAGAAACTAATAGATGGAGATGACTCATGCACTATGTTAGATACAACCTCAGGAAAAGTGGCAATGGAGTAGGAGATTCACACTCAGAAATATGGAAAGTAGTAGAATCATGGCTATCAATTGTTTCATCGACATCAGATAGAGACTTAGATATGAAAATGTCATTAAGTGTATCATCAATTGGATCATCAACATAGTATGAAAGAGTATGTGAACTAGTATGTGATAGATCATGAGAAGAAGTATCAGAACTAGGATAAGCATGAGATGCAACTATAGTGGTGGTTTGACTAGGAGGAGAATCATTATGCACATGTGAGTTATCATCAAGACTAAGCATGTAATCAATAAGAGAATCATCTATAATTTCTTTGGAAATGTTAGAAGGAGGATCATGGATGACTATATAACATGGTGTATAGTGAGTGAAGCTCATCAAATCCAAAACTATGTTAATGCCAATAGGATAAAATTCAAAACTAGTAGGTACATGGTGTTCAGTGGATAATAGTTATTGAATATCATTCACATAGTAACATTGCTATAGAGAGTCATGAGTCTAGTGATAGTAGCCTTGTCATAAATTGGATTAATTCTAACATGAGGCATGATGATCTGAGAAGAAGAAGAGTTATCCTTAGTCATTAGGGTATGTAGTGGATCTTAGGGGAAAATGTTCTAATCTACGGGTTCATCAAAATGATTCTATAAAATCTAATATTTTATTACGAATCTAAGAGTACATTAATATAATAAATGAAATATATTGAAACGTAAATGGTAAGTGATTTAATTGATATTATAGATGAAATTAAATGAAAGGGGAAAGGTACTTACTTGGATTTAAACTTACCTCACACTAATTTGGGACTAACAGAGAGATGTAATGGTGGAACAAAGTGACATAACAAAACTCAAAAAATTGTAGTGGAGACATATTTGGCTAGACTAGGGAGCTTGGGGCAGATAAGGATGCTTGGGGCCCCTGGTCTATAATCTAGGTTCCCAAGTCTATGGAAAAGCTTAAGATCTGATCCTAATATGTTTGTTAGGTCATCCTAATATTTCACCTTTGGTCGCAAGGATGTCACACTTTCTTCGTTGATGTCTCTATAAACCTACAATGATGAATCACCTACAAAACCCCACACAAATCATAAAACCCTAAAAAATAAAGTTGTATATGAAGGATTCAGATTATCCTTAGTGGCCACAATCGTGGACTTACATTAAGAATTACACTACATCTCATACCCAATGTATTTTTGTGTGATTGTGTGTGCAATAATGTGCCTAGGATGACCTATTGTCAATTATGCAGAGATAGCGGGAAATAGCTAGATAAAATGAAAATGGTGGATGGAATAGAATAGACTCCTCTTTCCTATGTGGTGTGTGATGCAGAATAATTCCCAAATGAAATTCCTTGCACTATGTAGATAGCTAGATGTTAGTAGAAAATAGTACTCATAAGGTAGTATGCATGTTGTGTTTATATAGGTATCTCTTGTTCAAATCATGTCGACTAGTACCTAGGGAGATGAGAAGGAAAAATGAAAGGACCAACCTCGAATGTTTAAAATAAAACCAAGTGTGATGGGGACTAGGTACCTATAAATTAGGACCAGAGTGCCCCAGGTGCCCTAATCTCTCTCTAGACACCCTAGTTAGAGACTAGTGATGAAAAATGAGTGGGTAATGACAGACAAGAGCCGCTAAGACCTGACTTAAGCTGTGAAAGTGAATGATAAATGTGCAAGATAGAGAATGAAAAGACCAAGTAGACCAATGACTAGAATACGAGATGGGTCATTAGTGAAGACTTTTCTTACGCAAGATCCATATATAAAACAACATACTTAGTGGTATAATACAAAGTAAGTGTGTGATTTTGTGACTAAAGTCCCACAACTTAAGAGATTGTCCCATGTTGCCTCATAATTCTTGGTCATTCATGATCATATCCAAGGTGTAATTTTGATCTCAATAGTTTTGGCATGCCCATTGGGACTAGTTTGAAGGGCCTTACATATTCATCTCATCAAGATTGATGTGATCTTGGTGACATCTCATCCTTTGGAGGAAAATTTCAAGCATGTCTTGTGAATCGATTGATTCAAGCATCCCATTATCTTAGTTGCAGATCTATCCCTTTATTATTCCATTCATTTTAATTTTTCCATCTCATTCATGGCTCTCCAAGGAGATATCCTAATCCCTCATTTTAGTTCAATTCATCTCCATTTTCAATAGTGGAATAATATCCCCAAAACAACCTTGAAAAACCTACCTCTTTTCCATGAAAATGTGGGTAAATATCCTATTGATCACATTAAAGATATATAAAACCATTGTGTCATTCATGATGTCATAGAAGAGAACATTTGCCTCTAACTTTTGATTTCATCATTCAGAGGTAAAACAAGAGATTAGTACAAGACATTGACTCCACAACCCATTTCCACATGGAATCAACTAGGAGAAAAATTACATAACCGGTTCAAGGAGGAGGTAGATTTCATTTCTTCGAATGATGGAACATCTCAAAGCAAAATACAACATCCTCCAATGAGTTTATTCTTGATTTCAACATAATATTTACAAGGACCTAGCATAAAATTCCTAAAGAATAGATACCCTCACAAGGTCTACCATTCTTGTATTAATTAAGATCCTTTAATGTTGATTTAGATATATTGATTCAATCCCTAGGGGGTAACAATATTCCTCAAGCTTTTCCATTACATCCCAAGATGAGAAGATCTTTATTTAGGATGGAAAAAGGATACCCATCTTTGGTGCTACAATTTTTCCCTCGTCATCTCAAATTATTCCTTCCCCTTGTGAAAATAATGAAAACTCCATTGTTTCATCTCAAAAGCAGGAAGATCCTTTTCTTCTTTATCATTCATTTGATGCTCCATGAATTTATCATGCCTAAATAACTTCTCAAACTTTTCAAAAATCCCTCCTATCTCCACCCAGGGCACTAATCAACTTCACTAAACCTTTCATCAATGTTTCTAGAAGTTGTGTCATTACAAATGTTATCCCTAGTTTCTACCTAACCCTTAATAGATCGAGTTATCCTATAAGGTTGGTGGAAAGTGGTTTGTTATGATTTTGGAGAGAAGGATAAGCCCATGTAACACTCTAAATGAAAGATTTTAGGCAAAACCGTGAATTTGTTTTGAAAACAACATGCTAATAAGGTAGGGAACATGTTTTGGAGGGTCATTTGGATTCTCTAAATGATCAAATCATGTCTCTTGAGAATTAAACATCTCTTCTCAAGCATGAAACAAAACAACAACCCCTTTCCCATGTTCCTTCTCTAGTTAATCCTACAAAGGATGAAAATTTTGTATCATTGGATGTTTGGTATGATTTATATTGGGAGGATGAAAATGTGAAAACCGTGTAAAAGAGGAGTTGAATCTCAAAATAGAGAAAGTAGGTGTGAAGGAAATTTAGATTGGAATTGGGGAAGAGGAGAAAGTGTTTTTGAACACTATTGGAAAGGCCTCAAGAAGAATGTTTACAAAGTGAGAAATATGTTTCTAAGGAATGTAATGACCATCATTACTCTACATGTCTAGAACTTATTGTGCTTTTGGATTGCAAAGATACACCAAGAGAATCATCATTCACTACAATTTTCTAGTAAGGGCCTCAAGATTTCAGGGAAGATGAGTTTGATCTCTCTAATTTCTTATTTAAGGAAGAAAATATGAGAGCACAAAGAGGTAAATAGATTTGTTTGTCAAAGTGGAGCAAGGTTCAAATCATCTTGCAAACAACCACATGTAGGAAGAAAGTATACAAGATGACTCCATTCATGCGAGTTAAGCTTTAGGAGAGTGGGAAAATCACAAGTATCAGCCCATTGGTTCCAAAATCCCCTTTCCCGATCAGGTAACTAGAAATTTTAGAACCAAGAAAAGAGTTTCCACCGGTCATTCTCACTTTAAAGCATAAGGAAGAGTTACAGTGTGCTAAGGATCAACTGTAATACCTCTCAAATCTAAATGTAGATGAACTAAAAGAGGTATTTTTTCTTTTCCCAATTACCACCTTGAAAGTGGAAAACCAGCATCACTACAATTTTTTACTCTTACTAAATACCATGTCCACTACAAAATCAAACATGTGGTCCCAATTTGTGAGGAGGGGAAGCTATTTCTCACAACCTATTGCACGTTATGTTTAACTTCTCCTTGCCTCTTGTTAGATTAGGGTAGGTTAGATTTGTTTTCAATAGAAGAAGTACTTGTGCACACTCTGTATGTTTCCACTTGGAACATGTATGATTTTCCATGTTTGTAAATAGTTTTTGTGGCATTGATGTCTTTGCATATTCCATTTGATGAGGTAATTTTCATGGGGAAATAAATTCTTTTAAGGAAGTTCCAAGTGCATACATCCATCAGCTTATGTTTCAGGGCTCTACAATGCTTCATCCTTTGCCAAGAAATCAATCCAATCCTTCATCCTTGTCAAAAATTAGATTTGGGATAGGTTCATATGTTCATTATTCATCCTACTAGATCATTTACAGAGGAAAGTGATGATATTTTTAGGTTCAAAAATTTTCCACTCAAATAAAATTTAGAAATTTCTTACAATGAGATGAAAACTCAAGAATTAGATCAATTTCAAGTCCAAGTAGTGCTTCAAGTGGCTCAGGGGTGTATTCTTCAAGTTTAGATTAGATTTCATGTTTTTAGGATGACTCCATGCCCAATGGATGCTTTAAGGCCATTGATCAACTCATCTAGCAGTGATGCCTTTTGTGCGTCTCCAAACTATTATCCATTTTTTCACCCCCTGTAAAATGGCTAACTTAAAGAAATGGACTTAGACTACTTCATGGAATCTTGGTGAAAATCAGTAATTTCATGTAATTTTATGCTTTCTAGGAACTTACATTTTATTTGGGGGACTTGGAATCATTTTAGTGCACTTCCTTATCATGTGCTTGGTGTTACATACTTAGCCAAGAATTTGAGTAAAAAGGGTAAAATTTGAGGGAAAAAATGGATTTGAGGGACTCTACTCTATTTTTCCCGACCCCCAATCTAAGAAAAATACAAAAAAGTTAGGGAAATTTGAGAAGAAATGGAAAAAGACACAAAAATAGTGTAATGTGGATAAATCGAAGTTTTGGAGGAACTCAAAGTACAAGTTCCATCGGGCCACTTGTTCCTTGAAATGCCAAAGATGTTGAAAATAAAAGGAGTTTGAGTAGAGACTGAGTAATGCAAAGATACGGGTGTTTGAGGGCTTGATGAAACAAGTTCCATCTGGTCAAGTGCTACCTGATTGACCGATATTACAACATTGTGAATACATGTGAAGCGGGGAGTTCATTTCGGGTCGGGTTGGAGTTGCATGAACTAAGAGCCTTGTTGGTACAATTTCTCATGGGACAAGACATCCCCGCATACCCAAAGTTACCACAAACCAAAGGTAGTGGTAGTCTGGGCCAAGTGTTATGCAACGGGTGTGGATATAATGAGCCCAAGTGACCCATTTTCCACGAAGTCCATTGTACCCCATAGCCCGCAAAGCCTAGAAACCCCAAATGCAAGGAAAGTGAAGGAGAGAATAGAATGCGGGGAGGTGGAAGTTTAAGGCCTGGTGACATGATTCCTTCTGTTCCACAAGGCTTGAAAACTCCACAATAACCTAAATGCAAGGAAAAGGAGAAAAAATTGAAAAGGGGTTTTATATTATAGACTATAATGAAGGAAATGGTACCATGTGTTCCTCCCGACCCCTTCAAGTCTGCATGGCCATATATTTACGATTTGGGAACTCCAAATTTAAAAATAAAATATATCACCGGAAAGATATTCTCGAGAACTACATAATGGAATTAAAAATCTTGAATTAGGTGAGAGTAGGTGGGAAAAAAGGAAAAACAATAGTCCATCTCTAAAAAAGCATTTCCAGTTTACCCAACAACAAGAATTTAATGCAGTATGGTCATCTTTCTTCTTCCACAAGATAAAGGACATTGGGGAATGAGTTTGATAGGTCTCCCATGTTGCTTTTCTAGTTAATTAATGCATATTGTGGTGGGTGAAGGGAAAATTTTGATTTTCTCTTCTTTCTCTCTTTTCTCATCACTTCTATATATTGAAAACTTCTCATTTTTGAGAAGGATAGATATTTTGGGATGTCGAGAAACTTTTTTCATTTTTGTTTCTCAATATCAGTGAGTTGTAGACAATATATTTGGGCATCTTGCATGGTGATCCTTTCCTATTCTCCTCTAATGTAATGGATTATGCATTATTGAAGCAATAACATGTGTATTTTATGGCTAGCTTCTACCCTATCTTTGTTTTATTGAATTTGTCTTGCCTTTCATTGCATCAAAGGGTGTTTTGTGTATATTTTTCTCTCTTGCAGGTCTCATATTTTTTTTGCTCTAGGGAAATGGTGGTTTGAATGTTGTTATGGATTTTGGATCTCTTGTCTACCCTCTCCTTCATCATTTTCTCCCCATTTTCACTCATTTTAATATTTCCAACCCTCTTCTTAGTGTTATCACCTCTCTAATTTAGGATTTCATTTTCATGCACTCTATTTCTCCCTGGTCCCTTGGAATTGGTAGATTATGATTAGATAGTTGCATTTCCTTTCTTAGGAGTAGTTTAGCATTAGGTAGAGGAACCAACCTTCTCTAGAGGTCCATCTCAAGTAGAAAATCCCACAACTTGAGATTTTTGCACATGTTGCCTCATAATTCTTGGTCATTCATGATCATATCTGGGGTGCAATTTTGAGCTCCAATAGAAAGCATAAAATAGAGTAATAATTTTTATTCTAAAAAAATACACATGATAATGTCAAAAACAAGGAATATATGTAGTTTATCAAAATGCACTAGCAAGAACACTTTGGAATACTTTTTCGCTTTGTAGAAAACTCCTACACACCATCCACAACAAGGAAAAATGAATTATGGATAAGTAAGCAATTAAAATATATCCCGGTGGTGGAAAAATATTTGACTCACATGTCTGTCCTACCTCATATGGTATGGTCCACATTTAGCAACATGACACATGAAATGCTATGAATAGTGGACATGAAATCTAAAACAATGTTTCATTCATGCCCAAATCGATGAATCGCCTTGTTTGAGAAGACATACAAATAGAAAACACCAACAACTTTTACCCTTTAGCAATAAATGTGTCCTCTCCCAAGTTCCAAGAACACATAGTGTGCACTTGGATACAATAGTTATTATGTTTTCAATGGTCATCTAAAGTATAAAACCAAATGGTGACCAAATATTCAAACTTGTAGGCAAGGCTTCATGGCTTTCTAACAAACCAAACATTCACATAATCATGGACTTTAATTTTTCCCTTTGCTTATGTGTCTATGCCATCATTTTACAAGAGGGGATTAAACAAACTAACATTTAAAACTCAGAAAATAGTAATCAAAAGAATAAAAATACAAGATCATATGAATGAAGAAACATATGCTATAAGTACATCTTAGAGCATAACAACTTACACTGCATAATATCAGTTTGTAGCAATGATAACAAAATAGACTAAAAACCATGATTGGAATAGTAGTAGTATGTATTTTCCATTCAAGATATATGAACAACTAAAACAATGCAAACATTGCATCAACCAACATAAGAAATTTAATCTATAAGTAAAGGAAACATTAAGCATGAAAAAAAATGAAAGTTTCATTATATACTTGAAAACAATAATAAGAGCTAAAAATAATAAATTGAAAGAATATTCTTCATGTTATCAAACAATGTCCTATGATAAGAAATAGGGGTAAAATCTGAGTTCATGCCATGCAAAATAAATCTATATTTAACCTTTACTTTTCCATGAAACCCTTTTTCTAAATGAATAAACATTATTGTGGCATTGCACTATGATTGTTCGAATACAAGATATCTACATGTTATATTTTTAGTTATATTATCAAGCTTTATTCAGCTACTTTGCTTTGGTCATTCACTACAATTAGTATAATTTATCTCTTTTATTTATATAAAATGTGACATATTTTATGCAAAACTTAGACATTGTTGGTGTTCAATAAACATTTGGAATCTATTATAATTTCTCTATAAATGACCATAGATTATTTTCTAAAATGTGATATCAATAAAAACATGAAATAATTGTAGCTAGCCATGAAGAAAATTAAAAGAAAGATCGACAATGAAGTTTTTGTTTCTAAATATAAAACTACTAAATAACATAAATAAAAAACATAGAACATAAGAACATAGAAGAATATGCTTAAGATAATATGACGAGAGCAGTTACTAGTCCTTCCATGTTTGAACCAAACCTTACACCTAGGTTGCATGCATCCACAAATAATTTACACAAACATATAATTGTTTAAATCCCCAAGAAATAAGTAAGGTCAATAAATGGATCAATTTATATAAATATCACAAACTCCAAGGCACAGGTCATACACTCTATTTTTATCAATTTTTTTGTTCTTAATTATTTTTTCATTATATCATGTTATAACTTCATTGTGGTGTTTTATTGAGATAGACATTCATTTTTTTGTGCTATAAATGAATGGAAGCTTAGCCCAATTCAATTTACATTGCCTTAGGTAGTTCCCCTTTTATATGGAAATGGTTTCTCAAGAAAAACAAAGAATGAACAAAATATGTATATGAGGTGAGTTTCATAAGCATTCGATGAATGAATGAAAAAATTGGTTCAATTGCCACCTCTTGTTTTGAGGATATGGAATAGAAATTTTTTCAAATACAAAATAAAATTTTCCTTACTATCTAAATCTGACATAAATTTCGTATTTCTATCCCAGTTTCATTGAAATCTTGGCATGCACCACCTTATCAGTAAATATTATGATATATTTTTGAAACCAAATGATCATACCTCCATTAAATAAGGAGAAATTAATATTCATATGATATTATTTGGATATAATATATCTCTAGACTACATATTCTTATTTTCTATTTTCACTAAAATAAAATACACTGAAGTTATTACATTTTCACATGGCATAATTTATGAAGGTCTATTTTTAATTACTAGTATTAAATAATAGCTAAGAGTGGTTGAATCTATTGATTGGTTTTTCTTCTTCATGTTCAGATTAGTGTGCTAGAAATCAAAGAACACCAAACAACCTCGAACATGCAAGGTCTTCGTACCTTGGGAGACGATTATGATTGATATGGGCTCAAAGTGGATGATGAGCTCCTTGTTGCGATCTCAACAAACCTGCAACTCAAAGAAACTAAAGACAATTTATTAGATATTTTATGTGGGGTTTCCTATGGAGCGGACCGAGAAGTTTCAAGATCCTCGGTGGTTGTCAATCCCCATGTGATGTGATGAAAAATAATAGAAATGCAAGATGAATGGATAATGTGCAAACTCACAAACAAAGAAGCCTGAAAATGTTGGTATGTAGATGAGTTGCTAATCTGATCCAAGAAAATGCAACATGAATCAAGCTAAGTGAACCACAAAAGCAAGAGAATGATACCGTGGGGATTCTAGTGACATTACAAGGGCACTATGAGGATGTTATGAAAAATAAGAGGCTACAATATCAGATATTTTCTATCATTCTTTCCTTTCTTCTTTTTCCTAAAACTTCAAAAAGAATTTCTCAAAATTTCCAACCTGTTTGAACAAGGGGGAGGCCTATATTTATAGCCTATAGGTGGGGTTAGATTGTGGGTTACTAAGTAATCAGGGTTGGATAAAGTAACCTTGGTTAAGGGACATGATTTGAGTGATTAGGTTTGATATAGATATGATGTGATTGTGCGGGGCTCATGATTTGAATTAGTGGGTGAAATAGTGAATGTGGTACAAATTTCTTTGCATGATTTAAATTATGAGTGGGACTCATGATTTAAATAAAAGGAGTAGATGATTGAAAGGGTTGGATGAGGATAAAAAAGTAGTAGGACTCATGATTTATATAATTTTCGAATGATAGGACTAAATTTGCAATATTTAGATAATGAGGATTAATTATTGATAAGTGAATCAATTAACTAAGGTTGCTTAACAGAACATGTATTTTTTTATGGGAAATGGGATTTATTTAAGTTGAATGGAAAATGGATTCGAATGGGTAAAATTGATGAGGGAGAGTGAACACAGAGTGAAGGGGAGCAACGATACCAAAAACTAGTGTTGACATTTTCCCCTTATTGATGAGTGCTTTGTGATAGCAAACCATGAGACAAAAAAAAGGGTTGGATGAGGATAAAGGAGTAGATGGTAAGCTCCCCATCAAACGGGGAGTTAATGATGTCACGTGAAATCGATGATGTGTTTAAGAAGCGTTGATGGATAGAGGATGGGTAAAAACATGACCAAAGGCAAGATGCCCTAGACAAAAAAGGATCGTAATAACAATGAAAAATATGGCGGTGACTCCAATATCACATTGGTAGAGGAAAATTGTGGTCTCAATGGAGACAAAAAAAAACGTTCTACGGACCAGTGAGTGGGTGAAGATAGCTATAATATGAATGTAAACTTTGATGACCAATGGGTCATAGGAAAACATCAAAGTATGCACAACTAAATGTGAAAGGTATGCAAAATCCTTTGTATGTGAGGGATCGAGTGAAAAATCATGCGTTCGAAAAAGGGATGAGGATGAAGATAATGATGCCCCAGCACAGGGCACGAAAATAATCAAGAAATGTGGAAGATGGATGTGTAAATAAAATTCCCCAGGGGGAACGAGTATGGTCACAAATGTGGACACGAAGAGAATATGGGATAGAAGTGTGAGATAAAATTCCCCAAAAGGGTGGTAGATATGGTGTTGAATATATGGCACATAGGAAAGCGTTATTATGGTATCCTCCAATATGATAAAAGTAGAGCTAATTTTGCAAAGAAACAAAAGTAGAGAAAACATTCGTGGAAAATAAAAAGATTGGATAGGTGATGACCATTATGGTATCCTCCAAGATGAAAATGTCAAGGGAAGATGTGATGAGGGATATATGTGATGATGTCTCCTTGAGAGGGTTGACAAGAATGGAAGAGACGACACCACTCCCGAAATGAGGAGCGAGAAATGTTATAAAGGGGGTGGAGGAGAAACAAATGAATGATTGAGGAGGAAGATGATGGGGTTTAATAGGATGAAGAAACCATTGTTCGCCAACAACAAGGAGTGTGAACTATGCTTGAATTTTATGGAAAGAAGAGGAAGAGAATAATAGAGAAGGACGATAAGAGAAGAGATAAGATAGGTGAAAGCATAGAAGAAGGAGAAATTTGGGAAATATGAAGGTAATGGGAAAAGATAAGAGGAGAAGAAATAGAGAGGGTGTGATGGGCCTACAAAAAATAAAATAGAGAAAGAGGATAAGAGGGTAAGTGCACAAAGATGGGGGACAAAAAGGGGGTAAAAAAGGGACACCTTTTTCCTGAAATCAGAAAAACCTAAACTTCATCGAATAATTTGGCATGCCTATGCTCAAAATTTGAAAAAGTGATAAGAATAAGTATCGTAGATCTTGGAATCTAGTTTCTAAACTACTAATTTTTTTTTAAATGGTTGAGATTAAGAGGGTCAAATGTGGTGCGCACACAAAGTATGTCTATTTTTGTGTCAAAAAGATAAGAACCTATTGTGTGTGCGCCCCCATTTTTTTCAGTTCTATATTTTTTTTTTCAAATCCCTTTGGTATAAAGTTAGCTAAGACCATGTATGAGGTCCCATTAATTTTTCATAATTTTTGGATGAATGTATAATTTTTTATTAATTTTCAAAGTGCACATATCCTGAAAATGAAATATTTGTGTGTGCACCCCCATAAATTTGAGAAAAAAGTCATTTTTAGTTTTTTAGTGCATGTAGAATGGAGTTTAGAAAAAACCACTTTTTTTAATTTGGATGAAAAATTGTAAATTGTGCACCAAAATGTATGCATAGGTTTTTGCAAGAAAACAAGGCACTAGTAAAAGAAAATATGGATGAAAGCCTTAAACTAATAGGATTTTAGAAATAATTATATCGTCATCAAGGTAAAACCGAGCTTGACATCGTAGTAGAATTTATTTTTGAATATTATGTTTTAATGCACGATATATTGGGGGACACACGAAATTTTGATTTTTTTTTATCAAACATGGTTTTAAACACACAGAAACAGTCCAAACCTTTGGTTTGGTAATCCAAGGAAAATACAAGCCTATGGATTGAGAATTTAAAACCAAAAAAAGATGAAATACGAGTGCGCTTATAACGTGCTTGCATTTCAAAGTGTTATGGGGTATATGTGTTTGTGGCATGCTTTTATGTACAAAAATAAATGTTTAGGGCTCGAGCTCAGGTTTAGGGATCAAGGGTTTAGGGTTAAGGGTTTAGGGTTTATGGTTAGGGTTTTGGTTTAAGGTTTAGGGTTTTGGGTTTTGATTTAGGGTTTAGTGTTTAGGGTTTATGGCTAAGGGTTAGGGTTTAGGGCTCTGGGTTTAAGGTTTACGATTTAGGGTTTAGGGTTTAGGGCACAAGATTTAGGGTTTAGGGTTTAAGGTTAAGGGTTTAGGATTTAGGGTTTAAGGGTTAGGGTTTAGGGCTCAGGGTTTAATGATACCTTTCCAGGTGCAGCTCCCCTCTTGAGGATCATATTCATATTCAATGTATCGTCATCGAAGAGGGAAGCTCCCCTGTCAAATTGGTTATTTAGTATGACGTGGAAGATGAGTAAAAAAATGAAAGATGGAGAATTAGATTTCATTAGTAATTAGTACTAAGTATTAACAAGACTAATATGGCTTCCGACTACTTAACTAGGAGGCCATGACAATATTAGGACCATATTTCCTAGTCTCATGCCTAAAACCATCATTGAGTCTGCTTGTGCAAAATAAACATAGCGATAGGGGTATGGCTAAGAACACAAAGGAGTTATTAATCTCCTAGTAAATCTTTCTTTTTTAGTTCTAAATAGGATTCATTTGGCCTATGGCTTAATGGCCTTCCATTCATTGATAATTCCTTCTATGATAAACCCATGGATGCTTTCAAAAGTGCCTTCAAAAAGATAAGGGTAGTCATCAAGCCTAATGAAGGTTGTGATGTGATGTGTCAAAACTATATATTCACAAGAACCTATTATTCCTTGAAAGTCCCTGGTTTGTCTTAGTAATGATGTCTCCTTGTATCTAAAGATTGAGGACTACTGGGGTCTGTGGTAGGATTGGACATTCAGAATCATCAAGTGTCTAAATCAAAATGTCGTTGCATCTGGAGAAACATTCTCAAACGTTGGAGTAATGCATCTTGGAAAATAAAATTGAACCTCATAAATCCTCTCAAATTTCCAGTCTAGGTCATGTTCCTGGTCCTATAATGGGTATCAACAAAAAAAAAAAAATTGTTTGACTAGAATTACTTACAAAATGCATTCCTTTGCTTTGAGATTATCTTTATAAATGCAATCTGGATTTCCAAGTTCTCCATATTTGCCAAATTTGGGGCGAATTGACATTCTAGACCTCTGAAGGTGTGAAGAAAATGGCGAGTTCATTTCCTCCAACAACCCTTAACCCGAAGCCCTAAACCCTAAACCCTAAACTATGAACCCTAAACCCTGAGCCCTAAATCTAAACCCTAAACACTAAAACCTAAACCCTAATTACCAAAATTTGAGCCCTAAACCCTAAACCCTGAACCTTGAACCTTGAGACCTATACCCTAAACACTCAACCTTAAGCCCTAAGCCCTAAACCTTAAACCCTAACCTTAAACCCTAAACCTTGAACCCTAAACCTAAGCCCTAAATCCTAAACTGTAAACCCTAAACCCTAAACCTTAAACCCTAAACCCTAAATTTTAAACCTTGAACACTAAAAATACTTGTTGGAAAGACTTCTAAAAAAGATACTAATGAGAATGATTGAAATTGGTACAAAAAATTTTGAAGGAGGGAAATTTTAGATATCCAAGAAAATTTGGTACAACCCTTTTCTAAGCAACCCCTTCCCTACGGGAAGCTTGCACAAAGAAATGTTACCCAATAGAGCTATCTTCTTTTTCACATCGCATGGGAACTATTTCACTCACTGTAATGTTCTAGTGTCTTACCCATTCTTATTAGTATTGATAGAGAGTATTCAATTGAAAAGGGTTCATCTACTTCGTAGGCATAACATTCAAAGAGAGTCATCACAATTTGATGCCTTTCATCTGCTGATATTTTGAAGGAGGGAAATGTCAGATATCCAAGATTAATTTGGTATAAATAAATGTTACCCAATACAGCTATCTCCTTTTTTCTATAGCTTGTGAAATATTTGGTGCTCCAAGAGTGTTGTAAATAGCGCAATTATGTTCAAAGATCAAGAAACATTCAATAGTGAAAGAATATGTGGGGAGAAACATGTTTGGCAGAGATGTGTAATATATAAGGTTTGTCGATCCTTATAGTGTAGAAGATCAAGAGTAGTTTTCACTTTGTAATCACTACTATAGACTGAAGATCAAGTGCAGAAGATCAATACCATTAGAGTGTTTGTTCCCTAAACACTGAACCCTAAATCCTAAACCCTAACCCCTGATCCCTAAACCCTAAATCATGGACCCTAAACCTTGAACCCTAAAACCTAAACCTTAAACCCTAAGCTCTAAACCCTAAACCCTAAACCCTAAACATTAATCCCTTAACCCTAAACCCTAAACCTAAACCTTAAACCCTAGGCTCTAAACCCTAAACTCTAATTATTGATCCCTTAACCCTAAACCATGAACACTAAACCCTAAACCCTAAACCCTAAACCCTAAAACCTAAACACTAAAACCTAAACCCTAAACCATGAACATTGATCCCTAAGTTCCTTCAATCCTTACATGTGCAACATTACCAACAAAGGAGTTTGTATTGGTATAATGGTAAGATGAGGGTAAAATATTGAGGATCATATTCATATTCGGTGTATCACCGTCAAAGAGGGAAACTCCCATGTCAAATCAGTTATTCGGTATGATGTGGAAGATGAGAAAATAAAATGAAATATGGAGAATTATATTTCATGGGTAATAAGTACTAAGTATCAACAAGACTAATATGGCTTCCAACTACTCAATTAAGAGGGCATGAAAATTGTAGGACCATATTTCCTAGTCTCATGCCTAGAACCATCATTGAGTCTTCTTGTACAAAATAAACATAACAACATGGGAATGACTAAGAACACACAGGGGTTATCAATTGCCTAGTAAATATTTCTTTTTAGTTCTAAGTGGGAGTCAGCTGGCCTATGGCTTAATGACCTTATATTCATTAATAATTCCTTCTATGATAAACCCATGGATGCTTTCAAAAGTGCCTTCAAAAAGATAGGGGTAGTCATCAATCCTAGTGAAGGGAGTGATGTGATTTCCAAACAACTTGAAATGCAAATAGATTTAGAGTTCATAACACGAATTTATAAATATCTCTATTGTTATAAATGCAAGCTAAGTAACTTGGATCCAAAGTGGTAGGATTGGGGTTCCTGATGGGAATCATCAAGTGTCTGAATCAGAATTTCATTTCATCTAGATAAACATTCTCAAACATTGGATTAATGCATCTTGGAAAATAAAATTGAACCTCAGAAATCCTCTCAAATTGCCAGTCTAGGTCATGTTCTGGTCTTGTTTCTATTTCGAGTTCTAGTTTTGGTTGTGGTTATCAAATATGGAAGTTTCAGAAAGGAATCCACACTTGAATAATTATTCCCATTTATATTTTTGGAAATGCCAATGGCAGTGGCAATTCTGTGGAATTCGGTTGGTGGAAGGTGGGGTTGTGCCCTTGTTGGTTTTTTCTCATGGCATCATTGGTAGCCTTTATGTATTATCGGAGAGAACTCCCCATGCTTGTGTGATAATTTTAAAATCTCCCTCAGCTCACTGGGAACTTGTTTTTATCAGGATGCAATAACAAGGCTAGTTTTAGTGGGTATTAACAAAAAAAAGAAAATAATTTTGATTGGAATTACTTACGAAATGCATTCCTTCACTTTGAGCTTATCTTTATAAATGCAATTCGGCTTTCCAAGTTCTCCATATTTTCCAAATTTGGGTCGAATTCACATTCGGACCTCTAAAAGCATAAAGAAAATGGCAAGTTCATTTCCCCAACTAATATAAATGAAATGAAATTTGGAATTTGGAGGTGACATGTGGTGACATAATCGCTTTTCCTACCACATATTTACTTATTGATGATTAATTGTTATTAGTTGGATTTATTTCTATTATTAAGTGGGTTTTTGAGATTACCAAATCACTGTCAGGTTTATTCATGAGAATAAAATTATTATTGTGGCATGGTTTATGCATCTCCTTAAAGCCTCCCATAATTACGAATACCTCTCCTACGAAACCCCATACAAGTGGATATATGTTAACCAAACTTGGCATACCTGTGTACATGAATTTTTAGCAATGCAAAGAGAGTTAGAACTAACACCTAGTAGTCCTAAAACAAAGCTAAATCAAAATCAATGCACCATCATGCTTAGAGCTTAAGAAAGACTAATCTACTAACATCCTTGCATTAGAACATGAACAAATATTCAAACTAACATGTTAATCCATTAATATCTATCTCTATTGAATGCTAATCAAATGAAATGAACCTAAATAGATCCTTAGAAATCAAAGGTTTTGATTGTATGTTTGAATCCCAAGGTTTTCAAGAACGAGGTCTTGTCAATCCATGGCTACAAGACCATTTGACATATCCCCATATGACTTCAAAACTTGGATGAATGAATACAAGAAATGAAAGTAGCTAGCTTCTCCAATGAAGAATGCTCCAAGATGATAAAATGGCTATAGCTTAGGCTCTATGCTCATTTAGGTATGTAAAGGTGTCAGAAGAAAGGTAGGAGGAGGGCTCTTATATAGCCCAATGGATAGAAGAATCTCTACATCCTCCTTCATGTGGGATAAATGGAGAGGTTGGGTTAGTTTTGGATAAGGAAGGTTTAGAAAGGGTTGAGTCAACCTTAAGAGAGTTTAGTTTGTCCTTTAGTGACCCATGGGGTTTGAGGGGATTTATTAATTAATCCAAGTGATTAATTAATAGGTGTGCAAGCTTATAGAAGCTTTTTAGAGGAATAATTAGCATGATTTAGACTATGAGAGGGATTTAATCAAATAAATGATGATTTATTGATTTAATGGAAGAGGAAGCTAATTAATTAATAATAATTAATTAGTCTAGATAGAAAGGGGGATTAATTAATTAATATAGATAGAAAGGGGAGATTAATTAATTAGAAATAATTAATTAATCTAGATAGAAAGGGGAGCTGATTAACGAAGGTCGTTAATTGGTGTATTTGTTGGATAGAAGAGTTAATTAACTAGCGTAATGTAGTTAATTAACGGTGATAGAAGAGGAAGTATGCTATATTGACGATATATTGTCAATTTGCAGGAAAGATGATAATTAGTGCAATTTAAGTATTTAAATTGCTCAAGTTAAATTATAGGTGTCTCAATACCTCCTTGAGATTGAGAAGGGTTTTAGGGATTCTTTATCTTGCTTGAAGAGTTCGCAGAGTGTAGACAAACCAAGAAGTGACCAATGAACCTTTCTCTTGTGCAATGTAAGGGTGATTTTGGTAAAGGTGGGTGAGAGGAGTCTTTGGATGAATGTTGAGAAACTAGATGAGTGAAATAGGTGGTTTAGTTGTCTGAGAACATGATGGAATCCTAAAACTCCTACAAATATCAATAACACATCTAAAATTCCTACAAATATCAATAACCAATCTAAAAGCCCTAATACCTAAACAACGCCCATATTATTTCACAAAATAGATATCGATTGTATATTTTAAACCCTAAAATCTTAAAGGTTGAATGTTGAAATCTTGAAAAATACCTATGTATTGATCGATTAGAATCTGAAAAACTATCTTCTAAACCATGATAAATGGATTTGTGAGACTAGTTCCATAAGGTGCAGAGTGACCCTAACATATTATATTATGTTTATATTTTATTATTTCTTATACTTAACATTTATTTTTGTACATAGAAGCATGCCTTAAACACATATACTACATATATCACGGGAGCACGAGCGTGTTATATCGTGCTCATGTTTTAGGCTTAATAACAACCAAACCAAAGATTTGAACGTGTTCACGCTTTAACCAAATGCGCTCACATTATTCTTAAAATTGGTATTTTATCCACTTTTGGGCCCCCCATATTTGTGCATAGGCCTAAGAAAGACATTGATCGGGAAGGACGAACAAGAAGGAGAAGACAAGATGAGAAGAGGGAAGAAAAGAGAGTAGAGAGATGAGAGAAGAGTGATGATATGTGCCATATGAAAGAAGAAGAAAAGATAGTAAAGAGGGAAGATGACGGAAGAAAGAAATGATGAAGGAAAAAGAAGAAGAGGACAAGAAAATGATAGAACAAATGGTGAAGGAGCAAGGAAAAGGAAAAGGGAAAGAGAAGAGAGAAGAGGATAAAGTAGAGGGTGAAAATGGAAGAGAGATGTGCAATATGAAAGCAATGAAACCAAGAAATAGACAATATGTAGAAGATGATGGAGAGAAATGGTGAAAAAATGGAGGGTGATGAGTTAGAGGAGGAATGTAAGGAAGATAAAAGAGATGACATAGTGGAGAAAAATAAGGAAACTACGGTGGAGGAGGGAGAGGTGGAGAAGAGTATTGGAAGTGAAACCAGGGATAGAATGAATGCAAAAGGGGGAAGAAGTTGGGATTTAGAATGGAAAGATAAAAAAGGAATGGTTGATTATGAGAAGAGCAAGAAAATTCAAGAGTGAAGGAGACAAAGGATGGAAGATGGAGAAGGATATAAGAGATAGGGATGATAGGGGCAGAAGGAAATGATGAAGGAAAAAACAAGAAGAGGAAAAGAGAGAGCAGAGGGTGAAAGCAAAAAAAAGGGAGTGAAGAAAGGTGATAGGGATGAAGGGAGAGAAATAATGGAACATGGAAGAGATGATAGATCTAAGAAAAGGAAGAGGTGAATATGAGAAGAGGATGATAGGAGAGATGAACAAGAAGATGAGATGAGATAGAATAGATCGAAGATAAAGAAACAATGAGGGACTAAGAAGATGTGGAGAAAAGTGAAGAAAGGAAGAGAAACTGGCACATAATGATTGAAAATGTGGGGGTGAGAAAGAAAGGAAATTTTATAATGGGAAAGTCAAATTAATAGGAAAGAATAGATGATAGAGAGGATACGGGAGAATATTGAAGGAACCAAGGTTTCAGGGAGAAGACCCATGAAAATAATATGAAACAGACCGCATAGATAAAATGCAAGTGGAAGGTGAGATGATAAAAAAATATGGGACAACACTGGTGAGACAGGTTATCGATGGAGAAGTAAGAAGGAAGTGTGAGGGAAAAAGGGGAAGAAGTCGATACGAGAAGTAAAAGAAAACAAGGGTTAGAAAGGAGGAGAGGACAACAGAGAAAATGATGCAGAAGGAAGGAAACCAAAAGGGAGATATGTAGTGAAGAGTGAGAAGTATAAGGAATCTAAAGAGAAGTTAGAGGGGAGGAATAAAATGGATTGGAAAATATGTAGAGATGCATGAGGTGAGGATAAGTGAATGACAAGAAAATAGAGAGAGGGTGTATGATGAAGACAGTAAATAAATGGAAGAAGATGAAGGGAAGATGGAGAGGTGGGGAAGAAGCGACAAAAATTGTGTGGGAGTGTAGAAAAGGGAGGTGATGGAAGAGGGAATGGGGGTTAGAAGAGGCCATGTCAGTGAAGAATGTTAGGAGAAGTCCTCTAATAATGATCATAGGAAAGATGTGAGGGAAAGTGAGAAAATGAAAAAAAGTAAATGAGGAATGAAAGAGGAAACTTAAACTAAGGGACGTTAGGAGAAGTCCACCGACAATGATCCGTGTACACAGGGGAAGAAAGGAAGGAAGAGAAAATGGTGGAGGTCAAAAGGAGTGAACAAGGATGTGTAAAATGGGGATGAGTGAATTTTAGGAGAAGTCCACTAATAATTGTTAGCGTGGAAATGGAAGATGATGATGAGAGAATTTCGGGAAAAAGAAACAATAACAATGGTAGGTAAGTATGAGGGTAGATATGTGGGAGAATTTGAGAAGATGGAGTGGAAAGGGTAAAGAAAGGAGGGATAATGATTTGTGTGAAGATGAAGGTGAGGAGAGGATGTAGTGGATGAGGATGAATGAGGTAAACATGAAGAAACAAGACATGTCAAGAAATGATATTAAGTGGTTAAGTAAGATTTCCAAGCGAGGGATGATGGAGATGATGGTTGGGGAATTCGAAGATGGTTTGTGTGAGGAAGAAAGAAGAGGTAAGAGGATGTGTTTATGGGGAATGAAGAGAAAATGTGGATGGTGTGAATGTGGAGCGATGGGGAAAGGAAAGATGATGGACTATTCTTAAGAGGGACTCTTAAGTAAGATCGCCATGCTACAGGAGTGGTTAAGTAAGATCACCAAACCGACAGTTATGATATGCAAGGAGAAAGACAACATTGTAATGGGTACAGGGGTGGAATGGTTGGTTGGAGCAGATGAATACGATGAGAGGCGGGAGAAATAAGATGAGGGAAATATGGTGAAATGGGGGAAGGGTGGATGATAGATCAACCTTAAGAGGGACTCTTAAGTAAGATTGTCATGTGACGGAATGGTTAAGTAGGATCGCCAAGTCAAGAAGAAGAAGAAGAATGATGAGAAGAAGTGGATGATTGATAGGGTTGATGGGAAGAGTGTATGACAAGATGGACTAAAGGGGAACCCTCAAGTACATTTTCCATACTATGAAAGTGTGTAAGTAATATGATCGAAGAAGAAGATAGATACTAGGAAGGATGAGAAAAGAGTGAGTGGTGTATGTCGAGTGGAACAAGAGGTGGGAGGGGGTGATAATAAGGAAAGAAGGAAACAAAGGAGTGTAACATAAATGGATGGAGGAATGTATGTGGTGTAGGATGGAGAGTGTGAGGGGAATCCTTAATTGGGATGCCCACATTATGAGAGTGATGACATAAGAGCATCAAGTGGAAGAGATGGAGTGGAAAGACATTTGTAGTGGTGATTGTCGTTCATGGAATGAGAAAGGGTGAAGGAGTTTCTACAGCGGCAAGATCTTAGGAAAGGGGTATTTCTCAACCAAGATGCCTCTGGAAGGGGTGATTAAATAATATCATCAAGATAGAATTAAAAGGATGAAAGGGGACCAAAATTATGAAATAGGTGATGGAGGAAGTAATGCCGAATAAAAATAAAGTTAGGGGGAAACACAACAACAATTATTAGTGGTGGAGGATGGGTGAAGGAACAAAGAAACAATAGAGAAGGATGAAATGGGTGAGAAGAACATTGGAGAATGAGATGGGGTGAATTTTAGGGGAAATTTTGGTTGGTAAAGAAGACTAGGAAGAATGAATGGCCAACGGACGTGATTCCAAATGAGATTTTTTCCAAAATGACATGTCTACTTTGAGTAGGATTGTTGTGTTGCATGGATAGTTAAGTAGACGTGTCAAGCTAGGGATGAAAATCCAGGAATGGTGAAAAATATGATGTTTGTGTTATGTGGTAGAAAGGGACAAGAACGCTGAGAAGGGTGATAGGTGGATAATTGACAAGAATATAAGGGAGATGCGGAGGATGGATGGAGAAAGGTCATGTTGGCCATGGTGGGGGATGAGGAGCTGCAGGATAATGAACTCTCCTTAACAATTATCCTCAAGTAGAATTCACAAACTACAACGTAGATCAAGTAGAATTCCCAAACCAAATAGTGCATTAGAGAGAGTGTTTATAAATAGTAACAAATTTCATGGATTTATGGATGACGTTAATAGAGGACATCCTTAGGAATAAATATATGGATGCAGATTTTATGATTTGAAATTTGATCTCTAAGAATGTGATTGTGATAAAAGGTGACCTTGATGAGATAAATGACACATGACCATAGCAAGGGGCATGTAAGAAAACCATGCTTCAAACCGGATGGGAGGTAAACAAGAAAGGGTATCACTCAAGGCATTGCACTTGTAACCAATAGCAGGTGTTAGTACATAACCAATGATAGTTAATTATACCAAAATACCATGAGGGAGATATGGATGAAATATTCTCATAAACCTAATGTCAACATGACAAGGGGTTTGAGATGTAACTTGTATGTGGAAAGAGGTTCTCTAAAAGTGGTGTTCCCTAATTCTATGCCCCAGCTCTAGGAAAGGAGAAGAACAATAATAGAAGAAATTTGATCAATGAGGGAAGCTTACAATGTATATGAGAAAGTTGATCGATGCGGGAAGCTTTCCGAGGATGCTATGATACATAGAAGGATGATTAATGTGGGAAGATTTCACTGCCATGATATAATAGAGTAGTCATCCTTTGAGGGTATGGTATACTTTTTTTTTTTTATTTTTCTTTAGGATTTTTGATGTTTTCTTTTAGATGGTGGGATAAGATATGCATGATAGTTGTCCTTTGAGGGATCAGTATATTTTTATGATATGCTTTTAATGAACAATTTTCCTTCGAGGGATCAATCTGTCTTTGAGAGCTTTGATTTTGATTTTCGCATCCATGGATTTTAACTTTACATGGGGAGAGCTAGGAATAACTAAGTAGACCACTTTAGGAGGGGATAATGAATGTACAAGAGACACCCTTGGACCCTTTGCATGGCTCCAATAGGTGAATGAGAGGGTGATGGATGTAATGATTGCAGATTTCTTGCAAGAAAGGGAGAACCTATCCATAATGAATATGATATGAGTAGAGCCATGGTACTCATATTTAAGGTCATATCAAAGAAGTGATGGTAGACCACATAGTTCATATCATTACCATGATAGATGGAAGGGGCTAATGATGGAGGAATGATCTCAAGATATGATTATCTGCTCATGGGTACATGTGCTAACAATAAAATGGTTATAAGTGCAATGCATTAAGAGGTTTAGTTTTTGGTTTACAATCAAGGAAGCCAAACGATAGGCCCCACACCCATACTTATGTGTGATAATGTACGGTCCAATCCAGTTGGGAGAAAACTTTCCCCGTTGGCTCCTTGATTAACGTTACATCCAAGATAAGATAAGAACTTGGTAGGAGGGGATACAATGAGATAGATGAGAAAAGGTAAAAAGAAAAAATATGTGCTACTTTAGCTATTTTTACACCCGCCAAAGAACAAGGGAATCCCATGTGCACCGGCCTATCACCCAAATGCGGGCACTTTGGTCACTCACCCAAGGCACACGTGGGTGCTGAGTCTCTCTTTTTGTGAGTTAAGTGGGAAAGCATTGTCTATGATAGGAACTTAAAACAAGTGAGTGGAAAGGAGACATACATTCATCGTAGAGATCAGAATGGCTTCTAGATCAATGCAGTCATTCCAGACAAAAAGATACTTAACAATTTATAGAATTTAACAAAATACGAAATGTATAGGAGTTTATATTCATTCATATAATACATATGAAATAGAACTATGCAGATAGATGTATAAACCAGAGTCTATTATATTGATATTCCAACATCTCTGAAAACCTCATCACATGCATTAGATCCATTACATAATATCACAATATGGTAGACCAAGTCATACATCATAACTGGATTAGAGTCCTCCTAAACATGAAAGGAAAATTTCATACCCAAACCCCTTGATACATCCTTTCCCTATAGGTCATCTACCCAACCCAACCCAATAGAGTTCCTCACAAAATTTCTACAGAGATCTACTCTCTATTGATCTCCCCTTAATTCCTCTATGGGAGCTTGTATTTCTAGGTCTCTTGAACTTCCAACCCACCTTTCTAAGGCTTCAATCTATCGCCAAGTGTCCAAATGTGGTCCTCCATGGGAGCATGCTCCTCTAGGCCTGAGCTCTCCACTCCTTGCCATGATGGTCTTCTAGAAGCTTCCATCGTAGGTATATTCCTTCCTAGGCCAACCTTTTGACAGGTTGGCACCTTATCCACTCTACATGCACATTCACGTGTCATGCCTAATGTTCCAAATATGGCTAAGTCCCGAAATCCCACTTTACCTTGCACGAGTGAGCTACTTGTTCTATTAAACCCTCCTAAAACCCTGTCCTGTACGCTTTCTCCTTGCACAACCTTCTTGTACTTAGCCAATAAATCAGGGTCCTAACATCACCCCACACTATGCCTGTTCTCCACCTATGGGAACACATCTTCAAAGAATAAAGAATTACAATGGATTCCAGAAGAAATAATGATTTGGAAAAGAATAAGGGAAAGAAGAATTGGGAAAAGATGAAAGAATGGGGAAGTGTTATTACTGCTGCAACGAGAGAGGAAAATATTTCTTCAATTCGGCCTCCAATTTATTCTAGGCATCAACTTCATTTTGTGCTCTCTGGCAGAGGTCGCCGACTAGGGTGCTTACCTCATCAAAACTCAGTCCGTCTCCTTGAGTATTCATTTCCTCAACCACCCCTTCCAGTTTCTTTCCCACATCCTCAAGTGCATCCATCCCCTTTGTGATTTGTGGGTACAACCCTTTTAGCATTTCTTGACTGAACCTCATAGGACTTCAATGGCTTTGGACTTCTTCTCAACCTCGGCCAAGATCATATCCCTGCTCCGCTTTGTTCCCTTTGTTCTTCTCTTGGAATTCTTTGAGCTCTTCCTCATGAGTGGTGAAAAGAATGCTCACCACTCTATCCTTATCTGCACAGTTGTCATACACAACCTCAACAAATTTGGTAGCAATTTTTACATTAGCAAGGACCTTATTGTACTAGGCAATTTTTCTATAACCTTCAGTTTTTCTTCCCTTTCTAGGCACACTGATATTTCTTCCACAGAATTTAAGGCCAGTTCTTGCCTCTCCATGGTGAGGATACATGTTAAGTATTCTAAGCACTCCAGGGAAGATCCATAATTTTGCGCAGGTGGTGCTAGGTCTGGATGCTTCAAAACAATGACATTTTTGATGGATTCTACCTTCTTATATACCTAGCGCACCCTCACATTTTCTTTCCTTAGTTCATGCTTAAACTACGTGCTTTGATTAGTTCCTCCTACTTTAAGTCCTTAGACCTTTATTTGAGCTCTTCTTCCCTCTTATCTAGCTATTCCTCTAGGAATTTTACCCTGTCATTCCTCCCAATAACCTATCTTCTAGTTCAACCGAGACCTTATTCAACGCATTACAGACTTGTTCATCCGAAAGTTGTTGAGTGCTCACCAAGGGGTTGTCTCCTTTTGACTCAGGCACCTTCATTATTTCCCCTTGGCTTACCTCGAATTCTGGCTCATCGATGTGGGACTCAATTTCCCAAGAAATCATTTTCCTCGTCCGAGGGTATGCACCTTCCTCATCAAACAACTTCATGGCCAAGAGTTTCTCTATTGGTACTATGCTTTGGAAATGCATGCATAACACCTTGTTTGGATCATCAATATAGTCCATTCTTGGTCTCTGGATCTCCATGCACTTTCCTCCTGTACACATGCCCTTAGGAACAGATTCATCGTCGACCGGGGCCTCTACTGCACTTGTCATGATCTTTTCCCACACTTTCTTCTTTATCTTCATTCATAACTATTTCAGCGTTGCACTCCAAATCTTGTTCTACCAAGGCTTCAATGATTTTCATTGCTTCTCTTTCTCTTGCCTCATTTATCTCTGCTCATGCGTGAGGCTTTGAGTCTAATTTTTGCACTTACTTCTTCGCTTCCTCCTTATCTTGGGAAACATCCTACTCCACAGCTACCCTTCCTCTGTATGAAAAGAAACTCATTTTCCTCTTCTCTGCCCTCTTCCTCTGAATCATGCACATCAAACACTGGTGGTTCCTGGTCTCCTTCAAGTTCATCTTCTTCATCATCATCCTTCTCTCCTCTATAGGCCTCCAAGCTCTCCTTGTCTTCTCTAAATCAGCCTCATTTATCACCTTCTATTTTTCCTAATCGAGGAATCCAAAGTATAGGGATTCAAATCTTTCTTCTCCTCTCTTCTAGTCATTTCTCCTTTGTGATAGGATTTTCTTGTTCTAGCACCTCCTCTCTGACTAGGAACCTCTTCCTACGTGTGTAAGTGCTAGTTCTAGTGCTTGTTCTTGAACTGATCACTTGTGGTGTACTTTGGACACTTGGTGCCTTCTTCCCTTGCACCTCTTATTTTCCTTTCTTTTCCGGTGTGGGCTTCTTTCTTCCCATGGGGTCTTCAAATGGAGACATCACATTCCAGGTATGTGCCCTTCTCAAAATTTGGTCTTATGCATAGATATACCCTTTCCATGGTCTCTCCTACTATTGGAAAAGTCAGGGGCTTTATCATTTGAACTTCGTGGGAGACATACCTCTCCACATACGCACGCTTCTTGGGGTAAACGAGCTTTCACGCATAGCTCCCTATGGTCTTGATCTACCTCACTAAGGTCGAACCTTAGTCTTTTGGCCTCTTTAAACCTATTTACCCCTGCTTGGAAATATTGAGTAGTGAAGGAGAAGGAGATTTTACCAGGGGCCCATGTTTTCATCTATCAACTTAAATCTGCCAATGTAGAAATGTTGGTACACTACAAATTTAGCTTCTCATCAACAAGTGCAAACCTGCTCTGGGATCCTCCACTCTACCCCGAACACATCCCTTAAGCGCTTATACCATTTTTCTAGGCATGCCTTGTGAGTAGCCGTCATGGTATCACAAGTGTACTTTGTGAATATTTTCGCGGGTGAGGGGTCTTCCTCTAGATATTCCCAAACAAAATTATCTGCACATCTGGCACTCCGATCTCTGAGAACACAATTTTCAAGAGGACATTGCCAAAGAGTATCTTGTCTCCTTCTGCGTGTTGCTAATAATTTCATCTGTGATGAAGGCAAAAAAATTTTAGATGGTTCCTTCTAAATTTTGTTTGCACATTTAACCAGGCCTTATTTACTTGTGTCCACCTTTCTTGGTCATTTATTTTTGTCACCAGGTGCATGGCCATTCTCATGACAGGGTCTTAGATCTCCGTGATATCAAAGTATCGTGACCCCTTCTTATAATCATACGCGATGACGGTTGCTTTGATGGCTTCCTTGTCACTCAAGTCATCATCTATACTTTCTCCTTCACAAATGAGGCCTGTGAATTTTGAAATCAGCTGAGGAGTTATGCGCATCTTATGCCCTACAAAGTAAAAGTGATCCTTGTGTATGCACACGACATCAACCATTGATATAGGCACTCAGGTTTTCCAAAATAAGGCAACTCATAGAGTTGCAATAATCCCACCTTCTCCAATTTCACTTTTACCTCGTCGCTATAAATAGGCAAACCCTCTAGTGTCCTTTTTATTTGGGTACACCAACTCCAGTGCCATTTCATTTTCTCTGTCATGCTCGTGCGATGGTTGTAATCACTCACCATCATGTTTCTTGAGTGGGACCCCCATTCCTTCCTAAGAATAACCCCATTTGGGTACTGCATCCGCGTACCATTCTTCATTCATACTTGCGGGGGTTTCTGGTTGTTTTGCCTTGCCCTTTCCCTTGGGCTTCTTAGGTGATATAGTGTGTTTCTTAGGTGCCATGGTTTAGGTTATCTTAGCACTTCAACTTCTCTTACTTGCTCTACTTTTATACCTCCTCTAGTCCCAAATCTCAAACTTGTGAAGAAACCCTTTTCAGCTCGTGCCCTAGCTACCAAACCCTAACTGGAATATCCTCTTTCACAAGACGACACTTCTCCATAACTCTTTTCTCTACGCCCGTGAACTTCTTTCCTTCTGGTTTGCAGATCAAATCTAGTCACTCACGGTTAAATTTCTCAAATTTTTCTTCACACGGATCAACTTTGAAAACCCTAGTTCACAAGAGCTCTTCTTTTTTCTTGTATTCGCAATGTCCATAATGAAGTGCTCGACCTTCTATTTATAGTTTTTCCCACTTTTTAGCATTAAATTCTACTTCACCTACCACCATACTTCAACACTTATTGCGGATTTTTCCACTAATCCAGACTCTAGCGCCCCAACTCATGCGCCCAACCTTGCACAGATAATCCTACAACCTTATGGCATGTAACCAATCTATCTGATAGAAGACTCTTACGTATGTGTTACCAATGCGCAAAGCTACTTCTTCCGTCCTCATGATTTTTTCTCTCACCTACCTCATGTTTTTTGTGCTTCTTTCTCCCTTGTACGTGGAACCAAAATGTAGCCTTATCCTGATACCAACCATCCTCGTTCACCTTTTCTCTTATGCACTTTCTTCCACATGGCCATTCAACCGGGCTTTCCAACACAATCCTTCCTGGTACTTCACACTTTGCACTTTCCTCCACATTATTCTACCCCACACTAAAACAATGTGCAGTCCTTTATGCATTCACAACCTTTGAAAAAGTAATGAGATTACTGGAACCCAAGGTGCAATAAAAAACATCAACGAGAAAGGAAAACACAAGAAAAGAAAATTCATTAAAGAAAATCCTAAACTATTTGGCAATATTGCCTTATTACAAACACCAAGAAGAATTATTTATAGTAGGTCTTCAACCTACTCCCATTGAAGTGTCCTTGCAATCTCGTCCCATCTAGTGCTTCAATCGCACGCACTTGGGAGCAAGGATGTATGAGATGATGTAGGGACCCAACCAATATATTTTTAATTTTCCAGGATGGCATAGAAACTTGGAATCATAAAACAAAACCATCTCGCCTAACTTCAAAATTCTTGTTCTTGATGTGACAATCATGAAATGCCTTTTGTTTTACTTTTTCAATCTTCTCGTTCCCACTTGAAAAGTAATCACCTTTCGTCCAATTGCATTAACTTGTCAATTATTTCTTCCAGCGCTTGTTCATCGATCAATCCTCCTGCGCTATATACACAGAGAAGGTAACATGAATTCAACTGGTAGGAAATCCTCCACGCCAAACACTAATTGAAATGGTGTGGCCTTATTTAACCTCTTGTAGGTTGTCCTATATGCCCAAAGAACAGCTGATACTTTGTCATCCCAATCTTGTCTACCAACATCACAAATTTTTGTTAGGGTATGACTTAGTATTTTTTTAAATGCCTTCACAGTTCCATTTTCTTGTGGATGGTAAGGGGTAGTCTTGTGATGAGCCACCATGAATTCCACTAATAGAATCCTTACTATCTCATTTAAGAAATGTGTACCTGTCAGTAATCAAACTCAAAGGGAATCCATACCTTGTAATAATGTTTTCCCATTGGAACCTTACTGCGAGAGCTGCTTTGTATAATCCTTAGGTGTGTTATTCGCCCACCTCATCAATTAATCTATGCAGTGATTATATAATGTGATCTAGTCCTATGTGTGGCTGGTGCAATAGGGCCTACGAAGTCTATAGCCCACTTTTCGAATGGCTCGACGTTGGGAATAGGGTGTAAAGGCATTTCATCTCTTCACCCTAGTTTGCCAATGCGCTTGACAATGGTCACACGCCTTACAATATTCCTTGTAGTCTGATATAGGGTCTCCCACCATAATCTAGCCATTAATATCTTGCATGCAGTGGCATCACCTGTATAGTGTCCACCTGCACTACCTCCGTGTGCCTCTTCTATTATGGCTAGGCTCTCATGTTCTAGCACACACCGGCGTAGAATCTCATCACATCCTAATTTTTATAAATCCCCACTAATTAGCATGTAGGGTGTAGAGCGTATAACTAACTATTTTTTATCCATTGCCCTCATCCCTTCCAAAGTCTACACCTGTCTTGAGAAATAATACAATATCTTCTAAGTCTACGGGTGTGTGCCAGAACCTAAATAGTTGTACGTCTGACATGGTATCCTCAATGCTTTGTGTGTCCTCCCTAAATCAATTCTAGACAAATGATCAAGTTTGGAATTAATTTTTCCTAGTTTGACAACCACCATGAACTCAAATTCTTAGAACAATAGTACCCACCGACATATGTGCCCTTGTAGAATGGGCTTGTTCACTAAATATTTCAATGCCATATGGTCAATGTAAAATATAAAAGGGGTTTCTAGCAAATATTTGTCTAAACTTGTGAAGCGTGTAGATCATTGATAATGCCTCACGCTCAATTGTAGTATAATTTTACTCTGCTGGTGTCAACTTCCTACTTGCAAAGCACAAAGGATGATCAACAATCCCTTCACTAGGTTGTGCAAGTACTGCTCTAATGGTGGTTCTGAGGCATCAACATGAACATGGAAGGGCTTATCCCAAGAGGGGAATCGTAATATGGGCATGGTGACAAGCCTATCCTTTAAAGTGTCAAATGCCTTCTTTTGTGCCTCTCCCCATTGTGTCAAATTTTCTAAAGATGCGGCGATCTTGGTGTATCCCTTGATGAACTTCCTGTAGTAACCTGTGTGTCCAAGGAATCTACACACTGCACTTTGACTAGTAGGCTCCCTCAATACCACAATTACTGCAACTTTGGTGGGATCTACTAGTAAGCCCTCCCGCATATGATGTGCCCCAATAATGTTCCAAATAGGGTAGAAAAGATAAATTTATTAATGTTGAGGGATATCCTCATCTATCAACACCTTTCAAACATCAACCTTAAGTTGTCACAATGGTCCTTCACTAACCCATATCTTTGTCCAATCATCTAGGTAGACTTGAAAAAATTTATAGATGAAGTTCGAAAGCTTGTTCCACAATGCGTGAGAACACAACAGGTGCATTCTTAAACCTAAAAGGCATGATTGTATAGGTAAAACTTCCCAACTCATTGGTGAAAGTTGTCTTCCTCTAGTCCTCCATCGTGATCCTTACCTATTGATAGCTCGAGAATCCATACATCAAAGAGTAGACCTCACGTTCGCTACTCCCTCTAAGATTTCTTGATAAAAATGGGGTTTGGAAAGGATCAATGACACACACTACATTCAAGTCCCTATAATCAACACAGATCCTTACCCTCCCATCCTTCTTGATACTAATCACCATTGGACTTATCCATTCCAACTCTTCCATGACCTCAATGATACATGATGCTATCATTTTGTTTATCTCCTCTTTGAACATTACGCAAAAATTGGGATTCATTGGTATGGTCTCTTCTTGATCAGTGGGCACCTTCCTTCAACTTTATCCTCATCTCCCCAAGGAATGGTGGACACCTTTAAGCTCATGGTATCCTTGTGGGAAAAAATCTTGGAATTCGTGTAGATTAATTATTTTAGATACTTCCCTCTCCGACCAATAATCTCCAATGATTTCCTCCTTGGGTTCTCGCTTTATGAGTCGATATTAACCTTTTTTGTCTTTAAAGGTTCATGATAGGCACGCACCTATTCATCAACACTATCTATGACTTCATGTGTTCCTATAGAATGGTTAGCATCCAATTTTTCCACCTCTTCTCCATCAATAACATACACCATCTTCCCCTTTTCTTTCTCTATACATGCATGCTCAAGTTGTAACTCTTTTGTTTCTTCTTCCTCAAATCATGCTTCCGTGCCAGTTCACCTAGCAACTCTTGTATTCTTTCCTCTACCATAGCACTATCCCCTATTGTAAGGCACTTGACAACCTACAATGCCTTATGTATTGATGGCTTTGTACTCCAGTACTCGAATGTTTGAATGAGATCAGCCACCAATTCTTGTAAATTACCAGTTTGATGGCGTGTCTCTAAGTGGATGTACCATGTGCGTGCACAACCTTACAGGGTGGAGTAAAACTTATGAACCCATAATGAAGGTGGTAATGCTTCTGCACTTCTAATCTTGGATGTCTTGCATGCTTGGGTATGGAAGGAAGTGGTCTCCTTACCATGGTATGACTTTATAGTTGTGGGCACGTTGCTTCTGCAAAACCTTATAGAGAAGGAAATTCTCACCTCACGCCATTCCAAGAGGTTCTCCCAATGTGTTTCCCACCAACGCCAAGCAGCAGTTCCGAGTAGGTTGTAATTGAGCATTTCTCTTCTTTCCTTTTCATTTCTCCAATGGGCCTCCATTTCTTGTAATAAATCTTCCGATTATCCCCTCACAAGTAACTTGGTATTTTTCTTCCTTCGAGACACCAAATTTCATGTGCCTTTGTCACTTTGGTTATTGATCCTCTTAAATATCATCCGATCAACTCATAGGTCCCGTGTGCCCAATTGTCACATGCCATGCTAGTGGTATCACTCATAGATGGGCATCCTCAAACTAGATAACTCCTTTTGTAGGGTGAATTATCTTAGGATCCCTGATTGAGTGCACGTATATTCTATTAAGGACTTCTTCTCCCAACAACTCTATGTAGGGCATCGACTTCCCATCTGTCAAAGGAATGATCACCCATTCTTCCTTGTTTTTGAAACTGATATATCCTTTGTTAAACCTTATGTCAGCATTATTCTTGTAACACCATGGGTGCCTAAGCAATGCTGGGAAGTTTTCTACCTCGGCGAGCACCAAGACTTCAAAGTCCCTAATAAACTTGGCCCCCTGAATGGTAATCATTGCATCCTTTAATACTCCAATGGGCATTGCCTTAGTTTTTTTTTCCATATACAACACATTTGAAGATGCTGCACGCAATGCGGGCCTTCCCATCTGATGCCAAGCATCTAAGGTAAGAACATTCACTTCTACTCCTATGTCGATGAGGATATTGCTTAGGAGCCATCCATCAACAACTGCATTTAGAGTAATTTCTTTGTCATATTCAAGGCTATGTGGAGAAAGGTTTGCATGTAAAACCTATCTCTCGCGCTCTGCTCTAATGCATGGTACCTTCTCCCTCAGCCATTCTCCTAGCAAGGGAATAATATTCTCTTTCCTCAACATTTTACATACTTATTTGACCTCATCTAGGTCACTTCTTGGAACCTCATTATCCTTCTACTGCCCCACTTTGCCTTGATTGCTCCTTGAGACATTGTATCTCCCTTGTAAACTCCTAATCACGTCCATAGTCTCCTAGTATACCTCTTTTTGATGGGCAGGGTTTGGGTAATTTCCATGTAGTACCTCCTCTTTAGAAACCAATGTCCTTAGTTTGGGCATCTTCTTTATGCACACGGCCTCTACACACGTTGTCACTAGTACATGTTCTAGCTCTGACTCACACGCCACTCTTGGCATCCATTGTGAATCAGCCCTTTTTACACTCACCATAGTAGTGCCCTTATCTTTCCAATGTTGTTGGTTCATATGCTCATAGAGTTCTGGAAACTCTTCATACTTGTGCTTCTTCCTGCACCATGAGCATTATAATAGATCAAGACACTCTCATTTATAATGTTCTGTGGATCCACAATTATAACATGTTCCCCGTGGGAACTCACTTCTTCCTCCTTCGCAGTTTCACGACCACGGAATCCTCCATGAGAACTTCTTCCACACGCGCCCCCATCTGTGTGCTCCTCATAATAGTGGTCATCACCCTTAGAGCTACTGGCAATACTAGTCTCAGCGCACACCATGATCAATGGTCTCATGGATCTAGTCAATAATCCTGCAATCCTTAGTATCATGGGTTCAAGAGGTGTAGATATTACAATAGTAAGTCACATTCTTATGAATTGCATGCTACAACAAGGGACATCTACTCACATCATGGTCCTCATGAAAAATCTCACAATCTATTGTTATGGCACATACTTGTCTTCCGAGGGAAACTATCCTCAGCATGCCCCTCTACTTCATAATCTGTACACCACATTCCACTACAAGTCTCATGATTTGAGTTTGCAGATAACTTTTCTAGCTGCTTAGCCATAGTAGTGATTTGAGCTTCCAGGAATGGGCTAACTCCAATATCAACACTTCCAACAGCTTCAACATGTAGAGCAGCTTCTAATGCCTCATGCAGGTCTGTGAAAGTCTTATGAGATAAAGATCTTCTAAATGGGTTTATTAACCCTCTAACAAACCATTGAGCATGTTGTGAAGGGTGAATGTCATACAAAAATTTTTATAGGAGAGTCTTACACGGTACGTCATACTCCTGTACACTCTCCACCATTCCCTGTTGAATCTCCTTGAGGGCGTTGATGCTCTTCTGTTCAAACTTAGGGATGTGGAATTCTACTAGGAAGGTATTTTTCAATGCGGTGTAATCTACCACCATCTGATGGGGGTCATACTTCCTATACCAACTATGTGTGTGCCCTTACAACGTCATTGTAAATTACTGGCCTTTTTGTATGGTTATGATCCCCTTCGCGTGCCATAGCAATTCACACTTGTGAACATGCTCCACAGCATCCTCTATGCCCTGGTAGTCTGGTAAGTGTAAAGACATTTCAAAGATTACTTGAGGAGGTGGCTGAGGCCCCTACCCTCCTGGTCTAGATCCTTGGTTTCCTTCGGTGTTCCCTCTAGTATTTCCTCTACTAGATCCATTGGATCCACCAAGTCTTGTGCCTCCAAATCCACCAGTTCCACCTCTAGATCCTCTTGCGGCCAATAATGGGCCCAAAGTGGTTGCACCTAGTGTCCCCAACATCCCATTGAACTATGCACCAATGGTCTACAAAACTGTCCCACTACCAATAGTGTACCCCATGCCACTCCCAAACATGAGACCAAAGGATTTTGTACCTACACTTTTCCCAAAAAATCCTCCAAACACTGGAATGGTATGTGTAGCCATAGAAGTCCCACACAAGAAATTGTACCTCCTGGGTGCCGATTGGTCACTCCCTCTAATACCAATTGTGTTATCAACACTCCTCTAATTTGGAAAACCAAGTGCTAAGGTTTGGTCACTAGGTGGGTTTAGATGCACGCCAACGACTCTTCTCTCTCCACGCGGAAAACTCTCATCAGAAGCCGAAAGGTTCTCTCTTACCCTCTAGCCAAGATAGGGTAGCATAGACTTCTTAGGTTCCACGTCCTCTGTGTGAACCTCAAATCCTTCCCACAATGTTTTCCTCCATATATCCATCACACTTGCAACCTCACGTTGTCTATAAATCTCCCTTTCACGCGCTTCACTATACTTGAGTCATCTTTCCTCCCTTTCTTTCTCATCCGCATATGTCCTGTCATGTTCCTCCACCCTAGCTTCCTCACCTAAGACTCAACGAGGTTTAGCCGCCATCGGAAATGCCTCTAAACTCAAGGTAATGATCAAGATCTTCATTTCTAGAGGAATAACATGTAGAAATGATCCTCTGGGCTCCCGTAGAAACTCGAACTCAGTGACTTCCAGACAAGAATATGTAGAAATAGTGTACTCCAAAGTGTAGCTAGCCAGTACTCCTTTCCACCAATGATCCATAGCACGAGTCCACATCAGATCTGCATCTTGCAGCCTTTGGTACTCTTCTTGGTTCCATGCACATGATCTATAATACCAGCTTGATCTAGACATATATGATGAGATCCATTCATACAGCTCTATTGGGAAGCAACAGAAAAAAAAATTCATACAACTCATGATAGAGGTTCTCTTCTACCCATCTGCATCAAACTCAAGCCCAGTGTTGAATCTCTAAGAAAATTCTTCCTCCATGCTCTTGAACCATGATTCAATACTTTCCAGAGTTAGGCATTTTGTCATCACTCATTGCACAAATCATGATGTATGTTATTTCCCACTACAAATTCGAAAAGAGGTCCCGACAATGAAACCAAGATGTAGCAATTTTTACACCTACCAAAGAACAAGGGAATCCCATGCTTTCCGACCTATCACCTAACAGTGTTGGCACTCACTCGAGGCACGCGCGGAGAAGAGTCTCTCTTTTATGTGAGTTAAGTGGGAAAACATTATCTATGATATGAACTTAAAATGAGTGATTGGACACGAGACATACATTCATCATATAGCTTAGAATGACTTCTAGATCAATGTAGTCATTCCAGACAAAAATATACTTAATAATTTATAGAACTGAATAGAAAAGGAAATGTATAGGATTTTATATTTATTCATATAATACATATGAAATAGAACTACGCAGATAGATTTATAAACCGAGAATATATTATAGTGATATTCCAAAATCTCTTACAACCTCATCACATGCATTAGATCCATTACAAAATATCACAGTATGGTAGACCAAAGTCATACATCATAACTAGATTAGATTCCTCCTAAACATGAAAGGAAAATTTCATACCCAAACCCCTTGATACATCCTTTCCCTATAGGTCATCTACCCAATCCAACCCAATAGAGTTCCTTACAGCATTTCTGTAGAGCTCCGCTCTCTATTGATCTCCCCCTTAATTCCTCTATGGGTGCTTGTATTTATAGGCCTCTTGAATTGCCAACCCACCTTTCTAAGGCTTCAGATCCATCACCAAGTGTCCAAATGTGGTCCTCCATGGGAGCATGATCCTCCAGGCCTGAGCTCTCCACTCCTTGCCATGATGGTATTCTAGAAGCTTCCATCGCAAGGTATAGTCCTTCCTAGGCCAACTGTCACCAAGCTAACACCTTATCCACTTCGCATGCGCATTCGGGTCATGAATTTCACTTGTCCTTCTTGATGTGCCAAATATGGCGAAGTCCCGAAATCTTGCTTTGCCTTGCGCGCATGCGCTACTTGTTCTATTAAACCCTCATAGAACCATGTCCTGTGCACTTTCTCCTTGCGTGCCCTTCTTGTACTTAGCCAATAAATCAGGGTCCCAACAGCTACCCTTTAAGGAAGTGAAAATATGTGTCCCTAATGAGACAAGCAAATGGCCCCCAAGGAAGGGAAAAATATGACCACAACAAAGAATTTTGGGTAAGATGGAATCGTCCCCCTAAGGGATGGATGAAAATGACCACAATGGTGGGTTTAGGATGAGATTGAAAGACATCATGAGATAGATAAGATGGAACCTATGTACTACCTTTCAAAAATGAATAAGCGAGAAAAAGATATGCATCCCAGTGAGACAAAAATGGCCACAAAGGTGGGCTTATGATGAAAAGATGGTGCCCCCAAGAGAGACACAAACATGGCCACAAAAGTGGACTTTGATGAAAAAGATAAATGGTTTGTCAATGGAAGGAAAAATATGGCCTGAAAGGAGGACTTTGATGAAGATAAATGATCCCTCAATGGAAGGAAAAATATGGCCTCAAAGGAGGACTTTTATGAAAATAAATGGTCCCTCAATGGAAGGAAAAATATGGCCTCAAAGGAGGATTTTGATGAAAATAAATGGTACCTCAATGGAAGGAAAAATATGGCCTCAAAGGAGGACTTTGATAAAAATAAATGGTCCTTCAATGAAAGGACAAATATGGCCTTAAAGGTGGACTTTGATAAAAACAATAGTCCCTTAATGAATGGACAAATAGGGCCTCAAAGGAGGACTTTAATTGAGATTTGGACTAGAAAAAATTTGGATTAAGATTGGATGAGATGGATTAGATGAAATGGGATGAGTTTAAATAAAGTAGTGCCAAGAGTGAAGTGCCTCGAGTGTCAAGGTAGTTGTTTAAATAGGAAATGAGTTAATACGGATAATATGCTCAAGGATGAGGGGAGGCTTGTCCCCAACGCAAGAGATTATATCACTGTAGACAAAGTGGATGTGGATGAGTTAATTGATTTTAAAAGAGTTTAGACGAGATCATCTCATACTTGGATCGGATAGATGGTTGAGGATCACAAGGGTGATTAGAAAAACTAACGATTAATAAACAAGGGGGAGCTTGAGGAATGATGAGTGAAGATGTGGATGAAGGATGAGATTTAGCAATTTTGGTGTATGGGGATGTAGGAATTGGATTTGAATTGGTTGTGGTAGATGGAGAACAATGGTTCCCTTGAATGAGGAAATTGTCTTTCTCAATAACATTATGGACTATGTTTTGAAAGCCCTTACAATGCTCTGTTTCATGACCCATAGTATGATGATAGGCACAAGTGCAATTAGGATTGAACCATGATGGTTTCTTATTATGAGGGCTAAAGGATTTGATTGGAGGAAGTGTGATCATAGATGTTTGAATTAGATGTCGAAGGATATCTATGTATGACCCGATCGAAGTATCAAAAGGAAGGTAAATCCTATGGGTTTTAACAAGATGTTTTGGTTTGGATTTAGGTGCATATGTAGATTGGATGGGTAAATTAGGAATCTTGGAAGACAAATACAATTTGGATTGTTTGGACTGGGATTTAGGTGTGGATGGAGATTAGATGGGTAAATTAGGTGTCTTGGAAGACAAACTGAATTTGGTTTGAGGATTGGATTGTTTGGATTTGGATTTATTTTTGTGAGATACATTTTCTTTGGAATTCTTAGACTTGGATTTAAATGTGGATGTTTGGGATGTCGATGTAAGAACTGATATGGATGTTGAGGATGGGGGTGAATTACACTACAGTTTCAGTGTTTTGGTTTTAGTTTAAGTGTTGGTTGATGATTAAGGGTCATGTGGACCAGACTGAGTAGTTACTTGAATAGTTTGAATGGACAATGACGGATCCTTTTTAGGATAATCTTCATTTTAGGTGACATGGTTGCAGAAGTTCATGAATAATGAGGGGACATTTTCATTTTGATAGATGAGGTCAAAGGTATAGACGTTGAAGTGGAAGGAAGAGAATGGTTTGGTTTGGGAAGGAGGTATCCTTCCTTAATTAATTTATGACCAATGGCTGGAAATGCTCTACAATGTCCAGTTTTGTGCCCAAGGGTATGATGATATGCACAAACAACATTGGAATTAAACAAAAATAGATTCTTGTTATTGGGGTCAAAGGCCCTAATAGGTGGAAGTGTGATTGCAGAAATTTATAACAAGTGTCGGAAGACCTCCATACATGATTCAACCAAAGCGTTAGGAGATGTTTTATCTTTGTGGAATATCTTGGTCTTTGAAGAAGAAGTGGATGTTTGAGATAATCCAAATGTTGAGGATAAATTTTGAGTGCATTGATGTCTTGATGGTCTAAATTTAGTTTTGGTATTGGTAGATACCATAGTGTTGAATGATTTTGGTTTTAGTTGATGAACTGTTCTTGATGAAAGGGGTGTCGTGTTGGATTATTTAAAAGAAGGGATATTAATTTCCTTATGAGAATGTATAAGGAATTTTGAGTAAATGTATTAATGGTTGTTGGTTTTATGTGATAGGTTGCATCCTTAGGAGGAACGACAACAATTTCCACTAGAGGATCCAGAGGTGGTGCTGATATAGGCGTAGGAAGCAGTATTTGTTTGGTGGAATCTAAGAAAAGTGAATATTGATTCAATTGTGTTGATGAGGTAGAAGGATCATTTGAATTTGTTGTTAGAGAAAATCATAGCACCCCAAATGGCCCGATTGTGAGTGGGGAATTCTCAGTGTGATTGCACAACATTGGACCATCTCTCAAGCTATGGGACTTGCAAAACTTGAGATGGACCTCCAAAGAAGGTTGGTTCCTACTTCCTAATCTACACTGCCACAAGCTACTCGAGTGTAGAAGAACCTATCTAATCCTAATCTAACCATTCCAAGGAGACATGGAGAGAGAGATAAAGGGTGAAAGAGATCCTACACTAAGCGGTGATACACTAGAAAAGGAAGTGGCAAGATACTCTACTGAGGGAGGATGAAATAGGGGAAAAGGAGATGGGGAGGTCAAACAAAAGTGACAAAGACCCAAATCCAAATACGCCATTGAAACTCCATGAAACATGTCATCTTACACCTGTAAACGAGAAACACATGCACAAGCAAAAACAAAATGGAGAGGCACAGAGAAACAACAAAACAATGCAAAGGGTTGAAGAACACCACAAAAACATGATTTTATTGCTCTATGAGGTGCACAGACCATTACATGGGTACTCATGAGGCAAAAATACACTTGCCAGATGTAGGAGAATGCTTACAGCTCAAATGGAGTCGGGAAACAACTTTGACAGAGTTTCCCACATCCCAGAATGTCTCCCCTTGCTCAAATGAGAAGTGTTTACAATATATAGACATCGAGGCAAGAGGGAAAGAAGAAAAATCAGAATCTACTCTTAAAGCTCAACCACCAACCATTAATGCCCCTACAAATCTTCCTAAAATCTGTCAATCCTGGTTCCCTATGTCTATTTGGCATGTTGAAGAAGGAAGAAAGGTGGATCAAATCAAATTTGAGTGGTTGAAGCAATCGATTTTGCATTAATGGCCTGAAAGATGTTTTCCTAATTTTCACCCATCAAATCCTACTAAAAATAATATTTTATTCTTCCATGGCATAGAGGAGGTTGAGATCTTTCCAATGGTACCAAATTTGTTGAATTTCGAGGATTGGATCGAAAGATATGCCCATTTGAATATTTGAATCGAATCCGTACAAAAATGGTGAAAAACTAGTTTTGCAAAACGGATCCGTGGGCCTGAAATTCACTTTGCGCCTTTTGCACAAAAATTACAAAAGTGCAAAAAACTCCCCATAGCCCCACAAGCCTGCAATTCACTTTTTCCCAAAAGCCCCGTAAGCTTCTCATTTTCTATTCGGTGAACAAACTTCCTCGGGCTCGCGGGCCTACACTTACAAACAATGCTTTTGTGAAAGTGGCAAAAGATGCAAAAAAATCCCGCGGCCTGCAACTTTATATTTCCCAAAAGTCATCTTCGGGCCCGTCGGCCCCGCATTTTCCACTTTGGCAAAAGTCTTCCCAGCCCGTCGGCCCGCTTTGGTAAAAATCCTTCTAAGATCCACCTCCCCGCATGTAGTTTAGGCTTGACATGTGGCTTCTCTAGGCATCGGTAGAGGTGCACCTTATTTTATACTTTACGCCTTTTCGAAACAAAAGCCCAAAAATTCAAACTGCCTCCGGTAACCCGCCTTCCCACTTTAACTTGAAACATGGCCATGTGTAGAGCTGTGCGCATTTGGGGACCACTTTTGGATTTTGCTTTTGAAGTTTTGCCGAAGAGACACGTGGCACCTTCCACCGTTTCTTATACTTAACCGATTCACGGCCGGTTTAACTTTCGGATCGAGACATGGCGGGTTAGTGCTAGTCCTCGGTCCTTCTTTAGGCCGTGCCTTTTGAATTCATGTCGATGAGACACGTGGAGGCTTCTGCTAGTTCTCCTTTCCTTAGTCAATTTGGTAGCTTGTTTTTCCCCTTTTGGACTCCTGGCCACATGTCGAACTTGCGCTTGTTTGGGACTAGCCTTTGGGCCACACCTGTTGAATTTGAGTCATTGAGGCACGTGGCACCTTCTGCTGGCTCTGCCCTATTTAGAATTTTTCAACGGCCGATTCTTCGTTTTGACTTCTTCTTTTTGTTCCTGGGACATATGGAATCTCTGCACTCATTTGGGGGACCACCTTTAGATTTTACCCTTGAAGGTGCACCGCTGAGACACGTCGAGGCTTCTGCCGGTCCTTTTATACTTAGTCGATTTAAACGGCCGGCTCTGTCCCCTTTTTGACTTTTAGACACATGGAGAATTGGCACAAATTTGGAGTATCCGCTCTTAATCCTTCCTTTGAAGTTACGCCATTGAGACACGTGAGGGCTTCCGCCGACACTCTTATACTTAGCCGATTTTTCGCTGTGGTCATTTGACTTCTATCGGACCCTAGACACGTGGAGAGCTGGCGCTAGTTTGAGTTTCCACCTTGGGATCTCACTTTTAAAATTACGTCGAGCTGACATGTGGTTCTTTCCACTGGCCTTTCTATACTTAGCCAATTCTATGACCAACTTTGTCCCCCTTTTTTGAATTTGACCACGTGGCGAGCTTGCGCTTATTTCGGAACCCACTCTTTTGACCCAGCCTTGGTGTTGCGCCAATGAGGCACATGGAGGCTTCGCTTCCCGAGACTTTTCAACCGCCGAGTGTCTCCTTCTCGGACACTGGGACACGTGGAAGTTTTGCACTCATTTAGGTTTATCCCTTAGGTCTCACTTATGAAGTTTCTTCGTTTGGATGTGTGGAGGCTCAGCACGCATTTGAGACCTACCTTTTTGATGCGCCTTTTGAAATTGTGTTGAGTTGACACATGGTGCCTTCCACGAGTTTTTGTGCGGCCCCGACTCGACTCGTATGCGGATAAGTCTGAAAAATTTGAGCCTTCCCCATTTTCCTCATGTAAGCCTCTGGCCTCTTTTATTTGATCCTTCACAAACCCTGTTGCTTGGCTCTGAGTCAACTTGTATGTGACGAAGTCTGAAAACTTCGAGCCCTTTTGAATTTTGTCTTCGTCTATGAACCTCTAGTTTCTTTGACATTGTTGGCCCCCTTCATCACCTCTTCTCCTCCATTTTCGAGCCCACCTACAACCTGACTGTTGGATTTGAAATGTGAGCTCGTAGGACCGAGCCAACCCTTAAGTTTTCCTCTCGTACGAGGTCGTGTTTGATCAATTTTTCGAGGGAAAAATTGAGGTAACAATTGTTGCAAGTTTAAGTGCTTTCAAAGGTTCTTCCAATGATGTAGGAGAGGAGGAGGACATGGATGTGGTCTCAATGATTGATGTGGTAGGTGCAGGAACTGGGATTGGATCTATGGTTGGTATTATGGATAAGGATGGAATAGATGTGGATGATGGAGTGGATGAGGTATATTTAGGTGTGGAATCAATGGTGGATGTGGGTATGGGTATTGAAATAGGTTCTTGATGTACAATATTAATTAAATAAGGATTGAAATCATATGGTGTGGAAGGTGGAAATGGATTTTCGATAGTGGATTTGGGAAGGTTTGTTCGTGGATATCCCGGAGTGGAGATCGAATTGGCTAGGAGGTTGTGTAATATTGGGAAGTAGGGACATAGTAGGATGGATGAGATTGTTGAGGTACATGAAGTGTGGTAAATGAAGTAGGGGTGGCATTGGCATAAGGTGACGGGGATAGAGTAGGAATTTCTAGTTGACATAATTGAGAACCAAAGTTATGGTGAAAGTATTTGTAAATGGGGCTAGAAGGAGGAAAGCACGAGATATTAATCGTGCTAGATGTTTGAGGAGTAGCAGTAATTGATGTGATAGGCATGGAGGTTGTAGTTATGGTTGGTGTGTGTGTAGGATAGGTATAAGATGGTCTTGGTTGTACAACACAAGGAGTGGATGGATCTGAGATAAGGAAGCTTGGTATGTTAAAGCTAGAGGAGATGTTTGATAGGATGCTTGAGGTTGGATTAACATATTTGATTTTTGGTACACATAAGAAGTGTGAATGTTGGTAAATTGTGGTGATTGGATGGGTATTCTAGATGAAGTAGGGATAGGGTTGATATGACATGATGTAGGTGTAATACGATCCATCAATTGAGTGGATTGACACAATTAAGGGTTTGTGATTTCCAAAGTAGGAAATCATAGATGGGGATAAGCACAAGATATAAATTTTGGTAGATGTTTGTGCAGAACTATTTAGGGTGAAGTTTTGTTCCATTTTAAACAGACAAGTCAAGCAAACGATTCTTTTTATGTTTTTGTTTTTAGAAAGTATGAAAAAGAAAAGGGGAAATGGTCAATGAGGTACCTAGGAGGATGCAATCTATGTCTTGTTTCAGGTATGTTTTGGCTAGAGAATGTCTGAGGAGGCTTCTTGTTGGGTGACCAAATCCCAACCAACCGACCACTGGGAAAAGGAATTTTCTGGTGTGTTAATTGATTTGTGAAGTGTAAGGTAGTGTGTGGAAAAATGTGTGATGTAGAAGATTAAACCTCCTAATTAAACTATATGAGCAATTAGGATGAGAAATGAAAGTTATTTGCTAACCCGAATCCAAATGTTATGTTTGATGAGGACACACACGGAGGAAAAGGGATTTGTGATGCAAAAGAAGAAAATAGAGAAAAGGAGGAATACCTCGTATAGAAATTTTCCTTTTTATTTGATTGTACATGATAACAATTTATTTGAAAGCAATGGTTAGTGGCTAGGAATGTCTGGGTACCCTAAAATTGTACAATTCACAATTATAGATGGGGTTGGTGAGAAGAGACTTACGACATGGTTTAGTTTAGCAATTGATCTTTAACAATGTAATGTAGACTTTTCTTGAGTAGCGCTTTTCCTTTTTATCTAGCAAAGAAATTGAGGTAAGCACGAGAATAAGCTCCAAGCTATCTTGGGAAGTGTTTTCCTTCTTATCTAGGTGGACAATGTTTAAATGCAGAATTGATGACTAAGAACGTCCAATGACCCTAAAATTTTACAATTCACGATCATGGATGGGATAGGTGAGAGAAGACTTGCGATGTGTTTTGATTTAGCAATTGATCTTCAACAACATAATTTAGGAGCCGCAAGTTCGTAGAATTTTCCTACAAAAGCAAATACAACAATTAGTGGATATGAATTAAAAAGATATAAAAAGGATGATAAAAAAATGTTCTAATATTTATATGCAAAAGAAAACCCAATGGATAGGAAATTAATCTAAATTTTTTTTTGGCATCCGTATGTAATTAGAATAAACAAGATATGGAAACTAATCAAATGTAAACTAAATTATAAAATAAACGATGAAATAACTATTATGAAATAAACGATGAAATAATGATTAAATAACTTCCAAATTATGAAATAAACGATGAAATAAATATTCAATGCTCAATCAAATCGTAACACGGAATTATGAATTAGACTATAGAATGACAAACAATGCTACATGGTAATGAATTCAAAATGAGAAGCTATGAACTATAAAATGACAAGACAAACTAGAAAATTATAAAAATAATCTATAAAATACACTAATAACGAAACGAGACAATATACTATGTGGCTCAAAATAAGAGATTATCGATTGGAAATCAAAATGAAGGAAATGAACACTGATGATACAAATGAAGACCTACATTGTCACAAAAAGATCAATGTGTGTTGTGTTTATTTGTGTAGTGAACTATAAATAAGAGTACCTATAAACAAAATAAAATATAAATGTCTTATACTATACAATAGTCTACGTTGTCTAAAGTGACAAGATATTAAAATGATAAGTTGTCTCAAAGTCTAAAATAATCGATGGGAAAGAGAAATTAAGAGCTCGACGTAGGGTGGAGGGTTGGTTGATAGCAATATCTTACCAAATTTCTTTATCGACACATCTCTTTGTTCAATTTAGGTGTTCCACAGCTTGGTTCTACTACACATGGACATGACTTTTCACATGTACGATGATATAGTGAGAATCAAAGAAGAGTAAATGATAAATATGTAATCGGCTATGGTGTTGTGAGCACTTTTTTATTGTGTTGTAAAGAATTGTAAGTCAATTGCTATAAAAATACTTTACAGTCACTACCCACAAAGTTGTGCGTGAATTTGAAGCTGAGATGGAAACACTTGGACACAATCAAGCATCATAATCTCGTGAGTCTGCATGGATATTCCCCTTTTCCATATGGAAAATTTGTGCTTTTAACCATATAGTACAGGTGAAAAAAATTGTTTTTTTTAAGTTTTTTAAAAAAATTGTAGACAATGACGGGCAGTAAGTTTTGAAAACCGTAAGTCTTTTTAGTGGTTTATCCAAGAACATAATTCCTATATGTGTGTGTGTGCGTGAGCAGATTATAGACATATCTAAAAATACATGAAATTTACAGGCACCGGGAAGATCTTTTGATAAGCAAAGATAATTTGGAATTCCATACCACAAATCTTTGCGTGAATGTGAGACTGAGATGGAAATCATTGGAAATAGTTTCCTTTCAGTGGGTAAGTGATGGTCAAAGGTCAGAAGATAAATCCTGTAGAAATAATTGTGTCAATTATTAAGTGCTATGTTGAGCTCTCTGGATCTATATATTGTGGAATATTTTCAGCTCAAAACAGGGGAAACATTGATTTCATCCTTGATTTTTGGAGCTTTTATAAGTTGAAATCGTGGGAATGTAAGAGTTCTTGAGAGCTCTTGGGGCCTTGGTCTAGGTTAAATCAGAGATGGGTTTGTAAAATATCTCACTGATTTGAGTTAACACACACCAAAATGCCAAATCTAAGTAAGGAACAAGGGATCGAAGGTAGGATCCACTTTGCACAAGCTTGGAGGAGATCAAATTAAAGCGTGAGTAGCCGGAAAGAGTGACTTTAGTGACTTTTATTTTATCGACCCCTCCATGGAAAGCAATGTGTCTAGGGTCTATTGGGGCTCTTTTCCGTGGGAAGTATATAAGGAGTGGGGAGAGTAAGGAAAGACACTTTTTGCATACATTTTATTGACCCCTTCACGTGCAGCTTATTGTCACGCATCTACAACTTGTGGAGTCAAATCCCACAGGGACCCTAGCTTCGGTGGTGAGAGACCCGTCCCTAGCTAGCAGGGCATTCTTCGGTAGTGAGAGATCTACCCTAGTCTGTCATTCTAGATCCATTTCAGGTTGTGTGGCAGAGACAATATCAGACGTCTCAGAGAAAGGATTTCACAGACATTTGGCGGCATTGGGAGAGGACAATCAATGGGCTCTAGATCCAATCTCGATAGTGGATCAAATCCACATAAGCCATTTGGGCAGAGCGGACAGTTCGTTGGAGGCATCTCGTGAAGGATTTCATGGGTATTGGGGGCATTTGGGGAAGACAAGCAGGGGGCCCGATCAAATTCACGACAGCCTTTTGGGCTGGCGTGGCAGCACGCTGAAGGCGCGTCCATCATTTTCCGACCCCTTCACCAAGCGTGGCGACCTACAGCCTTTACTTGGGGTTTTTCCAGTTGGTCATTTTAGATCCGAAGGTGGAAAATTTATTTCCTGTATCTATTACTGTTATTTCCAAAGACCCTTATTTTTGCTCTTGTTTTTGGAGAGTTATGAGCCTCTGAAGTCTCCAGTTGTCTAGGGCATGTTGTGCTTTTTCTGGCAGCATTTTAATTTATGTAAAAGTCCCGAAATAGTTTCCTTATGTCCTTTATAATAACATCAAGCTCTATTTAAATTTTCAAGTATTTCGGGTGGACATTTTGGCAAATATTAAGTTTCTTTAGTTCGTTGTCCCAACTGTAAAAATCTGGTAAAATCAGTATTTTATGTGGCTACAAGTTTTCAATATTTTGTGCATTTTTAAGTGGTATCCTATCAGGGATATTTCAGTGGTATCAAAGTTGTTGTTCCTCCATCCTGTGTTGGTTAAATATGGCAATTTGGAAAGATCTAAAAGGGGGTTTTATGAAGGAAATGTTCACCAACATGGTGAAATAACAGGAAGCCACTAACCTTTATTTGAGTCAGCTCACTCAGAAAATGTGAATCAAAGCAGACCTAGGGACAATAAGGGACATGGTGAGAATAGTGATAAAGGGCGGCCAATAGAGGTGATAGATGAGGATTCTTGTTGAGGAAATACCAATCTTTGAGTAAGGGTTTCAGAGATAATATGGCATTTCCAGATTATTGCATGATGAAGATTGGTAGCAAGCCCAAACGAGGTCATCATATGTCGGTACCTAAATCACAAAAGAACTCGTTTGTAGAAGAAGCTTCTAAACAAAAGGGTATGATTTCCATTGATCAAAATAAATGCATTAGTGAAACTTTTCTTGTTGGAGAAATTATTCCAGCTCAGGAGAAGGAATTTGTATATGCAAGCAAAGAGGATGCAATGGAAACTCTAAAATGGTGTGAGGAATGGAATAGCGGAGCTAGAGCTGCTAGATTGATAGCCACCCAAGCGAGACAACACCAACAAGAGTTCAAGGAAAAGATGTGGGAAAATGATGCAAGGAAGCCTACACCCATGAAAGAAGACTCTATGGAGCAGCTGGCACATGAGGAGGAGCCTCACATGGACACTTGTGTAAAATTGCAGCCTGTTGTAATTTCCAAACCAACAACTATTGATCAACTTTCAGATACTTTCAACAGGCACTCAAACAACAATGTTGGGGGCAGCTCAACATATGTCTATCTTGAACACACGGAGGACATTGATGGCCTTGAAAGGTATGAAGAGCACACTAATGTGTCTTGTTTATGGTGGCCTATTCCCATTTATTTCCATCATGAGATGCATGGTAAGGTAGATGATGAAGTCTTCATCATGGGGCTTGTTGGACCATTGCTCCAACTATGTGTATATGAGCATCTGGTGGATGATATATGGTGGCAAGTTTTAGCTCACTTAATAGATACAAGGGCTCAGGGGCATTATAAGCTATGGGATCCTGGTAATATGTGGTAGTTATCCAAAACTAACAATTCTGATGTTGAAAACTTTGTGACTGATTTCATAAGCCAAAGAAAGAATTCAAATGTGTCTTGTGTTGGCAAGCACGTTTTCTTCATTGGGGACTCCAGTGCAAGAAGGGAGAGTACCTCTCAAGGTACTAGCGTTGGTTCTATGATTGCTAAAAGGGGTAAGAGAATATTTTTTAACCATCTTCAGCCTGTTGGACTGTGTATAACAACAGTCATAAGGAGAAGAAAAAATAGCAATATGGGACAACATGGTCAAAGAGGCGAGAGTGGACATTCAGGCAGCGGCCTCCCCATTCTTCTGCCAAGCCTTTGGGGCTTCACGAACCTTCTTTCTTGAAGGATCCGGAAGTTTCACAGGTACAGCAGCCTGTAGATATTTTGGGTGAGGAGTCTTTTTGGGAGAGGAACCAGATCTGGAGTGAGGGCTTTCATAATGACATGTCATTCCAAGAATATTGCAGAATGAAGATTGGCAGTCGACCCAAGAGAGATCATCAGAAACAGTACTAGAGTTACAAAGGAGATTGGGACAGATCTCCATTCCACACTTCGATGGTTCTAAGAAGTGTACTGCACCATCTTGGGTCCAGAAGCTGAAGACATACTCTGACTTGAATCCTATGCATGAGGAAGGTGCAATTAAGTTTGCAAGCTCGCATCTTGAGGGAGACACTCATGATGGGTGGCATCATGGGTTGATTACACAGGGACACATACACATTATGACTCATGCAGAGTTCACGCAGAGGATGGTGAGCAGAGTTGATAGGAGGGACCTTGATAGGTATTTCAGGGAGTGGACTCATTTGAGACAAACCGGTCCCCTGGATCAGTACATCGCAGATTTTCAGAGATTACCAGTCATGGTACCTGATGTCAAGAGAGGAGAAAATGCTTTATTAATAGAGCCCATGACTGATTTTTATACCAGCTACATGGTGGAACCCTTGGAAGGGTTAGTGGGGGCATTTGGTCCTCAAAGTGCTCAAAGAATCAAGGTGCAATTTGTTGTTAAAAAAGAAGAGTGGAATTCAAGGTGCATTCATGACTTTAGCATCCTAAGGTATGAGAATGGTTACCATTTTCCTAGCTTGTTGAGTTCTCCTACGTTGTTGCCATGTCTCTATTATTTGGGACAACATTTATATGCTTGGATGATTGGGGAAGACTATTTCATAATCACGTCTCAAGGAATGCTAGATGGGGTAAACACATCCTCCATTCACATTGCTCTTGATTCAGCTAATAAGCATATGTTGGCAAAGAAAACAATGCAGGAGCCCATGATAGTGAAAGGACATGAGGTATGTGGTATATTTATTGTGGTTGAATTTGCTAGAGGTAAGACTATTTTTGGGATGCAATGGTTGCATGTTGTTAAGGAAGACGATGATGCATGTGTTGAAAAACCAAAGGAGAATGAAGATGTTGATCCTATATCAGAAATTTTGAGTTGCAGAGGTATGATGAGCAGCCCCAATTATGCTATTTCAGATGTGTTGTCTTCTCTCATGACGAGAATCAATGGGTACAACAAGAGGTATGAAGTTCCTTATGATAAAGTTTATGGATGCATGAGTTCTAATGTTGACTTCCCTTTCCCTTGCATTTACGATGAAATGAAAATATGGGGAAAGAGGATAAAGTATGATGAGGGAGCAGCCATGTGTATTCCCAACATAGAAGGGATTGATGAATTATGTCCATGGAAAGACATGTCTTGCACTAAGAAGGTAACTCATTTGTTTAGTGTCATTAAGAGATGTGAAGTACTTGAATGTGTTTGCACATTTGGGCTATTTCAAGTGGGAATCATTCATTGACATATAGGCTTCCATCTTTTGGGAAATTTGCATTCATCCCTCATGTGGATAAACCAAAAATTTCAAGGAAAACAAAGAAATCAGATTTCATGGTATGCAAGGGCAGATTGCAAAAGATGTGATTGGTGAAGAAAGAAGCATGTCGTTGCAGCGGTTGAATTGTGAAGGAACTCAACATCTTGTGGATCATGGTGACATCACAAGGAATGAGACAAGTGGGATGTTGGATGACTCCTATTCTGACGGATTGTTTGTTGCAGGCACAAAGCACACCATAATGACTTATGTGGAGAGTGAGTCGATGATGTTGAATTGTGGAGTGAGTTGGATAGGATGGAGACTTTGACTCTAGATGGGGTGAGTGGAGTCATGGATGTGGGTGTAACCAATAATGTTGCACATGAGACAGTTACAGAGATTGGGATTACAGGTTCAGACCGTCGAGTTTATCATTATGTTGGTCATCTGAAGTTTTGGTAGACTAGAGATCTCATTTTCTTGTTGAGTACTCCAAGAACCGACACTCTTGTGAGATTCTGGATGGCCACATACAGGATGACAACTGCAGATTGGAGGATGAGATGATCTTCTCTCGGGAAGATGGAGCCTTGTGTCAGATTCATGGTGGAGGATGGAGATATTACGACATGTGCATTGTTCTTCCATGACTGGGCGCTTGAGCTTCGATGAGACCTATAGGCTCATGTCTGAGAGGTTCATATGGCAGAGGTTGAGGGAGGATCTCCTCAACTTTATACAGGCATATACGGTTTGTCACTATGACAAGTCTGAGCTTACGAGGACCATGTTTTTTTTAATCAACATGGGACAACACTCCTATGCTTTTTGCTACTTCTATGCCCGGTGAGCACCTCACCCACGTGTTAATCAGTGGAGAGACAAAAGTGACCCATGGTTATTCAATAGGTTCACATTCAGCGCAGGAGGTGGACTATATGGAGCCGATATTGCGGTTGACTGTCTGCTGGAGTCTTGGGACTTTTCCTCCACGGGACACATCGAGATACAATATGAGGAGCCTGGCTCTCACACGAGTGCAGGTCAGGTAGGAGAGTTAGCACCATTTGTGCATAAATAGGTTGTTTCACAGGCTGATACGGGGATTCTACAGGATTCAGAGTAGACTTTCATACCCAAGAGTTGGTTGGAGAGGCCATGAGTGATCCCGTGATGATGACAAGCCTTGCATTGGCAAGGATTGGACCGATTGGAAATTTTGGTGTGGGCACCAGTGGAGAGATGGTTTGGGTATCATTCTTTTCACGATTTCGTGGTTACCTCGGATTACACGGATCCTTGGTGGACGGTAGGGTGAGGTGGAGAAACTTACGGCGCGGTTTCCAGTTTCTGCATAGAGACAAGTTAATGCTTGGGGTCAAGCATTTCTCGGGAAGGGAGGACTATAATGTCCCCTTTTCCTGCGCCAAAGGCCTAAGGGTCAAGCGAGTCCAAGCCGTGGTCATATCCAAAGGGCGGGGATGTTGGGGCTACTGAGAAGGGGCCACATGGTACTAATAGTCGTGTTTGGCATTTGGGGGTCACTTTGGACCTTGGCGACTTAAACGGGAAAGAGTGACTTTAGTGACTTTTATTTTATTGACCCCTCCATGGAAAGCAATGTGTCTAGGGTCTATTGGGGCTCTTTTTCCATGGGAAGTATATAAGGAGCGGGAGAGTAAGGAAAGACACTTTTTGCATATACATTTTATTGACCCCTTCACGTGTAGCTGTTACCATTGTCGCGCATCTACAGCTTGTGGAGTCAAATCCCACAGGACCCTAGCTTCGGTGGTGAGAGACCCATCCCTAGCTAGCAGGGCATTCTTCGGTAGTGAGAGATCTACCTAGTCTATCATTCGGATCCGTTTCAAGGGTGTGTGGCGAGAGAATATCGAGAGGTCTCGAAGAGAAAGGATTTCGCAGACATTTGGCGGCATTGGGAGAGGATAATCAGTGGGCTCCAGATCGAATCCTAAGTAGCAGATCAATCCACTAGCACCATTTGGGCAGAGCAGGACAGTTCATTGGAGGCATCTCGTGAAGGATTTCGTGGGTATTGGGGGCATTTGGGGAAGACAAGCAGAGGGGCCCGATCAGATTCACGACAGCCTTTTGGGTTAGGTGTGGCAGCACGTTGAAGGCGCATCCATCATTTTCTGACCCCTTCACCAAGCATGGCGACCTGCAGCCTTTACTTGGGGTTTTTCTAGTCGGTCATTTCAGATCCGAAGGTGGAAATGTTATTGCATGTATCTATTACTGTTATTTCCAAAGACCCTTATTTTTGCTCTTGTTTTTGGAGAGTTACGAGCCTCTGAAGTCTCCAGCTATCTAGGGCACGTGTGCTTTTTCTGGCAGCATTTTAATTTATGTAAAGTCCCGAAAACAGTTTCCTTATGTCCTTTATAATAACATCAAGCTCTATTTAAATTTTCAAGTATTTCGGGTGGACATTTTGGCAAATATTAAGTTTCTTTAGTTCGTTGTCCCAACTGTAAAAATCTAGTAAAATCAGTATTTTATGTGGCTGCAAGTTTTCAATATTTTGTCGAATAGGCCAAGGGCTCTTGCAAAATCTCTACCAGCCTATGGCCATGATTTGTGAAGGTAGTTGGTGATGTAGCAGAGGACATAACCAAAATCAAATCAACAGGAAGTGTCTTTGATAGATTGGGCCAAAATTTTGAGAGTGATTTAAATGGATAACATGAAGGCGATGAGGAATATATGCTAGACGATGAAGAAGAGACACAAAGTGGAGTGAGGGACGTGTGGAGGCAGCGTAGCGCTAAGTCGGGAGTTGATTTGCAAGAATAGCTCGGGTAGTGCATTGGGGAATAGAGGTAGAGCCAAGTCGTATGTGGGACATTGGGTCGGTCGTGTGGGACAAGTCGTGTCGAGTCAGTACCGAGAGTGTTGAGCGATGAGTGGCTCATTTGAGGGGGATTCGGTTGGGAATGAGGAGTTAGATCCGTTTGGGATAGAGGGTCAAGTTGGATGGGAAGGATAGGGATATTCGAGTGGGAGATGGGGAGTTGGTAGGGAGTTGTTGATGAGGGAGTAGTCGAGTGAGAATGGGGAAGGTGAGTCATGGGTAGAGGGTCGAGGTGAGAGAAAACGACTTGGCGAGTAAGGAGCCGAGGATGGGTTGAGAGGATGGCGGTGAGGGGCGGTGTGTTGTGTCGAGTTAGTGAGGAGGTTCATGGAGAAAGGGAGGTGGTGTATTGAGTTGTATGGGTAGATAGGTAAGGTCGGGTGGAGGGTGTGGTGAAGTAGAGAGATGAGTGATAGCTAGGAGGATGGGTAGTTAGGAAAATATATTTTTAATTTAATTTTACTTGTATAAGATGAGCAAAGGAACAAAAACAAATGACCGGATCTTGGGTCCGGTCCCCACCGAGCGTGCTAGAAAAGTTGATTGGGTTTTCTTCATCCTGTTCAGATTAGTGTGCTAGAAATCAAAGAAAACCAAATAACCTCAAATATGTAAGGGCTTAGTACCTTGGGAGATGATGATGACTGATACAGGCACAAAGTGGATGATGAGCTCCTCGTTGCGATTTCAACAAATCTATAACTCAAAGACACTAAAGAAAATTGCGTAGATATTTTATGCGGGGGTTGCCTGACAGAGCAAACCCGAGAAGTGTTCACTTCCTTGGTGGCTTTTAACCCCCATGTGATAAAGAAAAATAATATAAAATGCAAGATACATAGATAACATGCAAACTCACAAACAAATAATCCTGAAAATGCTGGCATGTAGATGAGCTACTGATCTAATCCAAAAAAATGCAACATGAATCAAGCTAAGTGAACCACCAAAGCATGAGAAGGATACTATGGGGATTCCAGTGACATTACAAGAGCACTATGATGATGTTATGACAAACAAGAGGCTACAATATCAGATATTTTCTATCATTCTTTCCTTTCTTCTTTTTCCTAAAACTTCAATAAGCATTTCCCAAAATTTCAACATGTTTGAACGAGGGGGGAAGGCCTATATTTATAGCCTATAGGTGGGGTTAGATTGTGAGTTATTAAGTAATCGGGGTTGGATAAAGTAACCCTGTATAAGGGACATGATTTGAGTGATTAGGTTTGATATGGATATGATGTCATTGTCTTTGGGCTCATGATTTGAATTAGTGGGTGAAATTATGGATGTGATATGGATTTCTTTGCATCATTTAAATTATGAGTGGGACTCGTGATTTAAATAAAAGGAGTAGATGGTTGAAAGGGTTGGATGAGGTCAAAAAGTATTGGGACTCATGATTTAAATAGTTTTCAAATGATAGGACTAAATTTGCAATATTTAGATAACGAGGATTAATTATTGAAAAGTGAATCAATTAATTAAGATTGCTTAACAAAACTTGTATTTTTGATGGGAAATGCGATTTATTTAAGTTGTAAGGAAAATGGATTCGAATGGGTAAACTCGATGAGGGAGAGCGAACGCGGGGTGAAGGGGAGGAACGATACCAAAAATTGGTGTCTACAAAATCATTGTTTAATAGAATTAAATCATACAAGTATATATTTGAGACTACAAAAATTTGACATGACTCCTTTGAACCCTAAATTTTATTAAAAAATCGACAGCAAATTTTGGGTATTTAGCTATTATTTTTCTCTTGGTAGGAGCCTTTGTTTGGTGGTTGGCACACTTTAATCAAATGTTAACAAAGCAAAAAGAACCCAAATAGAAAGTATTTAAAAAGGTTTCAGCGCGGAAAGATTGATGATCAACACCAAATGCAAGAACAAGAAAGAGACTAAAATCCCTTACCTCACTCAGTAAAATAGAGTAATCTAATGTAGTTGTGCCATCTTCTCTGTGCAAGAGAGGAGGCTAAAAAAATTATTCGCTCCAAAATCATATAAAACCCTCTATCATGCTTACCTCCCAACCCCAAAGCAATATAATCCATTAAGACAGAAGGTTTCGGCTTCCTGCAAACAACCTTAATGTGAATGCAACGAATAGAAAATAATGTACAAACCCAATAAGATCCATTAAAATGGAATGGTTTCCTTGTTTGGGTATATGCTGCGCGTCAATATGTCGTGCAAACCAATAAATAGGGTTGATAAAAATTGCTTATAACTCCATTAAATGAAGAACATGGAATATGAACGCATTAAACCTGGTATCCACCAATCCATGTGCCAACGCCTTCCACTGTGACAAAGGTAGCTGAATGCGTTGACATCCCAAAGCCTACAGTGGCCCTATAATGCTTCAATAAAATGGGTTGCATTGATGCAATGGTCGTTCAACAAAGGAATTACAAACCTTTTTCTTGGACAGCGGCCAAATGTTTGACAGAATGCCTCAAGCAGACACGATATCATGGACTGTGATAATTGCAAAACATGGACAAATTCTCCTCACAAAACATGATAACTGCATCCTAACAAAAGAGATTGGCATCCATCCTAACCTCAAACTTCCGCAAAACTATAGACATCAAGGCATTTTTCCCAAGATTTGGTGCGCTTATTTCCTTCTCTTCACATAATGTGAGAGGAACCTTCAACAGGAAAGCATGTAGAAGGCACAGTAGCTGTTTGACAAAATGCCTCAAAGAAATGCGATCGAAAAAAGGTCGTGAACACGGAATGGAGATCCACTATATCTGAATACAAAGTAGTTTTTTAGTCAGTTAATGTTGTCTCCATTTCTAGGGAGTGGAAGCATGAACGAGGAACGACATGTGTAAAAACCAGTCTCATGGGCTACTACGATGGCAATATATGCACAGATCAGTGAAAGAAAAGTAGTCTCATGGGAAATTGTGATGTCAGGATATGCACAGAATGGATCTGTTGAATAGGCCTTGGAAACCATTAAGTAATCATAACTAGAAAGCATAAAACAGAGTGATGCTTTTTATTTCATGAAAAATGCAAATGATACCGTCAAAAACAAGGGCGGATATGTACTTTATCAAAACATACCTGCAAGAACACTGGAAGACTCTCTCTTCCCCGTAGCGGAACTCCACACCATCCACAGCAAAGCAGAATGAATTTTGGACAAGTAATAAAACCCTTTCCCAGGGTAGACAAAATATTTGGTGCGAACGTCTATCCTGCCTCGAACAACATGGTCCACATTCAACGGCATGTCACACAACATGCTATACATGGCGGACATGATTGTTTCATTCACGCCCAAATCTATGAACTGTGTCCTTCGAGAAGCCATCCGAAAAGGAAACACACACCACCTGTACCCGCCAGCAATTATCGCCTGCCTCTCCCAGGTTCCAAGAACACACAGTGAACACTTGGATCCAGAGGCTATCATCCTTTGAATAGTCATCTAAAGAAGAAACCAGATGGTGGTCATACATTAAGACCTGCAGATAAGGGTTCCTTGCTGTATAATGATGCAAATTATTATGTTTTTAATAGATTTAGCTCTTGGAATATTAAGGTGATGTGAAGTGTTCCCATGTTTACATATGCCTACTGTTAAAAACAACTTTATTGTTCAATTAATCGAATATTAGGGAAGAACAATTCCCTTAAATATTTATCAATTTACCTTGTGCAATAAAAATGTTGAATATTTTTTTAAATTGGAACAAAAATTGAATGAGATTTAATGGAACAAATTGAGGTAATATAAACAGAATTAATATTTAATCAACATAGTGTATAATTGTTAGACATAGAAGTTTGGTGATTTAGTGGCTTAATCCATCAATCACAACTTGTGTGCACATTTTAAGTTCAATTTCCCATCCTTAGCCTTATCTCAACACATGATATCATTATATGCACTACTCAATTTCTCACGTAATTATTTTCACTAGTTCACAATAGTCTATCGCGCCTTATCCCATCACATGATATCATTATATGCACTACTCAATTTCTCACGTAATTATTTTCACTAGTCCACAATAGTCTATCGCCTTTACACGTCATGCCACAAATATTCCTACACCTAGCTCCTTTCCATATGGATTAGCCAAATAAGGACTAAACTATCTCATAGTTTGGTCCCAATCCACCAAATGGTCATTTTCTAACTTTCATATACTTTTATGGATTGATACTTCCCCATTGTGCAGACCCTAATGAAAAATTATACCTCAACACCCTATGTAAGCAAGTTAAATACTCTCGTATACTCACTTAACATTTCCAAGAAATCGTCATGCAAATATATTCCAAAAATCAACCAATGATATCCTAAATTCCACTAAATTATAGAAAACATTAGGAGAATCCCGACACATGTTTGAAGCATTCCATACGAAGTTCAAGAGTCTAGCTTCCCATGTTACAAGCTTTGAAATCCAATCGAAGAATACGCATACCAAGCCACTACAAAGTATTATCAAGTGTACATATCCAAAGATAATATCACATCTCCAAGTGAAAAAATAGATGTGGTTTGAGGCCTCTTCACAAGTATAACCAATGTAGGTGTTTTACGAATTACACTTCAAACTAATCACTAACATTTTCATGGGGTATCTTACCTATGATCATGACTTGAATATATTTTAGGTCATACGAGATGATTTCGCACATGTGTGACATAATACATATTTCAAATGCTTTTACTGAGACACAAAAATTAAATAATGCCAATTCTTTGTTGTATGGAATTCCCAAAGGAGTATGGAAGCACCAAATAGTTCCATATGTACTTGAGAGTTTCGTCCCTATTGATTTTTCAGTCCCAAGTGTAGAAATGCTACATATTTAGGTCAACTCAATCATTTCATCATTCTACCATTTCAAGAATCTATTTTGTAAATTACTAAATAAGTATATTCTGGTATTCACATTGATATTAAATTAATTAATATAAATACATATCCTATTTTTAACCCTACCAAATTTTAATAAGTAAAAAACATTTATTTTACTTTAAGTTAAAACATTGGGTGAATATGTTTATTAATTGAATCCTTACCCTAGTGCAGACTCTAGTCCTTATTGTGTGATCATTTCCCTAGATTTATGGGCGGTTCTCTTTTTCTTTTTCATGGTTCAGCTGTGCATAATTTATACTCTGATTTCTCCTTAAGACAATCCAAATGATTACAAAAAAATTATGCCTCAGGATGGTTAGATTGCTTGTTTATTCCCAAGATGTTTGACGCTCTGCTCTGCATATTATGATAAAACAGAGAGAAAAAAGGAAACCCAGAAAGATCCAAGGAAGTAACGACATATGTTTTTAAAGAGTGTGAAAAGGTGAAGAATCACAATATTTCAAGGAAGACTCACAATATATCAATTATAGAAATTTAAAAGTAAACACGTGGTACAAAATAAAATCCCAACGGGGATTGAACTGATAACAGTAAGACCAGAACAGAGCATAATAACAATTCCTAACAGTGCAAATCAAACATAAACACTACCAAACGAACTCAACCTCTTCTTCAAGAACAGAAAGCCCCAGCAGTATTAATTAGACGGAATATGGGACCTCTGAAAAACACATGGCTTACATAGTCCGCGAAGGGAATAGCTAGCTTTTAAAATCACTGCCGAGAAGACGATGTAGAGAAAGATGAGAATAATTTCTTTCCAAAGCTGTTTCAAATGGATCAAATACAGCTTAAAATTCTCACGAAATGGTGCGTTCATCTGTGCGGCCTTGTTGAACTGAGTAATGCATTCGTCAGCAAGCAGTACAAGCATTCCAGTGAAAACAATGGCGCAAATGATGAGAACCACCCACCAATTTTGACAGAGGAGTGTGTTGTTATCCTTCAAATCTCCAAACAGGATTGCTCCTATCACTGCCATTTGGATTCCCCCGCAGTGTATAACATATTCTTGCAGAGACAGAGCCATGTCCGCTTCCTTAATGTACCTGCAAATGAATATGAAATTGAATGCTTGAGAGATCAATACAGGGGAATAAATAGATTTTCTCTACCCTTAAATGTAATAAAAAAGTAAGCTCATTTAATTTTATAGACATCTGAAACGAAGCTACGCGAATACATCTAAAAGTTAATGAAGAAAAACTCGCGAATACATCTAAAAGTTAATCATCTAAAAATTAATGAAGAAATAACTCGCGAATACATCTAAAAGTCAATGAAGAAAAAACTCGCGAATACGTCTAAAAGTTAATGAAGAAAGCCAAAAATTTCTTCATTAACTTTTAGATGTATTCGCGATGAACATAGCTTTCTTCATTTTGAGTGTTAATCAAAGGTAGACAAAATGATTGCTAATCATAATCTGTATTGATTAATAATAATAATAATAATATATTTAAAAATGAAATATGGCACAACTAGAATAATAGTCAAGACCTCTAAATAGATCAACTTAAAATTATATTAGATAGAGTCATTAATAATTAATAATTTAATTATTATTATTATTATTATTTTGGGTATCCATGTATATTTAGTAGTTTTTAATAATTAAAAATATATATATTAGAGATCTAACTATTATATCCAAAACAAAAGAGTATGACTAATGGTTGGTGTTGGAACTAATTTGAATAATTTTGAACAATTTTACCTAACATATTTACTTGTCACTAATACCTCTTCTAATTTCTTTTTGTCGAATTTAATATTAATCTTTTTATAAAGTTCAAATGTTATGTATTTATCACCCAACACTTCTATCAAGTCAATTTATATCAATTAATTCTATCCCTTATTAATTTCTTGTTTTGATCATTTTGCGTTGTGATTTAATTCAAAAATGAAATCGTTGTGTTACTAATTACACTTTGGATTAGGGTTATAAATATTAGAGATATTCAGATTAATTAATTAAATATTGATGTGCAAATTATAATATATTTAGTAGCGATTTTCAAGATAGATCAATCTAAACAAGAGCTGAATGAAACAATACACAAGAAAGGATATGTAGTTAAAGCTATTTTGTTGCTTTAGAAGCTAATTAGTAAGTGGAAAAAGGATGAAATCACCGATGCTTGCCTGAAGATGTTATGTTTTTGGAGGTCCTCATAGTGTGGCAAACCGAACTAAGAAAAACCTATTGAATATGCATATAACCATCAAGCACTTTTCGTACATGTTTGGCGGTTCCATAAGATGAAGTAATGACATTTGATAATTGTATGTGCATGTGTGGGCCTTTGAAATATGTCTTTCTATGAAACCCTAGGTGTCGCACATGTGTGAAATTATCTAAATGACCTAAACAACTTCAAACCCTAAGCATGAGTAGGAGACCCTACAAAAAGGTTAGTAGTTGACTTGAAGTGGAATTTATACACCACCTAAGTTGGAAATACTTTGAATAGGATTCAAACCTTACATAGCTCTCCACCTATAGATGTGTTATCTAAATGGGTGCATTTAGATTTGGAAATGTACACTTGATAAGACTTTTAGGGATGGCATGTGTGTTCTTAACTTGGATTTTGAAACTTATAAATTGGAAATCTAGACTCTTGAAACTAGTTGGGAGTGATTTAGACACATGTAAGGGTGTCTACTCATGTGTACAGATTTACGTAGGGGGAATTTAGGATAGATTTTAGATATTTATTAAACATATTTTCTTGAGGAGTGCTTATAAGTGCCGGGTGAGTAAATGAGTGCCTTTAACTTGCTTATATAAGGTTTCGTAGGTATAATTTTATACACTTTGTCTCGATTATATACATTGAACATGTCTACAATTGCACACTTTGTCTCGATCATATACATTGAACATGTCTACAATTGTAGCGGTTGTTGTCTTCAAGAAACACATAATGTTGTTGTTTGGTAATCCAAGAAATTTTTTTTTCCCACATTTAAAATTTTAAATAAATATATTTATTGCATGTTCCCAAATATCTTACAACTCGCTCCATTAAAGGGTTCCTATACACTAAGAATCGACACATGAATCAAAGCGTACAAAACTTCCGAGGTCATGTCGGGACAACTACAATGAAGTGGATTGATAGATATATAATGGATAAATGGGAATGTGGATGGAATAGATCTAGGTAATCTGATATTCTCAACTGACACAATGAGTATCTTGTTGAGAGAAATGAAAACATCTCTTACTTGTTCTAGAGTAATGGTAAAATCAAGCATGATTTTGATATATAATTCGGTGTCAATGTCAAAACAAAACAAGACATGACTTGGTTGTGGAACTCGTGGAAACTCTCCTTCATCATCTATGAATTCCTCTCCAAAGAGGGTAAAAATGTATGATGAGTGATAAGGCGAGGACAAGTTTAGTCTCTACCAGATTGATAGTTCAAGAAATCGTTAGCGTTATCCCCTTCATCATTCAATGCTATCAAATGTGAAACAATGTTGGGTGAAACTAGGGTGGTTTTAAATATGAGTTGCCTAAGGCCCTGATCAATTTCGGCTAGTTGTGTAATGGTATTTGGTTGTGGTACTCTTGGATCAAACACTCTTTGTCTAGGTTGTCTGGGGCCTTGGATGGTCATGTGGACATGGAAACAAACTTGATATAAGGAAACAAACAAAGCACACAAAGAAACCAAAAGAAACTAAGGTCAAATTCAGGTAACCTAAGCCTCTAAGGTAACATGGGAGCTTGTGTTAATTCCCATCTAATTAAATCTATGTTATTAAATAACCAAAGAATGCAAAAAAATTAAATCAAACAAAGTCAATTACTCTTCTTTAATTTAATTAAATCTATGTGTAACTAATTAATTTAAGGAATGAGACTCATTGATTGAAACAATGAAACCAAATCTAATCTACTTGTTTTTGTATTTTTAAATATTTTTAGATGAAAAGGAATAAGACAAATTAAATTTTTAATTAATCTAATATATGTTTTTGAGGATATTATGGTTTTATGGAATTAGATAAATGAAAGCTACACAGACAAAAAAATTTGCTTCTAATTAAATAGGAACTACTTCTATCCTAAATAAAATAAACTAAACAATGAAATAGCCAGATGTGGCTATTTCCTTATTGCAAAAAGAATTAAATCTAGTCTAAGTAAAACAGAGGATTTTTCTAATTTGTAATTATGGATCTAATTTCCTCGATTCTACCTTAGAATCACGGAAATATAAGAAAGATTCTCGAAGTAATTTCTTTTGTGAGACTTCCTAGGTAAAACACTAAATTATACATAAGATTTTTAAGTATGAAGAAACTCAAAAAATTTACGATCAAAAGCTTCTTCAAACTCACTTTCCTTACAAATCCATAGGGATAGGTAGGGAAGAAGTTGTCAAGAGAATCCTTGCTCGTATGCGCAGGCAAAATCTAACTAAATGAAAAAAATCTACATGTGTTTTGACAATGAAGAATTAAAAGACTCTATGCATAAGAACTTCCTCCAAATCCTTCCCAGACAAATCCACAGGGATGAGTGAGAAGAAATCTTCAATGGAAGCTACTTATATGCAATAAAATTAATCAAATTCTACTTCCTTAAAACAAGATTCTATATAACTAGGAAATGAAATATAATTAATTAAAACAAAGCTTCTAGGAATTCAAGTACACCTCTAACCTGGAAATGTAGAACTGAGATAATTTCCAATGTTGGTTGTGCTTTTTTTGATCCCCTTAGCTTCTTTTCCAATGAAATATCCAATGTTGTCCAGGGAGCTATACTTGTTGATATGCAAGAAGAATATGTAGAAGTGTTGGAGCTAGCTAGTTTGTAGGGATTATGGTAGCAATGTAGGTAAGATAGTAACAAGGTGATGGCTATGTGTTTACTTGTGTGCTTCTTGGAAAGATTTCAGCAGCATAACAATGCAATTCTAAATCAAAAGACTCCAACCAATGCTTCAGGAAAAAGCTTAGTTTTTATAGAAAGTTGGCAGGGAAATGGTGCAGCACAATTAAAAACCAAGAAGTGTCAAATCACCTTGGGAAGGGGTAGTTAACTTATTAATAATAGTAAGTGAAGGAAAATAAGTCTATACACATCTAACAAGCTCAAAGGTAGCTGATTTGGTCAAGAAATGTGTGAGATGTCAACTTGGGAAAGAGAAACATGTGTTTAGAACCCACTATCAAAGTCTTGGGTTAATACACACAGAATCGCTAGTCTGCGTAGACCAACGATTCACGACCATCGGTGTGGTTTCGTAACTTAAGGCCAAAATGCTAAGGAAAAAGGCTGAAAAGCAACTAGGAAAGTGGGAAAAGATAGGAAATAGATAAGCAAGGTAAACTAAGCTATAAGAACATGCTTTGCAAGCGAGAAAATCAGACTTGGATACATCATTTAATCTAGAAACGAAATTATCGGTATTGGGAATTTTCACTATTCCAACAATATAACACCGTATAATTTTAGGTGCGTACATATTTCCCCCTCGAGAGAATCATTTTAGCCATGAAGAGGCGTAAAATGTGAAGTCCGAATATGGCGCTCTGTTGGTCGTCGAGATAGGACTTTACGAAGAGCAACAAATCGGGGACAAGAAGTCCCTCCTCTTTAATGGGAGAGGTTCCCTTATTCGAAAACGAACTTATTTACAAATGTACAAAACATGATTTGTTGGTTAAACTTGGATATCACGAAAGTGTTTTCTATGAAGATCATCAATTACAAAAGGATTGAGGAAATGAGAGTACGGAAAGAGCGAAAAGGCAACATGCGAGAATTATAGATATCGAGTAATTCTTTATGTATGCGAAAGTCACAGATGAATTGAAACAAGATCATTTGTATTGAATAAATAAGATGGAATTTAAAGACACAAAGTTACGTAAATAACATCTGCTTGAACACAAAGTTTCTTAACATAACACGCAGATTCATTAATCAAGGACACAAAGTTCCTTCTTGGTTATACAAGATCACCGAGCTTGCAAAGTTGAAGAGTATGCAATCGGTAAGACTAACGAACTTGAGACAAATGATCTTCACAAAGAAAATAAACGAAAGCTTAGGAATAACAGAGACCGATAGACAAAGAATGGAAAAGTCCTTCAGTATTGATTTCTTTGTAATCTATTTACACTTTTCGAAAAATATGCCAAGTTCTTCCTACAAATCATGTTTTGTACATTTGTAAATAAGTTCGTTTTCGAATAAAGGGAACCTCTCCCATTAAAGAGGAGGGACTTCTTATCCCCCGATTGCTCTTCGTAAAGTCCTATCTCGACGACCAACAGCTTTTGGTGACTCTACTGGGAAAATCATATTCCGATTCTGTTATTTTTATCATCTTTTGATCTGCGACTCCGTGTTTTACTCGAGGAGAAGGACCCTTGGTATTGAAGATTCTCAGTTCCAGATTTTGGAGCAGCAGGGTTTTCCTTTTCCTTCAACAAGAAATAGAAGGACTCGTTCAATAAGCACTCCACCAGTTCAAGATAGAAGTCCTACGGTAGTATTCCTTGAGCCGCCTAGCCCTAATCTGCGAGCTTTGATTCTTGTTGGTGTTGCAGTTCCTCTCCAAGCCGTTTTTCCAAGAATGGCGGCGCCATTACCATGGGGTCATCATGTCGGGCCCCTTGCCCTTCCTCAGCCTTTGCATGAGTTACCCAGAGGTAACTGAAAGAACTTCCCCAAGTTCAAAGGTGATGGAAAAGTGCATCCGGATGAACACATCGCGGCCTTCATTGTTGCATGTGGAGTCCTGGGAGTTGAGCATGAAGACGTCTCCATGAGACTGTTCGTTGAGACGTTACAAGACAATGTTGCTGATTGGTTCTATCACCTTCCGGCTGGCGCTATCATCGACTGGGACACAATGAGAAATCATTTCGAAAACCGTTTCAAGCCAGCAGAAGATGTGCATGCCTTTCTTGCCCAAATTTCTCAGATAAAGAAATATTCATCAGAACCCATGAGAGAATTTGTGGCCCGATTCAACAGACTGATCAACAAAATTCCTGTAAATAATCGACCTGTTGATCAAATCCGAAAATGTTTCTTCTTGAATGCCCAATCATCTGAAGTCAGTTATGCGCTGAGAAGGGCTAATCTCGTAACATTGGCGGAGGATCAAACTCTTGTTGTTAGTGTCGAGGATGATCTGATCATGTCAGGCAAGTTAAGGAGATATCCTTCCAAATCTAAGTTTGTTGCTTCCTCCTCCTCCACTCCTGGACCTAATACTGATCCATTAGTTCAGAAGCTTGCGAATGATCTTATTGCTATAAAGAAACAATTGGCTCAGCATGCCCCTTATGCAGATGTTCCAAGAAGGAATTTTCAGCCCAGAAATCATTTACCTCCTTCTCAAACAAGACTAGCACTTGAAGGACCTCCTGTTAAGGTTCCTGTGAATGCAACCTGTGAGGTTGAAGAGCCAGATGATGATGAGGATAATGAAGCTTGCGAGGAGTATGTGGAGGAATTTGATGATGAGGCAGAGGAACTTGAGGGATCTCGGGTTAATTTCTTCACCACTGAGGGCATTGATGATGGAGATGATTATGATGAAGTGGTAGCAGACATGAATAGCGAATCATTTGCTGTCATGACTCGAGAACAGACACATCAGAGGGAGAAGGTGACACAGCCTATGAAGAAATCTAAGGAGTAGTCGGCAACTATTCCTGTAATTGCAAAAAGAGGATCTCCTATCCCTACTTCATCTGCACCAAAGGTGAGTCCTGTTAATCCTACTAGCAAAGTTCCTTCTTTTTCTCCTAAAGCTGATAAGCCTAGAATTTCAAATGATGATGGTCCATCTACTTCTGGGTCTTTTGATATAATTGATCATCTGAAAAAGACTAAGGTTCAGATCTCAGAGGCCGAGTACTATCAAACTCATCCCAAAGCTTTTGCCAAAATGATTCAATTTGTTAATTCCCACTCCAAAACCACCTCTAAAGGCCTTTTACCTACTCCTCCTTCTGCACCACAGCCTAGTCTGGTAGCTGCTATCACCTCGCCTGGTGACAAAATTAAACCATTTTATGTAACACTTCTTATAGCTGGTCATAGGCTCGATGAATTGTGTCATTGACTCAGGACCCTCGAGATAACGTAATGCTCTGCTAAAGTAGCTCATGCTTTAGGCCCGACCCTCACACACACTTATGGATCTTGTTACTCCATGGAAAGTAAAGAAGTGCCTGGTCGGGAGAATTAAAGATGCACAAGTGGCTTTTCTTTGCCTTTCCGAAAAGAAAGTATTGGCTACCATCTTAGTAGCAGATATCCCTCCTTCATACGGGATGTTGCTAAGTAGGAACTTCTGCAAAGATGTGGGTGGGGAAATCCAAATGGACTGGTCGCATGCACTCATACCTGTTAATGGACAAATGAAGAAGTTGATGCCTGAGAAGCAATCTGAGTATATTGTGCAAAAAACAGATGATCCTAAAGCACAAATACTCTATGAGGATATGGGTCATGGCAATTACATGATTATGTCCCCTGATGAAATCCAACTTCCCAGAATGTCACCTAAAGATCCTAATGGTATTTGGATTTTAGAGTTTGATGGAAGTTGTTCCTCAGCTGGTTCTGGAGCTGGTGTCCTGCTAGTGTCACCTGAAGGATGCCTACATCCTTTTTCATTTAAGTTGCAGTTTGAGAATACTAATAATACAACAGAGTATGAGGCTCTCATTCTCGGATTGCAAGTGGCCAAAGAACAAGGTGTGAAGAATCTTCTGGCACGTGGTGATGCAGAATTGATTGTAAAGCAAGTGAGAAGCCTTTTCCAAGTAAAAATGGGAGGCTGAAACATTACCGGAATCAGGTTTGGGATTCCATTGAATTCCTTGATGCTTTCTCCATTGAGGCAATACCTAGGGAGAAGAACAGTAGGGCTGATTCGCTAGCAGTCTCAGGGTCACTACTGATTCCTCATCCTGACTTCTCTCAGGATAAGTTCACCATTGAGATGGTCCATCAGCCCGATGTGCACTTGATAACACCAATAACTGGCAAGTTTTCAATGATGATCAACATTTGCTTTCCTTCCTGGAACTCAAGGGTAATTTCGAACAACTGTATTTTGAGGGAAGTGACAACCTACCTCGTGAGAGTGTGCCCTTTGACCAAGCAGTCACCCAAGGGGAAGAAACAGATCAAGATGGATGCATCAATCTCAAAGGAAACAAGATTCCTAAAGGTTTGGTGAGTTTGGAGGAATTATTTGATAAACATGACAGGTATGTGAAATCTAAAGCTTCTACTGGACCTCAGCAATCAGCTGAGTATGATAAGATTGATATTGGGAGTTCTAATGACCCTAAGCTAGTAAATATTGGAAAATGTTGCACAGCAGATGAGAGGAGAAAAGAAATTGATCTTCTAAGAAGGTATAAGGATGTTCTCGCTTACTCTTATGAAGATTTGAAAGCTTTCAAACCAAAAGATATGCAACACTCTATTCCTCTTAAGCCTGGGATTAAGCCTTTCAAGCAGAAACAGAGGCAATACAACCCCAAAATAGCTGACACCATCTTTCAGGAGATACAAAAGTTGTTGAAGGCTAAAATTATTTTTCCCATTCACCATTCAACATGGATTGAAAATATTGTGCTCAAGTTAGGAAGAAAATGGTGAGATCCGCATTCGTGTTGATTTCGGAACTCGAATCAAAGCTTCTCACGAAAGATAATTATCCTTTGCCTATGATGGATCAAGTATTGCAAGCGATAAGGATCTAAAATGTTATCTATGCTTGATGGATTTTCTGGATATAATCGGGTAGAGGTTGATATCGTAGATCAACACAAAACAACTTTCACTACTCCTTGGGGCACCTTTTCCTACAAGAGAATGCCTTTTGGGCTTATTAATGCTGGTGCCACTTTCCAGAGGGCTATGGATCTGGCTTTTGGAAGCTTAAAAGGAAAGTGTATTGTCATATATCTTGATGACCTGACAGTGTTTTCCAAGACAAGAGCGGATCATTTTGATCACCTAGAGACAGTTCTGCTGAGATGCAGAGAGCATGGGATCTCTCTGAACCCTAAAAAATCTGTCTTTTGTGTCACTGAGGGAAAGTTATTAGGGCACATCGTTTCCAAGGATGGTATTAAGATTGATCCTGAATGAGTTCAAGCCATCCAAAGAAATTCCTCTCCCCAACGAGAAAAGGGCGTGCACTCCTTCTTGATAAGATCAATTTTTTGAGAAGATTCATCCTTGATTTTACTGAGATTAACTTTGAATATTTCTCAGATGATGAAAGGGAAGCAAACATTTGGTTGGTCTTCTGAAGGAAAGGAATCCTTTGAAGGTATCAAGAGAGCTATCGCTAAAACTCCTATTTTAGCCTGTCCTGATTTCAATAAAGATTTCATCATCTATTGCTATGCTACAGATAATACCTTGGCTGCCGTGTTAACTCAAGAAGACTCTAATGAGCATGAGCTACCATGAGCTATATTCGAAAGATCACGAGTTGAAATACACCATGATGGAGAAACATGCTTTGCAGCAAAGTGGTTAAAGCCGCTGCAAGCGCTTTCGCTTTACATCCTCAACTCTCATTCCATGGTATTGGTCCCGGATACAATGTTAAGTCAATTCTCACACAGAAAGAATTTGGATCCAAGAGAGGGAACTGGGTTGCTAAGGTCCAAGAGTATGACATTGACATTAAGCCGACCAAGCTGGTTCGTGGAAAAGGTCTTTGTGAGCTCATTGCTGAAGGAGCTAAGCATGAATTATTGGAGAACAAAGTTGGCCTTCCTACCATTCTGTTCCTTAGTTCAGTTGACGAATGGTATGCTGACATCACCCATTTTCTCACCTATGGGGAATGCCCCTCTCATTTAACTGCCAAAGAAAAGAGGACTGTTAAATTGAGGTCAGATAATATGTATTATGGGAAAATGCTTTGTTCAAGCGTGGCTTAGATGGGAGATTTTTGAAGTGTGTGGACAAAGAACAACAGAGAAAGTTGCTCTCAGCTTTTCATGATCAGGCATGTGGAGGGCACTATTCATCAACGGTTACAGCTCATAAGATACTCCGTGGAGGATACTACTGGCCTTCCTTGTTCAGAGATGCATCCAAGTGGGTGGATAAATGTGAGGCTTGTCAGACTTTTGTGGGAAGACCTAAATTGGCCTCTTTGCCTCTCAAGCCAGTTGTGATTGAGGAACCATTTCAACAGTGGGGTTTGGACTTCATTGGTACACTTAATCCTACTTCTAGTGCTGGTCACACTCATGTACTAACTGCCATGGACTACTTCACCAAATGGGTGGAAGCTATTCCAGTTAAGAGCACTACTTCTGAAGTGGTATGCAACTTCATCAAAGAGAACATCTTGGTAAGGTATGGTGTACCTAACAAGATTGTAACAGATAATGCCTCGAATTTCTCTTCAGCTGAGATAATGGACTTCTGCTATGGGTATGGTATTTCTTTGGCTCACTCTTCAGATTACTACCCTCAGGGCAATGGGCAAGCAGAATCCACTAACAAAAATCTGGTGACTATTATAAGGAAGTTAGTAAATGAGTCTCAACGAAATTGGCACAAGAAGCTCTACGATGCTCTTTGGGCGACAGGATTACACTAAAGATAGCTATTGGAATGTCTCCTTTTCAAGTGGTATATGGAGTAGAAGCTCAATTGCCAAAGGCATGGAACCGCCACCTTGCACCTAATGAAGGCCATTGAAGATACTAGTTTCGTAGATGCTTTGACAAGAGAATTATGTACCCGCACAAACCGAATGAGGACAGATTGATGGTTGCTAATAGGATATCTGTCACCAAAGAAAAGGTAAAGGTCTTGTTTGACAAGAAAGCTAGGTTCGAGAGATTTCCAAGTTGGAGACACCGTCTTGTTATGGGACAAAAGACATGAACCTCGTGGCAGCCATGGAAAGTTTGATTCCTTGGGCTCGGATCTTTCAAGATCCGACTTTCTTTGCTGGGTGAGAATTCCTTTTATCTTGATTACATGGATGGTTCTTCTCTCCCACTTCCTTATAGTGGGCATTATCTCAAGTTGTTCAAGTCCTAGGTGATTAGGGAGTCCCTTGTATATTTTGTACAGTGTTTTTGTTTTTCTTTCCTTTTCTGTTTTGGTGTGTTATCCTCTGTGTTGGTCTGCTTTTTAACTCCGTGGCCCAATGGATAAGGTACTGATCTGCTTCTCCTGAGTTTTTCTAAGTTCTTGCCTTGTCTCATCCCTTGAATTTATGCCAAGTCATCCCCAGAAGGAGCCAGCTGTTGTCCACTCAAAATTCCCTGCTCTGATGAAAGTAAAAATTTCAAAATTTTGAGTTTAAGTGTTTTTCTCTGAAGTGCCTAAGTCGTGAAATTGAGAAAGTCTGTGTTTTTGGGTTATTTTGTGTGATTTTCGGCCTGCTGTCGAACTTTTTGTCCCAACTATCCCAATTTCAAAAATGCGTTACTGTTCCCGATCGGTCGAAATCCTGTTGTTCCATTTTTGGGCCCGTCGGAAATTTTCGTCCCAAGTGTCCCAAAACTTATTGTGCGAGTTGTTCCAATTTCGGCCGAAACACCCGAACCGCGTACTTCACGCGTTTTCGTCTCAAATGTCCCAAACTTCTCCGGACCCATTGTAACATTTTCAGCTGATTCGCCCGAGTCGCGTACTTCAGAACTTTTCGTCCCAAAGTTAAAGTGCTAGTTGTTCCATTTTCACCCGAACCGGCCGAGTCGCGTACTCCGGAACTTTTTGTCTCAAATGTCCCAAGTTCAAACGGGCCTTTTGTTCCAATTTCGGCCGAAACACCCGAACCGCGTACTTCGCGCGTTTTCATCCCAAATGTCCCAAAATGCATTTGTGCGTCTTCTCCCTGTTTCGCTCGAATCGGCCAAGCCGCGTGTTTCGCGCATTCGCGTCTCACATGTCCCAAGTGTACCAAGTGTCATTCGTGCTTATTTTTCCCGCTCTACCCGAATATCATGCTTATTCAAATTGGTGGGTATGTATTAAATGCGCATTTATGACCTTTCTCTCTCCTAAACGGCTATATAACGAGCATTTCCCCTTTGCATTTTTCGCACTACTTCCATGCTATCTTTTGCTCGAACCCTTGCAATTTGAAAACCTGCGCGTGTATCCCCTCCCTCTGTAATTCCTTTCTGAGTTTAGGTTGCGGCTCTGAGACTATCAATATGAAGATCAAATTTCAGGGACAGGAACAAATTTCTCCACTTGAGTCTGCCGTTCGCAATATCAGGGACAACGAAGCTCGTCATCTTGATTTCAGTGATTTTTGGGCAAGAATGGCGAGACACAAACCCTACACCAATGGCGTAGATGATTCACGATAGTGGTTTGGATTTTGCTGGAGGTTTCCCAATCTCAGTACAGTGTGCTGATACAGTGCTTTCATGCGGAGCTCACTTCGACCCCGCTTCGAGTGAATTGACTAATATACATGGGGAACTCATCGCCAAATTGGATGCTGCCACCATTAGCACTACTCTGAGGATTCCAGAGATGGATAATGCCATAGTCGTTTCCGGATCAAGCACAGACCCTGTTCGACCAAGACAGTGACAAATATAAGGCACGAGTGGCGAAGTCCTGGGCTAAAAAACCCTAAGAAAGGAGCTTCTCGTCTGACCAAAACCCTCTTCCGAGCAGATTTCAATGAAGAGTTGTCAGACTTCATAATCTTGCTAGCTCGGGTTATGGGTTTGCCCTCTACCAACGAATTTCACTTCTGGATGTGCCCACTCATCAGCATGGTGTGTGAAGGAACGCAAAATATCAATTGGGCGGAAATCATAAGCATGAATTTGTGAGCAAATTGGTATCCAATGTGCAGCAAACAAAGAAGTTCTATATGACTTCGTACCTGATGTATACTCTGGTAGCATCAAGGCAGTGGTTCGGTTTTTCTTATATAGATGCACACAAAGACGATCCAAGATATGCCTCACGCCCATGATTCACCTTAGAGACCAGCAATCGTAATTTCAGAAGGGTCAATGATGCTTTTACAATGTACATGGTCAGATTGCTCGAAGGTGACACTTCCAGGAGATTTTCAGATGAAGCTATGACTCTAATATCGCACTACGGTGCTTACTTCATCCAGTTCAGGAAATTCTCTTATATCAGGCTCGCCGGCTATGAGGGCACCCCTCTGAGACTGCCCATGTTCTGCAATGATAAAATGGCCTTGATAGAAATATGCAGGCAACTAGACAAGTTGCACAGAACTTGCAGAGATAAGAAGATTTCTGGCTTGCACTTTCCCATCTCTCTGGGAAACTACACTTGCAAAACAGCCCTGGATGCACAGAACATAGAGAGAGCCCTGGTACCTATCACCATTCATTTCTTCAAGCCAAGAACCTGCTTTGACTTGAAGAAGTTTATTGAACAGAACATCAAGATAATCTACCATCATAGGGCAGATACAGAAGACTACTGGGCTGACTGTGCAGATGATTTTGAGGCCAGGAGAAGGCATTGTGGCAGGTTCTCCCTGCAATTGATCCAAGAACTCGGTCTGTACCAAGTTCCTGAAGGTCTCCAGGATGACAACTCTGATCTATACTCGTATGAGTATGAAAATGTGGTTAAGCACACTCCTTTGGAGGACCTGGATTGGAACAGGAAAGAGAGGGACGATCTGGCTGAGATCCTTGCTCCAGTCTTAGTCAGGACTAAGGTCTGGTTTGACAGGATGGTTCGAGAATTTAGGAGGCATTCAGGAGAATCCTCTTCTAAGGATGCTTCAACACCAAGAAGAGAAGCATCTATTCCAAGGTCAGAAACACCAGTGAAGACCCCTCCTGCCTCATCAATACAAGGACCTGCAGCTTCTACTCCTTCATCCACTCAAGTGTACCAGAAGAAGCTCAAGGAGGTTAAGAAGGAGCCTGTGGAAAGTGACCCTCAAAGAAAGCAGGCAGAGTTGCCTATGGGACCAGAGAACATCATTGTTCTCAGTGAAAGTGAAGAAAGCGAAGTACCAACTCTTGCAAGTGCTCCTGAAGATCCAGCTGATAAAGATAAAGAAATCCAGAGCACTGAGCTTTCAGGTGATGTTGACTCTTCTGCCGCAATTGCCCCAAGTGCCCCACTCACCTCTCAACTCGAGTCAACAGCTGCGCAGACCTTGAGCGTCATGAGCTCTCTGTCTCTTGGTCCCCTTGCTCCTCCTGTTGATTCCTCTTCCTCTTTTGCATGGGTGCAACCTTTGGTTGACAAAAGGAAGAGGAAATTTTCCTCTCGGAGTTCAGGGTCAAATTTTGATGTTGTCGCAGCCTTGTTGGGCACCACTCCTTCTCGTGCCAAGAAAGCCAGAGCTACCTCTAGAATAGTGTCTGATGCTCAAGGTCAGCAATTCCTGGAGATTGCCAGGCCTTCAACGGATAAATCAGAACAGGACTTGCAGGTATCTGACTTAGAGCTCTCGAGAATCCCGATGGGAGAGTCTACCCCTGAAGGTGAAATTCACAACCTCCAGGAAATAGTCACAAGAGTCATTGGGAGGGTAGAGAAAGGGCAACAAACTATTGAACAGTTGGAAGAACAGGCCCAAGTTCTCACAGGTTTCATCAAGTCTCTTTTGTCTAAGGACAAAGTTTTGGACCCTACCCCATTGACTACTCTCAAACTCCACGAAAAGGTGAGCAATGTGCAACTGAAGCTCTCCTCTACTATTGGAATAATTGATAAAGAGCTCAAACTTTGGAGCAGTTGCATAGTAGACCTCCGACTCATGGGACAGGCAGATGAGAACGTTTTGTTGGCGAGTAAAGTCTTTGATGATGCAAAGGATAATCTGTCGAAGTCCTGGGTCTACAGCGTGGAGTGGAAGATCAGAGTCCTGGAGGAGGCTTTGGGAGAACTGAAGAACAGTTGGCAGAAGGGCGAAGCTTTCAAGACACTGGTTATCTCTGCTTTCAAAGACATACACTGTCATCTTCAGGATGAGACTTCTGGTACTTCCCTTTCCTTGCAAGAAATCAAAGCTCAATTCAGAGCTTTTGTCAAAGATAACTTATTCAAGGAAAGTTCCATCTCCAAGGAGAAAATGAAGGAGATTTGCTCTCTTCAATCTGCCATTGAAGAAGCAAACAAAGATTATCATACTCATGTCGAGTTTGATAAAGAGATGGAGAAGTGTCTGGGATTTTGGACTCAGTCTACGACTAACACGTCAGTCCCTCGTGGCAGAGATATAGCCGAGTCATTGAAGAGATTCAGGCAGCGAATTCTGAAGTCAGTGGGTCCTCTCGGTGGACTCGACCACCTTCTTCTCCTTATTCTTCTTTTCTTTTCTATTTCTTTTTCTCGGATTCATTGTAATAAGTTGAGGTATTGCGATTGGCAATCCTTAACTAATCTTTAGTTAAAAGAAGTAGTTACAAAGAGTAACTGACTTGTAAGCTATATAATGGCCTTTCCACGCCATTTTGAAGAAGGAAGAACTTGGCATATTTTCTGAAAGTGTAAATAGATTACAAAGAAATCAATACAGAAGGACTTTTCCATTCTTTGTCTATCTGGTCTCTGTTATTCCTAAGCTTTCGTTTATTTTCTTTGTGAAGATCATTTGTCTCAAGTTCGTTAGTCTTACCGATTGCATACTCTTCAACTTTGCAAGCTCGGTGATCTTGTATAACCAAGAAGGAACTTTGTGTCCTTGATTAATGAATCTGTGTTATGTTAAGAAACTTTGTGTTCTAAGCAGATGTTATTTACAGAACTTTGTGTCTTTAAATTCCATCTTATTTATTCAATACAAATGATCTTGTTTCAATTCACTGTGACTTTCGCATACATAAAGAATTACTCTGATATCTATAATTCTGCATGTTGCCTTTCTGCTCTTTCCCGTACTCTCATTTCCTCAGTCCTTTTGTAATTGATGATCTTCATAGAAAACACTTTCGTGATATCCAAGTTTAACCAACAAATCATGTTTTGTACATTTGTAAATAAGTTCGTTTCTGAATAAGGGAACCTCTCCCATTAAAGAGGAGGGACTTCTTGTCCCCTGACTGTTGCTCTTCGTAAAGTCCTATCTGACGACCAACACGCTCCCAAACAAGAAATTTAGAAATTATACTTTACACGCCCATGTGTTGAAGTTATGCCAATCTAAGCTTCCCGCCACCTACAAGAGAAAACGGGAATCAAGTGTAGATAAAGATACAATTGACAAAACATACTAAATTAAAATGATAAGAGGAATTTTCATATCCATGGGGAGGAGAAGTATACATGTGCTAGCATTGCTACCTTGCAAAACACACAAACATAAAACATTTTTAGAAACATGTTTTATATATATATATATATATATATATATATATATATATATATATATATATATATCGAAATCACTATTTGTAGAAAATCATTTGCACTTACCCACTTAGTGCAATTTGAGCTCTGGATTACTTGTGAAGGTTTTGCAAGAGAGATAGTTTTGTGATGGCATCCTAACCAGTGGGAGGAGCAACGGGTCATGATCAGTCGATTATCTACATTTTTACCCTAAAATGTAGGAAATGATAAAAACTAGTCATAGGGGTAATTTCTAAAATAATTGAAGTGAAAATGATCAAAAGGGGGCACCACATAGGATATGCCTTTTTAAATCTAAAATGATGTATTTTTATTTTATTTTTTTGAGTTTGTAGAACTTTAGGTTACGAATCGTATTTCATGAATGGAACCACCATAGAAATTGCACAACCACCACTTTTCGAAGAGAGGCAACAGACAACCACCAAGTTGGTTACGTAACCAAAACATAACAAATGATAAATGTGAAAAATTACTACGGCGATTCGCAATAGATTCTTTGCACATAGTGGTGGTTGCGTAATTGTCATGGGTTTCCATAATTTGACTAAGTGTTGTAAAAATTTTGGTTTTTGATTATCTTTGTGAGCTTATTATGCATTTATATGATTCTAACTTGTTCTAATTTATGTTTATGAATGTAGGGGAAGTATATTAGATGGAATAGGGCCTATGGGTGTGATTGGATGCCTCTGATTTTGGAGAGGATGACTTAGGATGAGATGGACCTACTTCATAAATATGGGATTTGGTAGATATCGCAGACAGAGTTGGTTGCTCTGCTTAGCCATTTATTATGTGACCTCTTGACTTACTAGGAAATAGGATGGAACAATTTTGGATACTTGGGGTCGGAAGTGGGTGGATGATCACCTTAGAGGACGCCCACTAGATTTCAAGGGCTTCTACCACCGACAAAAAGTTAGTTTTGACTAGTGTGGGTTCGATTGTTTATGCTCACAAGGGGGCCATATATGGGGAATGCACATGCACTTGAAACTAGTGTCAAGTAGAGGATGATATTATCATCATTTTCCTCTGCTCCTATCCCTAACCTACATAAGACCATTATTGGTATCTTGACCTCATGTTTGGTTGGGGAAAAGGTTGAGGATAAGCTACATTATTGTTGGGAACCCATAGTACAAAGTATTGAGTAGCGTGGCCGGATATATGCATGGTGTGTTGACATTCTTGGTTCCACATATCGTTATTTGTATAGAGTTGTCCAAATGAAGGGAAAGGCCCTCGGTCATCCCACACTTTTCACAAGAAGGGTATACGAGAAAATGATCCCCTATCGAAAGGAATTAGGCTATTAGATCCTGGAGTAATTAGAGTAGTGAGGTGGGTCAACATGGATCCACTTAGAGGGTCATGTCGGTTGGTTTCCACGCTCACCATGGACGATATGACCGCATAATTATATCTGGAAATGGTTTGCATATGGGGTGAGGATGTCATTATTTTGAATACATACGAGTTATACATTATAGTTAGTGGACAAGACTAGCAGAGTAGAGAATAATCTAGTCCTTAGGGTGCCTCAACAGCTTTGGGCTTCCCTATTTTTATGCCCTCACGGTAGTCCCCAGTAGTGTGTAGGGGAATCGAGAGGCAAGAGATGACCGAAAGGAAATATTTTGTGGATCATCGTCACTCTTGGAGTTTTGATCGGAACATCCCATGCTGAATGAGATCCAACCATTGGGGAAGTGGTTAGGCCAAGGTATATTATGTAGACCAAGGTAGGCATTACACACACGGCGAAGAGGAGGATGAGGAGGAGGCCGAGATACAAGTAGAGGAAGAGATAGAAGAGGAGAGTGACATAGAGTGGGAAGCCATTCGAGAGGCCTCTACGGCTATTAGAGCCAAGGAATAGGCAAAGACACTACACTCGAGAGGATCCTTTAACCATTGGAGGAGGGGATAAGGAATCTATCTGTGTATAGAAGATGGGTATGTGGGAGACCGGAGTGGAGGAGGTGCATGCGACAACTCCTGCACTAACATCATTGTCAATCCATCCAGGATGCCTAAAGATATGAGTAAGCAACATACTCTCTTCCCGACTTACCTTTTAGACTAGACTATTAATAAATTATACAATTTCTCTCTTTTTTTTGTTGTATAAGTTTTCTAACTCGCCTCTATTTACTTGTGCTTTACAGCTACCACATATGGATGGTGATATTTTATCGTAGATCCCCTTGGATACATTTTATCTCCCCACGAGGATGACATAGAAGTGGTTGTTAACAAATTTTAGATGCCCAACAATGGCTAGATGTCACATAGATGTGTTTACATTGGAATGGCATGTTGCGGAGGCCATGACTCGATGAGGACTAATATGGCAACACATGAGCTAATCAAGAGGAGATTGTGGCAAGACCATTCTCGCAGTGGAGCCACTACAACTACTGGTAGATCACCTTCTACATCCCATGAAAACTCCCACGAGATCAAAACACAGAGGCTCTCACTCCTACTATAGGAGCTGCGGTAGGAGTCCTTGTCTCACACCTTCACAAGGATCCCATGGAAAGGGATAAGTTATATTCCTTTATTACTTTGAGACTATTTTTAGATACGTATGTCGATTTTTTTTTATTGTCTCATAGATGAGCATTTTTACCACACAAGATTTTGATGGCGGTGTATATGAAACTTGACATTATTATATATACATATGGATATGTATTTTTAGTTTCAACATTCTATGTAAGATTTGAATTGATCATTATTTTTCTCGTCTATGTACTCTTATATAGTTATAATTTTTGATTCATTTTATATGTTTTTTGGATGCATGGTATGGATCATAATGATGCAAATGTGATAAACATAATGAATTTGTGTGTGTGTGTGTGTGTGTGTGTGTGTGTGTGTGTGTGTGTGTGTGTGTATGTGTGTGTGTGTGTGTGTGTGTGTGTGTGTGTGTGTGTGTGTGTGTGTGTATGATGAATATAATATGATAAGAATATGAACCCACTCCATTCCTAACTCTATGCAACTAGTAAGATGTGAGGGTTCATTAGTGAGATCCAAGAAGGACACAACTTATATGAGTTTGAAGGATGAAGATGGTGGTAAAAGGACAAGATTTTGACAAATATCCAGCTAGAATCTACAACTCAACCCAATGGAAGGTCAACTAACCAGCTTAAAAATGCATTTTCTTGTAATTTTAACTAGATTTAGGTATGTAGATGGCCTCTTGATCGATAAAATATGGTTTTAGGGATTGAATCTCTTGTAACATACACATCTAGCTCATTTTCTAGGGATTTTTATAAGATTTCAAAGCACTTTTTATTTCCTAATTTATTTACAACTTACTGATTTATTTGACGGGACCCCCTACATCTTTCCCCATGCTTCTAGTAAGAAGCATGGACTCATCACCGAGGAAAAGACATAGGCACATAAGGTAAATTCCCTCCTTTCTCAACCTCATGCCACTAGTAGGAAGCATGGGATCATCACCAAAGATTGTTAGGGAAAAGAAGTGTAATTTTATTTGTAAAATAAATCATTTTTATTTATTATTGTTTTATCTTGTTTTTTTTTTTACTTTAGACTTGTTCTTATAGAAAGGAATGCTTTCCCCTTGTCTCAACCCCACACAACCAGTGGGATGTGAGGGCTCACCACTAAAGGTTGAGATAGGTGAACAATAGGTCCAGGTGAAATGCTTAGATTGTTTTTTTCAAAAGAGATATTTTTAGGGAAATATGTGACATCAAGAAGCTTCTAGTACAAACTATGGGAAAAGACACTTGAGCTAGAATAAACCATGAATAGGACTAAGTGTGCAAGTCTTGGTAGGATCAATGTCAAAATTTCATCTAAGTAGCTAAAATGATAAAGAGATTAAATAATTTGGAGATGATAAGATGGATACTTGAAGAGATATGATTATATTCTTTTTCCAATATTTGGAAGATTTAATATTTTCTTAAAAAGTAAGTTCTAATTTATAGTTTTACAAGATGACAATGCAGATGAAAAAAATATGAATAACATGGAGATGTAAATTAACTACGCATAAAATCATTTTAGATGAAGTGAATTAATCGAATCACTAAATTCTTCACCCTCTAGAGTAAACAGTGGTACACAAAATTATTATAGTCTTCCATTACTCAGTATGGGCCTAACCACTTTGGTCTGAACTTCCTTCCTTTGTCGACATTTTCATTGATACGGCTATCAAGTCTTCGTACTAGGTATTCTACCCGGATTTCAAGTTAATAAAATTTCTTGTTATATTGGTGACACATCTTGTTAGTATAAACTTGGTGGTGTTGTTCAGGCTCTAAGTGAGCTTCATCAAGAGTTTCTAGTTTGACCATTCATGCTTCTCCATATGATTCTTCATCCGAGGATACCTTGTAGGGATATATGAAGACCGGGTAGCTCCACTTCTAATTGTATGACCACCTCAGAGATGAAAACTAAATATTAAGGGGTTTCTCATGTGGGCATTCGTGACGACATTCTATGGGACCACAAGGCCAAAAATAAATTTAAATGCTAATCTCTCTTGTTCTCCTTGACCATCTTAAGAAGAATGGACTTTAGTGTTTTGTTTAGAGGCTCATCCTATCCATTGGTCTGATGATAGTATAAAGAGGTTGTGTGATGGGATATTTTGAATTGTGCACACAAATCATGCACCTCTTTTTTTTTTGAAAAGTATGTCATCATCTCGAAATAATGACTGTGGGACACAATAACTATAGATGATTTTGTCTAAAATAAAATTAGCAATTATAGATCCATGTATAGTCGTAAGAGGCACGCCATCAACCCACTTTGTAAAATAATTTATGGCCATGATAATTAAGTTATGGCCATCCAATGACGATGAAGATACATTTCCTATAAGATCAAGACCCCAAAAATAAAAGGGCCAGGGTGTCACTATCGATTATAGAGCCTGGGAAAGAATGTGTATCGATGTGAGAAATCCTGACACTTTTAGTACCTACACACGTATACTACAACGTCATATTCTAATGTGGGAAAGAATTATCCCATGTAATGGATCTTGCGAGTAATTACATTCCCTCCAAATTGGCCACAACATACTCCACTATGGGATTTAAAGATAATTTTTTCCGATTGTTCTTCATCAATACATCTCAAAATAGTGGCATCAAAGGATTTGTGGTAGAGCACTTATTCTATGATTACGTACTTCACAGATATGAAACATAACCATCACCTTTGTTGTGAGGTTGCTCCCTCATGGTATGATCGATCCACAATGTGATTGAAAACATCGGTGTATGGTGGACATGAAGCAATGGGAGGATTTTATTCTATAAGAAAAACACATTCATAAGGAAAATCCAAATCTACTAACTCCCCACAATCTATTAGATTTTCTTCCAGCCAATTGGTGATGATTTTTCCCTTAACATATTTTTGGTTGATAAAGGTGAGTTCAAACTCACCCATCGAGATAATAAAAAAAACGTCCTTCTAAGACAAGGCAACTGAGTTAAGAAAATTCACAATTGTTTAGATTTGAATATTACTCGTGTCTCTTGGTTAATCATGTAGCGCCTTATCCTTTTCATTGCAAAAATGATATCAAAGCACTCGCCTAATTTTGTATATCACGTGTCATAATTGAGAAGAGTATGGATAATGAAATATATGGCCTACTCATGACCATCGTCATCCTCTTGTGCCAACATGCATGATATCAAGACATCAGTGGCTCAAGAATATAAAATTAAAGTACGGTTAACTTTTGGTGGCATGATCATAATCAATGACATGAGAAAGCATTTAACCGATTCGAGCACCTCGTGAAATTTATTTGTCCAATGTTTGCTACATTTTTTCTTCATTAAGTCTTTAATGGGATGCATAGTATATGTTAAGTTGGGGATAAACTCGTGAATTTCTCTAAGCTTTCCTAAGAAAAAATTTGATGCCCGACTCATATGTGGGTGGGGACATTTCCAAAACTACCCAATTTTTTGCTAGATCGACATAAATTCCACGAGACAAGATAATATAACCTAACAACTTGCCTCCTTTCATTACAAACATGCACTTCTTTGAATTTATCACTATGCCACATTTAATTAATTCGAAAGAATAATTCAAACACCTCGGGGTGGTCACCGCATTTCTTATATTGTTCTAGGAAATCATCAACATAAGTCCCCACAATCTTTTCAATAAGATCATAAAAAATGTATGTGATGGCCCATTGGTAGGTGGATTTGGCATTCTTCAAATTAAAGGACATGACAGTGTAATAGAAGGTTCCCCAAGGAGTAGTGAAGGTATTTTTAGTTTGGTCCTCCTCGAAATCCTTGTCACGTTATAACTAAATAAGTCATCCATAAGAGACAACAATTCATACCCAATTGTTGTGTCAATGATGATGCCATTGAAGGAAAAGGGAAATCATATTTGGGATAAGATTTTTCAATATCTGATGTAATCAAACTCCATATTTCATCACTATTTCAAAACATTCAATATAAAAAATCAACCACTTTCCCAAACTCTGCAATATGAGGTTCTTAAGAAGCAAAATAAGGCTAGAAATTGAACATTTTGATCAATTTTCCTTCACAAATGAAGTCATTAAACATCTTACCTTATTTCACAACCCTATTCAAGTCCATTTTGAATCTTAACAAGGATTCATACTCAAGATAAATCATTCAACATGTTCATACCCCAAAATTATCTTTCTTGTTCTCAGTAGTTTCTTGCCTAAAACATACACTTTAGTGGTTTTGAGCCTCCTTTGAATCCATCAGATATTCAACCCTATTATACCACTTCAACAAGTGTTAGAACAATCATGAATTTGATTTCAAAAGGATCAATAGATCATTTCTTGCCTAAATTTCTCTAGGATTGCCCTACAAGTTTCTTAATACCAAATTTTTGCTCCACTAGTGTCCATAGGGCTCTAGCTATGTACACAAAGTACTACCACTTCTAATAATTATATTTTTACCCCATAGAAATGCTTGCTAAAACTCAAGACTTCACTCTCCTTCACACTCCTTGTAGGTCTCTTTTGTAAATTTTTCTCTCAAACCCTTACTTAAATGAAGCTTTCACCAACTATGATCCTAGAGTTTTGGAGCTACCCAGAAGGGCTAACAAGAATAATTATTTCACCTGAACCAACCCCAAAATGTTCCTAAAATTTCATTCGCCAACTCCTTCTATATCATTCTCAATTTCATTTTTTTGTATTCTTTCTTCCCACCCTCACTTAGGTTTGTCTTAGGATTTTGTGATGGATATATTCCTTTTATAATATGTATCTAGGCACAAGGTAGGTATTTATAACTACCCATTAATATTTTTAATATTCACTATGAGTTAAGAGCTTTAACTCACAAAATAAGAGCAACTTCCTTTGCAAAGGAGAACTAATCCACTAGGTCTAGATTGTGTTATCACCGTCCTAGGATGATGTTAAGAAAAAAATAAATTTTAACAGGTGAAGCCATGATATTTCAATTGAATCACTCGAGAATATCCCCATCATCATTACCTCAATATTTCTTACACTAATTCTTCAGTTTTCTCCTTCAAACTTCGTGCCCTAGTTATGACTTGACTAGGCAACTCAAGATGGCCCAAGAGGAAATAATACATTATAAATTTCACTCGGTTATGAATTATGGCTTAAAATTTTGTACAAAGTTATGTATTAGCAACATTCATGAGATTAACTTACCAAGTAAGGTTGATTCAAACCTCTAAACCTTGGACTTCTTACCAATTTCTTCTCAACTTAATTACACAATCTTGTAAGTGAGGGTTTACAAACCTTCTAATATGTATTGAGCCAAAATGAGCTATCTTCACTTCACATAATCCATGGGAACCTTTTCATTCAAATTATTTAGGGGAATCCATCATAAATTATACATAATACCCTTCCAACAGTTCTTTATAGTCATGCCTTTTTCACTCAGTCCTAAGCTCCTTCATACTTAATCAAACAACATGGTTTCTAAAATTAACCCCAAAACCTTCTACAATGATTTCATAAGTATTTCTTGTTGAATCAAAGAAGAACATGCATATAATTATACCATGTTGATCTATGATTCCAAAACCAAGTATGAATTATATGTGCAAGACATTCACAAAAGACTCAAGATTCAACTTGCATTCAAGCACAATAACTTACTCACCCACTGCAATTTTTTCTGTATCTAATATCTATTGAAAGAAAGGGTTAGAAAAGCATAAAATCACAAAACAAAGAGATAATCTTTAAAGAAAACATCTTTCTTACTCAAAAAATCTCTAAAGAAAACATCTTTCTTACTAAAAACCAGAGTTTTTGCTATCCATCAGCATTACAAAAATGATGAGCATATTCCTTCTACATTCTCCTCTTCCTCTCCACTAAGGAATAGCATATTTCTATACTGCTTACATCCTCTTGAAGGATTAACTAACTCCATATCTTGAATACAATCTTCCTTTTATCTTATTATGTCATATCTTCCAAAAACCTAACTTTTAAGTTCCATAAGCCCATACATAACATAAAGGCCGTTTTACATCACTTTTTAATCATTACATAATGCGTACCTATTATAAAAGACAAATTATCCACCCTAAGACCCGATTCACCATTTCCACACTTGAAAAGACCTTCTTGGCATATTTACATGCTTTTTAGTTTAAATGAAAAATTTGGAGGGAAAGCAACATGTTTGAAATTTCACACTCTTGTACACCTAAGACCCTCTCTTTCCAACCCAAGTTGGTCTCATGACTATGATAATTTTCATTGGTTGATATCTCTTAATGATGCCCTTGTGTCAATATACCTGAAATAAATACGATACGTATCTTCCCATTTTTAGAACCGAGACGATGTTCGACAACCACATAGAATAATATACTAGTTTGATAAACCATACTTAGTTTCATTACCTCCTCCTTAACCATTAAAGCCACCTTTGGCTTCATGGGTCTCAATTTGAGCTTTACATGTTTAGCATCAAGTTTCGTAACTAGATTGCAAACTACCACTTCGGAGTGACACCCATCATCTCCTTATAATCTGAAAGTAAAGGCTTTAGAATGCTTCTTAAGCACCTTCGTGTTTTCTTTTGTCTCTTCTAGAGACAACAAAGAACTGAGTTTTAGGATTTTGGGTTCCTCTTCCATCCCAATGTTAATGTCTATTTTTCCTTTTATAAAAGAAGTGTTACCTTTTTCAAACTCAGGTGGGGCTGGAGGAAACCCCAAATCTTCCTCAAGTTCATAAATATCAAATTATTCATATGAAGAATAATTAATCGTGACGTTATTTAAACTAGGAGAAAGGGTGAGGTATGAGGGAAAATCTCTTCTTTTGGTGTGCGGGATGAAGTTCTATGTAAGAATTGAGGTATCCTAAGATTTCCTTGTCATATTCTATGAAATCCAATGTAATGGGCTTATTTTCGACCTTAATGTATGTCGAATTGTATTGGTTGGAATATTTCTAACCAAAGGTTTAGATCAGACTAAAATGGTGAACTCATTTCCCTTTAAGTCCTCAATTGGATAGAAACAAGAGGAGGAAGTGGCCATAGAATCAACCAGTTGATTTTTCTCTCTTGGAATGGCTTCTATGGAGATAAAGTCAAAACCCTTACAAATATTAAGAATGGAAGACTTGTAAAGTTTAAAGTTCTTTGCTTTGGTCTCATAGACTTCTGAGACTTGATTGGAAATGAGTTATGAGTCACCCAAGACTCTAACATTATTCACACCCATCCTCTTGGCCACAATAAGACCAAGAAGAATAGATTCATACTCGATTTGTTTTTCGTACACTCAAAGTTCAACTTGAAGGTGAAAGGCATGACCCTCCCTTCCGGGGAAGTGAGGATCACCCCTACCCCAATGCCATAATGACACTTCACCGTTGTAGTTGAGGGTCCAACAATTGTCTAGGAAGATAGATATTTGATCATTATTTTAATCTTCTTCCTTAACTTCTGAGACCTCAACCATGCAAACCTCTCCAATGTCATTGAATGATAGAGAGGTGATTCCAAGATCATGACCTATGCCTAAGGAATAAAACAGTAGAATAATCAGAAAATCATTCTCCAAAATCTTAACAATTTTGGCTGTATTTTTTTTTAACTCAATTTCTATTACAATGGCCTTGTTTTCATTAGCATACACCCCTTATATTTCCTCGGGTGGTTCTAACTCAACCATTGGCGTGCTTAGATGCGAAAATTGATTCCTGAGAATAATTAGGCATGTTTAATTAATTAGCCAAGAGTTCAAATTCAGTGTGAATCTAGAGTTTCTTCTTAAGGTTGGCTAAATGGATATTAAATAGATTTAGGTCACCTTGAGCCACAAAGACCTTCCCTAGATGTAAGAACCTAACTTCTTGGAATAGCGTGGAAGGGATGGCCTTCATCCTGTGAATCCAAGGTCTTTTGAGAATCATATTATAGTTAGTTTCCCGATCTATAATATAAAATTTGGTCAAAATGGTCTTGGGTCCAAGGGTGACTGGAAGCACTATGGTTCCAATGGATGTTTCCTTAAGGTTTTTATAACCTCTCAAAGCATATTTCAAGTTGAGGAATAATTTGTTTCCTGTAGCACAAATTTTGTAAAAATCGAAGGGGACTATATTAACAATAACCCCATCATCTATCATGGCCCACTTAACATAATTGTTGTAAATCCAAACTTGTAAATATAATGTGGGGTTGCCTCTCCGTGATAGCTTAGCTTCAGTAGGAATATTTAATATCAAACACAAACCCAACATCTCACTCATGTTGGCTCGAAGAATGAATATCAAATTCTATATGGTTTATCTGAGCTTCAAGAGGAGGTATCACATGAACTAAGTGACCAAGACCCAATGCTTCTAATAAAGTAGATTAGTGCACTGGTGAATTCTTCAAAAAATACAAGAAGGATTTGTGAGAGAAATTTTTGGTTAGATTTTTTATTAAGTCATAGGCCCCTACCAACTTAGGCACTACTAGTGCGATATCCTAGATCAAGGAGTCAACAGGGAGACCTTGTGATGCGTAGTCATGAGTACAAGTGGCATCGTGAATTTTCAATTCAATTTCTAATTTAACTAGACCTACAATATTAGCTTGATTTAATTTTTCCAAAGGAGAATCTACCTGTGTATCAATGGATGTAGATGCCTCATGATCATTGTTCCTAAGGGATTCCCCTTGTTGGTGCCATGAGGATCAAGCTTCCCATTTTCAGGGAAAAATGGGAAGAGTAGCATTCTATGGAGCAACAAGCCCCACATGATTATTTTGTGTAGGTGCCATGAGATTAGCCAAGCACATCTCAATGAAGATTTTTCTCTTGTATTTTGTAATTTGTTGTATGAATTTATTATAATTAAGTCTTGTTTGAGCATCATGCCCTATAACCCTATGGAAACCACATTATAAGTTGGGATCATAATCATGGGGTATTTGGTTATGAATTTTCAGCAGCCCATAGTTCTTGTTATTATTCTACTTTGCTTGTTATTATAGTTGAATTTTGGAGGACTCTATCATTGGTTCTGATACTGATTTAGAAATTGGTTTAGATATTGGCTTGGGTATTGAACCAAACCCTAGGCATGGACCTATTGAGGAGGAAGAGGAGGGTGAATAAAGTCAACCTTATTAATAGAAGGAGTGAAGTTATTTATCCTTTAGCTGTTTGTGTTTGAATTGTTATTTCCATTATTTTTGTTGTTAGTGTTACCAACATTCATCTTTTTAGGTTGATCATTTACAATACCTGTCGTAGTACCATAGTTATGGTTGAGAACCTTGGGTCCTTGATTTTTATTAACCGAACCGTTTAGGTAATTTGAATTTCCTTGAGAGGGAGTGACTAGTTTCCCATTTGAAGCATACGTCTTTCGTTCATTGTAAATTACCGCCCGGTCAATGTGAAGAGTTCCTATAATACCTCCTCATAGATCCTAAGAGGAAACTTTTATACCTCCTCCTTAGTTTCTCAATTGATGAAGTGGAGGAATAGGTCACAAAGCTTCGTTTGATCCATGTTTGGAGTACTGGGAGAGAAGTAGAGGAACCATTGCCACCTCTAGATGAAGTGGGAAGAAGACTCATTTTTTCTTATTTAACGTGCAAGAACTCTCTAATTCTTGTTCTCAATAATTTATTCATGTTGAAAGCCTTTATGAACTCTTGTGATGATTTTTTGAAATGAATGAATGGAGGCTTTCAAGATTCTATAGTACCAGTCAAGAGAAATCCTTCAAGGGTCTTAGGGAATATCTTTGCTATAACCATGTCCCAAGGGAGTAGCTCTTTAATGGTGGTTGCATATGCCTTGATGTGGGAATTTGGTTCTCCATTCCTCTTGAACTTTTGGAAGCTTTTCAATGGTCTCTAGAGCATGAAACATTAGATGGTAAAATCCATAGGACCTTTCAAGTATTCATAGTGTGTCCCTAGTGCATATGATTCAACCATTGGCGACCCTTAGTGGGAAGTTAGAGGTGGAACAAGATTTTGGTATAGAACAACATAGGCATTGGTTGAGGCATAAGGAACCCCTTATTGCTTTGGGCATATGGTCCAGAAAAGAGTGCATGTCCCCTTATGGTGATTTTGAGTACATCGAAAGTTATGGGGGCACTATTTGGATATGGATTGGCACGCATAAATCTAGGGAAATTTTCATTACCGGTTGGAATGGAATTTGAGAATACACTTTTGGCTTTCCCTTGTGAAGAATATCTATATGGAGAATGAGGGGGCATGCCTAGTGTGTCCAATCTAGTGATGAGGTCTCCAGGGCTAGGAACGTCCATGTAGATATGAGAAGGTGATAGTGTAGAGGGAACATAATTGTAGTTCTAAACATGGTGGGGGACTTTTCCTTACCACGTGAATAGTGTAGAACGTGAAGGTTGGGCAAGTTGTAATTCCCTAACTCTATCTACCAACATTTAAATCACATCGCTTGATGAAGGTGTTACATTTTTCTTAGGCACGTGTTGAGCCTTGTTGGGTTGCAAAATCATGTAATATCCTACTATGAATTTATATTTTATAGGCCACACCTCTTTCAATCTATTTTCTATTGTAGGAGGAGTGGTAGAAATATTGTTCTAAAGGAGAATATCAACATACTATTGCATCGTATCCAAGGATTTGTCTATAGCATTGAGACGATCAACTGCTTGGGTGAATCATGATAGGAGCTCATCATATGGTGAAAGAAAGGAAGAGAAGTAATTATATTGTATGTTGATTTGAGGTATGGATAAAATGTGAGGATAATAACCCTATTCTCCCATGAATGTCATATTGTTAGAGTTGAGAACTCCAGGTTGTGGGATATGATTGGGTTGATCTATCTCCTCAATCCTAACTAATGAGTTGGTATTCAAACATTGAGGAGTAGTGTGACGTGATGAAAAATTTGGTGAGTAGTTATTAACCCACCCTAATAGTGAGGGTGATTGTTGCATACCCATTTGATAATAATAAGCTTCAAGACCCAAAATGGGCTTGTTGTATTCCTAACCCGACATATTTTAAGGGTGTATAAACACCCAAAGAATAATGGGAAAGGATAAGGATGGATGGAAGAAATGAAAGAAAAGAGGAAACACAAATGAACTAGTCCTTCACATTGGGTTCACAAATTTTGTACACCTAAGAATCAACATGTGACTCAAAGCGCACGTGATCTCCTAAGGTCATGCTGGAAAAAACACAATGAAATGGATTGATGGCTATATAATGGATAAATGGGAATGCAGATGGAATGGGTGGAAAATATCAAGGTAATTTAATATTCTCAACTAGCACAATGGGTATCTACTCATTGAGAGAAATGAAAGCCTCTCTTACTTGTTCTAGGTAATGGTATGGTCAAGTATAATTGTGGTACATAATTCAGTGTCAATTTCATTGAAACCAAACAAGAAACAACTTGGTTGTGGAACTCATGGAAAATCTCCTTCTTCGTCTATGAATTCCTCTCTAAATAGGGTCATGAATGTATGACAAATGATAAGGTGAGGAAAATTCTAGTCCCTAACGAGGTTGATTATGCTAGAACTCATTAGCATTATCAACTTTGTCATTCAAGGCTATCAATCTGTGAAAAAATATTGGGCGAAGCGAGGTGGTTTGGAATATGATTTTCCTAAGGCCCTAATCAATGTCAATCAATTGTGTGATGATATTTGGTTGCAGTACTCTTGGATCACACACTCTTTATCTAGGGTGTCTAGGGCCTTGGATGATCATGTGAACATGTAAACAAAGAATATTAGGAAACTAACAAAGCACACAAAGAAAATGAAAGAAACTAAGGTCAAGTACAGGTAACCTAAGCCTCTAAGGTAACATGGGGAGCTTGTATTAATTCTGTCTAATTAAATCTATGTTCCTAAATTAACCAAAGAATACAAACATTTTTAAACTAAAAAAAGTCTATTCCTCTCCTTTAATTTAATTAAATCTACGTGAAACTAATAAATCTAAGGAATGCGACTAATTGATTGAAACAATCAAACCAAATGTAATCTACTTGTTTATGTATTTTCAAATATTTTTAAATGAAAGGGAATAAGACAATTAAATAAATTTAATAAATCTAATGTATGATTTTGAGGATTTACTTGTTTTTCGTAATTAAATAAATAAAAGCTACACAAACAAAAAAGTGATTCTAATTAAATAAGAACTACTTTTATTCTAAATTAAATAGACTAAACAGTGAAATAGTTAGATGTGGCTATTTCCAGCTACTGAGAATGAATTAAATTTAATCTAATTAAAATAGAGGATTTCCTAATTTGTAATTGTGGATCTAATTTCTCTGCTTCTACCTCAGAATCATGGGAAGATTGGAAAGCTTCTCAGAAGAAATTTCTTCCATGATACTTCCGAAGTAAAACACAAAATTCTATAAAAGATTTTTAAATATGAATCAACTCAAACAAATGCATAGACATAGAAGATTATTCAAACTCATCTCCCTTGAAAATCCATAGGGATAGACAAGGAAGAAGTTGTCAAGAGAATCCTTGTTCATATCCAAGCACAATTTAACTAAATGAATGAAAGAAAGCTACAGGTTTTTTGACAATAAAGAAGTAAAAGAATTTGTGCACAAGAACTTCCTCTGAATCCTTCCTACAAAAATCCATGGGGATGAGATGAGAAAATATATTTGATATAAGATACTTACAAGAAATAAAATTAATCGTAAATTATAATTCCCTTAAAGAAATATTCTATATAACTATGAAATGAAATATAATTAATTAAAAAATATTATAGGAATTTAGTTACACCTCTAACTTGGAAATGTAGAATCGAGAAATTTTCAATATTGGTTGTTCTTTTGTTGATCCCCTCGAAACTTCCTTTCCAATGAAATATCTATTTTTTTCCAAGGATTTGTGTTGGTTGATATGAAAGTAGAAGATGTAGAAGTCTTTGAGCTAGCCGGTTTACGGGTAGTCTAGTAGAAATGCAGAAAAAGAGTAACATGTCAAAGGATTTGTGTTTACTTGTGTGTTTCTTGGAAATATTTTAGTAGCATAATAGTGAAATTCCATATCAAAAGACTCCAACCAATGATTTGGGAAAAATATTGGTTTTTATAGAAAGTTGGTAGGAAATGGTGCAAAAAACTTGGCAACCAAGAAGTTCCAAATCAACATGGGAAGGGGTATTTAATTTACTAATAATATTAAGTGAAGGGGAAGAAGTCTATATGAATCTAAAATTTCAAAGGATGCTGATTGGTCAAGAAACGTGTGATATATTAACTTGGGAAAGAGCAACACGCATTTAGAACACAATGTCAAAGTCTCATGTTAATGCACATGAACCATCGGTCTATGTAGAATGGAGGTTATGCAACTTCGAGGGGGTTGTATAACCTCATCTCAAGTAGTAGACCCTCGCCACACAACCACCGACATGGTTTCATAACTTAAGGAAAAAATGCTAAGGAAAAAGGCTAGAAAAGCAATTAGGAAAGCAAGAAAATCTAGGAAATTGATAAGAAAAAGGTAAACTAAGCTATAAGAACATGTTTCGAGTGAGAAAATTAGTCTTGGATACATCATTTAATCTAGAAATGAAATTATCATCATCTAGGATTTTCATTGTTCCAACAATATAACATTGTGTAATTTTTGGTGCGTGACGATTCCTGCATCCCGCATGTTGCCTCTAGAAGCAAGAGTTCACGTAGACAAGAGCATTATGCAAAAATAGATTACACATAAATGATGAGCAACATCATAGATATCACACTTTCAAGTTGTTCAACATAGCTTACAGCGATCCGTCCCAACACATAGAACTTAAGAAAAGCATATCAAATCTTGTTGTTGTTATTTCCTACTCTATGTCGCTCTCTCTTAGTCACCCAAAATATACTCATCTTTATGACAATACCTTTTCTAATCTACTAAAAGTTCCATTTTATGCTAATCCTTCTAGTTCCCACAACCACGTTTTTGAAAACAACATCAATGTTATGCATCCTCCCTTCCATTTCCCTACAAAAATAGCTTTACATGCCCTCTTCCAAGCCTTATCCTTGATTTTAGACAAAGCTCACATGTGCAACCACACACCTATTCTTCGTTTGATTGTAATATATATAAATAAATCCTTGCACTCCCATCCTTTATGGAGGCACAACTAATTTTGTAAAAGGGTGGATGCCATTTCTAGAACACATACTTACTCGGTATGTATGGAAAACTACCCCGAAATGAAATTTTACTATAGGTATACCTCAAAATAAAAATGGCCCCGATGATATTTCGGTAGTAGTAAATAGCTTGACTAAAATGACCCATTTCCTTTGTATGAAAATTAAAACATCTACTTCATACATAGCCCACTTATTTGTTAAAGACGTTTTTTCACTTATTTAGTCTTCTGAATATTTAGTAATAGATAGAGACCCGAAATTTACCTCTTCATTCAAGAAATATTATTTTGAAGAGTCGGTACAAGCTTGAGTTTCAATATTGTTTATCATGTTAAAATGGATAGACAAACCAAGAGGGTGAAGCAAAGTATGAAAGATATGTTAAGAATGTACATTGTTAAAAGACTAGAGAATTGGAAAATTTTCTTACATCTTATTGAGTTTGCTTATAATCAATAATTTAATAGTATTACCAAAAGTTTCTTTTGAATGGGTGTATGGAAAAATTGTAATACACATATTTCTTATACCAATGATAGCTCATAGGTCATGGTATGAAAATAATAATTTGAAATAAAGGGAGAATATTATCAATACAAAAATGAAACATGAAAGATTCTCAAGATAGATATAAATGGTAGGAAAATTTAAAAATATCCATACCTAAATTTTAAGTAGGTGATAACGTTTTTCTTAAGGTAAATCCTAATTGTAATTCATTAGGACTTGGGAAATATGCTAAGATAACACCTTACTTCAGCGGTCCCTTTTAATTTTTGGAAAGGATGGGAGAACTAACATATAGACTTGCTTTACATCTGAATTGTCTATAATCCATACATTTAGTTTTCATATTATTTTTCTAAAGAGATATGTTTATAATGTAGAACACATTATTGATTGGAAAAAATAAACATACAACCTAATTGTGAATTCAAAATAGAAATAGTCAAAATTATAAATAAAATAACTAGACATTTAAGAAATATATAAATTAAAGAAGTAAAATATAACTGGACTTTTTGTGATATGGATAGTGTTATATGGGAATATACGATTATATTTTTGAACAATATTCATCTTGATTTTGACTAATCATCTTTTAATTTTTTATTGCATTTCAAGGAATGTCATTTTAATGAGGGAAATGACTTATTTAAGATGGAGATAAATATTATGTGAAAAATATCTATTGTAAATAATTTATTAAAACAAGAAATAAAAATAAACACTCTATTGTTGACCATTGTTAACAAAAGTATAAATAAATAATTGACCCTTACTAAGGGAGTGTAATGATCTTGTTAAAAAGGAGTTAAAATATTAAATTAGACATTCTTGATGGGAGTGTAATAAACTATATTTTTATTAATGGTTGTGTTGGTTTTCAACTACCTAGGAAAAACCTATAAAAATGAGCAATGTTTTTGAAAAGGATCACTATGCTTTTGAGAACTCTCTTGTAATACAATTACAAACATCTCACATGGTGAAAGGTGAAGATGGGTACTAGGATTTTGAAGAGGGAATATCATATATCTGAATTGGTGGTATAGATTACAACCTCATATGGTTCGTGACTAGGGAAAGGTATGATTTATGTGATATTTCTCCTCCACATATGAGAAACCATAACCCAAGTTTCTTGACTCTATACACATAAGAGATATATATAGGTGATATATAAAAAAACAAAAATATATGTATTAAACTCTTATAGATGATTGTGATTTGATCTTTAGAATCGTAATCATTTGTGTATTAATAAAATTGTAAATTTAATTGATTATATGTTATCATATATATGTTTAACACCCTAATTCATGACTTTGACAGACACATACACAAAAATAATATTAAATAATTATTTTCTCAAATTATGCACCTTATTCTTTGTTATCTCATGAAATAAAAGTTCAATTGAATTTATTGATACACTATCACATGTTTTAGGAATCATGCGTGCTCTATGTTTCTAAAATTCAAAACGTGTGGCCATTTCTAATGGGCTCACATGTTAACCTCTAAACCTAAGAATTTATGTATATTTCGTGCTTTTAAGGATAAAATACACAACCAAATCTTACTGGTCCACTTATCGTCACTTGAGATGTATCACATTTCATAGAATATGAAACCAAGACAATATAAGTTGCAGGGATCATGCCATGTGGAATAATCTTAGGTTCTCATGTATGGAGACCAAACTATAGTAGGCTCTAATCTTCTTCATAGTCAAGTTCATGCAAAACCTACAATATATTACTCTTTAATTCATTTTTAGTACGATAACCTGTTGGCTAGATTTTCTACACAACTAAAAACCTAGGCAATCATGAGATAAATCTCCCTCATTTAATATCGAGGATCCCATGTAAGATGTTTATCAATCTAGTAAGTATTAATCCTAATAAATATTTGTAGGGGGTTTACTTTAATTACAAAGCTCATGAACCATAGCTTAGCAATTTTGCTGCAAGTAAACAATTGTTTATAAAGTATTTTTAGAAGGGAAATAATGGAGTTTGGAAAAGAAGAAAGGAAGATATGTAATTCAACCAATAGTTTACAGAGTTGGTTTCATACACATGGATTAAATAAACAAGTAGATCTCACAATATTCGAAAGTAAAGGAAAAAAAAGCTTCTAATCTAAATCTTAGATAACACAAAGTTTATCTAAAGATCCACAGAAGTAAGAAGAAAATGCATCGTGGACACAAAGTTCTCTAGAAATCTGCCTTTATTCAATTCCTCATTTTCACAAAAATGACATCAAGGGATTCAACATAAATTTTGGAACTCAAGAATGCTGATTAAAAAATTGTGATCATGATTCTCCCCTAACCCGTAGGCTCTTCCTCTATTTATAGTGTATAGAGAGAAATTACAAATAGGAAGGTTTTAATGAATTGCCACATTTAGAAGCTATAAAAAGGGAAGAAACTAGCCATCTTCCTCCTGGAATTCCTCTTTGCATGACATGCGTGATTTATAGCTAAAAATAGAACCTTCTATTTTTCATGTCTTCCACCTATTTCCAAGTAATAGAATTCTTCTGGTAACTTGAAGTAACAACTTTTATAGCCAATTACCTAAGTATTACAATTTTAATTGACTTCTCAATTGCTTTGTCGGAGAAAATAAGATAAATAAAAAGAAGTTATTATAGTTGTAACACTCTTTTTTTTGTCCTTCCTCCATATTATGCATGTTGATCAAATATGCATTGTATTCTTGATTCATCTATTTTAGCAATGAATGATCCGAATGATATCTCCACCTTGAATCTGAGATGACTTTTCTTCCATATGTTGCTGAATCTTTGCCTTTGAATCTCATCAAATTAGATCTGGAAGAAATTGAATGTGATTTGCTTGTGGGTGCTACCTTTGACTTGTCTTCCCTCTTATCCTTGAAGCTTTTGCATTTCTTCTTCTCTAACACATGCACTAATAAAATGCTTGCCATAAAAATTCAGAAAAAAACTCATCACCTTTTATTTTTAATTGCATATGAGAAATTTTAAATTCTAGAAAGCACTCTGGTGAAGGAAAATACAAGTAAATTCAATGAAGGCTTCAACTGGAAGATTGGGAGCACATGCACAAGCTCCTGAAAGGAATTTTCCATGAAATGACTTCTACATGGGTGCATTAGAAACAAGAGAATGATTTTTTCCAAAAGCCTTTGCAATTATGAGAGATGGATCTATTTCTTCCTTTGATTTTGAAGATATATTCAATGTATTAGACATTGAATTCTGCTTTCTTCACCAATATGGGCATAAATGAAGTATTCCTGCAAATAATTCAGACAAGTATGCAGTCCATAACATGAATATATAATTTCTTCACCAAGATCTGATTATAAAGCATGTTGCCCTCTATTTTTAGACATTTCTTGCATGTCAAATAAGATAAAAATATTATTTTATTCACTTATGCACTCACATCAACATGTAGATAGCTAGAATAATAAAAAGAAAGCCTTTCCAACCTAGGCGCCAAAACTAGATTTTTGGTGAAGAAAACACAAGCATGGAATTCAAATTTTCCATTTTTGGAAAGGGTCAGGAAGATGTAGCAGGAAAATCTTGTAAGTGTCATAAATTTCACTTGTGGCTCCATTTTAGGTGTCATTTTTTTTCTAAAAGTGCATATTTTCTCGAGCTCTATACATTGGTGGCGTTTTTTTTATTTTCATAAAAATCCATTATTACAAATTTTTGAACCAAGCAACCTCTTGCGCATCTCCCAAAGGAATCCTAAGATCTGATTACCTTTAGACAGATTAGTCAAAATTAAAAACACTGGATAACTTTTAAAAACCCTAGGCCCGGGAAAAGGTCAAAAGGGGAAGACTTAATAGGCTACAAGAATTACTGGATGGAAAAACAAAGAAAAACCAAAACATAGAAGAAATAAAAAATAAAAACCCCGTCAAAAGTTGTAGACAATTGATTTGAAAATAGCTTGTCAATTAGTTGGTCATTAAAAACTCTTCCCTAGTGAACACTCCATTGAGAGGCAAAAGCAATAATGGCGTGAAAACCCCGTTAAAAGTTGCAAATAATTTATTTGAAAATAACTTGTCACATTAGTTGGTCATTAAAAAATATTCCCTGGTGAACACTCCATTGAGAGGCGGAAGCAATAATGGCGTGAAAATCCTCATTAGGGTTCAACTGCAGAATAAGTTATTTTTAAACAAAACTTTATTTATTTAAGAAATAAATAAATAAAATTCTCTCAAAAAAGCCTTGGTGAAGGGATAGAGTGAGTTTTAGCATGTGGGTATTTGTCAAATTTGGATTTTATGACTCTCTGGGGATACCTTAGAGCAATGCAAACAACTACAAGAAAAACAAACACAAAATGACCCATTACTTTGAAAAGAAGGAAATTTTTAAAAGGGGTAGTCCCAGATTTCAGGGTGAAATCTTAGGAGCACCAGCCGGCTCTGTCTGTGGACATCTTTACCTCTATCAAAATGAAAGGAGTGAAGATGAGATCCCAAAATCTCTGGTTTTGTGTCTTTTCCATTGGGTTCAGAGTCAGGTGACAAAAAGAAAAGAAAAGAAAACAACATTTTTTTATTTATATACAAACATGTTTTACCTTGTATCTCGGTTTAAACAACCTCGGATGTTTCCAATCAAAAGGAAGTGGTAACTCAATTTCATCCTCGGTAGAAGGAAGAAAGTATCCATTCTAACAACTCTCTTGACTATGAAGGGTCCTTTCTAGAGTGAATCCAAAATGTCATGCATGCCCTTCGGTTCATGTCTATTGTACCTCCGAGTACCCAGTCTCTATCTCAAACTTCCTTTATCCGGCCTTCTTGTCAAATAAGTTGGGTAAGTCCTTATCAACTTCATCTTGTGGTGGCTCATCCTTTCTTCTCTCTATGGTAAATAAGTCTTCATCAACTTCCTCCATTCCCAGATTTACCGGTTCCATTCCTAAGGAAGAACTATCACCATGTTCTTTGTTCTTCTTTAGGTACTGATCATGCTTGTTGAAAGTCTACACTAAGGAAACTAAAGCCTTAGGGATTTTTTACCTTTTGGTTGGATTATTCCACTACCCATCAACATAACCTAGATTAGTTTTTCCTATGACTATTTTTCATGGTGGTGATTTACTCTATTCAAACTCAACATGTTAAAGTTGTCTTGTTCTAGACATGCGAGATGCTTGTGTGTCATCATTGAAAGTATACCATTATTTAACATTATCGGGGACTTTAGGGGTGGACCATATCCACTTTATATTTTCCTTGTCGATTATGGATGGTGGTCTATTTGGATTCAATAGTGTAGTTGTGACTTCCAAAGCGTATGCCTTGGAATATTTATTTATTGGAATGAAGTCGATATAGAAGGTTGAAAA